>OU426984.1:53944219-54474219 GCA_911387785.2 Aelia acuminata | reverse complement strand
CAATTTAGATGAAATGTTGGCTGTCACATAAGTGGAATATATATCATAACCAGCTTGATCGAAATCTTTAAAGCCGTTTAAAGTAAAGTGCCCCCTCCGATTGATCAATTTTGATAAAATTTTTGCAGTCATATCTCGGGCATATTAATGTATCAAATACTCAGTTTAATCAAAATCGTTAGAGCCGTTTTTGAGAAAATCGAAAAAAAAAAAACGTAAAAAGTCAAACATTTTCACAATCGCAATACTTTCCCTTACTATATATTTCATATATAGGCAAATGAAAGTAAAAACGTCATTCCCTATTGGATAAAAATTGCTCGATTATTTGCTGTTCAAGAAATAAACATGCAGCTGAGTATTGGTTATATTCATATACTATATAAAATTCAAAGGAACACTCTAAATGTATTATTTACTCTATATTCTTTCCTAGAAAATGATCGATAAATATTCATGCATTACTTTAGTTGAAATTATCAGTTATTGATAATCCTCTATACTATAAATCTTCCTGGAGAATCGCACTTCACTATACTACAGAGCTATAAATTTCAACTGCTTTAATTGAAACAGAGGTCATTTAGTGTATCATGTGCCCATTTCATCTTTGGATTGTAAATGACATTTATTATTTCATCCTTGAATTGATGACGCATAGATTCGAGGAATTATCTTCTATTCTTCCGCGATAAGGCAGGCGGGTAAGGTTCTATTTTTTTTATTTTATATTCTATTTATAGAATCGTCCGATATCTCTTATAGGCTAGGGATGCAACATAGATGTCGATGTTTTGTTAAACTTTTTAGTAGACTTGATTTTTCAATTTATTTATTGAAAAATACTCTTGCAAATATTAACCAATTAACCAGGTAGCAAGTCATTTATACTCAGTAAACCAAAGCTTGAAAAGGGTAAATACAAACAGGAGAACGAGACATAGAGCGACAATCAACAAGCAATGTTAGAATAACATAGGCGCGCACCAGAACATTTCTTGGGTTTACATTTATTAAGAAAACGTCCAACGGTGATGAATCAACGTCCATTCCTCGGGAGTAGTCGTTTCTGTTTTGGTAAGATTATCACATTAAGTTTAAAAATCTTCTTCTTCTTCTTGATCATCCCTCTTCTACCGCAGCGCAGTGTGAGGTGCCTTTCGATACAGCCTGATCCATGTATCCCGGTCCAGAACCAACTGTCTCCTTCTCCTCCAGTCCAGACCTCTCCTGTCAAAGGCCTCTTTCAGTCCTTCATTCCATGTCTTCCTAGGTCTTCCTTGCGGTCTCTTTCCATCGGCGATAGCCTCGTATGTGGCTCGAGGAATGCGATTCTCCGTCATTCGAGACACGTGTCCGAACCACCTCAGGCGATGTTCTTCTAAAATATCCTCTGCTGGCCTAACATCCAGGCTCGCTCTGATCGTAGTGTTCCTCACACGGTCCCGCCTTGTCTTTCCCTCGATTTTCCTGAGGTACCTCATCTCCATTGCTTGGATCTGACTTTTGTGTTTTGTGGTGAGGGTCCAGGATTCACTACCATACGTAAGTATCGGAAGGAAAGTATTTTTATAAATTACCTTTTTGGTATGTTTTGAGATTTCCCTCTTCCCCAGGAAGCCAACTTTAAGGAATTGAAGCATCTTCCCGCAGCCTTTACTCTCTCCGTAATCTCGCCGTCCAGCCATCCGTGCTCATTCAGGTGGGACCCAAGGTATCTATAGTCACTCACCTGTTCTATTGCCTCTCCATTAAGCCTAAGCACTCTATCCGCACGGTCGTTTCTCCTTCCTAACCTCATAAACTTGGTTTTCTCTGTATTGATTACCATATTTATTTTCTTTAATTCTTCTTGGAGAATACAGAGGTTGAATTTGAGGTTCCTGCAATTGTTTCCAAACACGACCAAGTCGTCAGCGAATGCTAGTGCTGTATACTGTACTTTCTGGAGTCTTCTGAATCGTAGGTGGAAGGGTCTCATGTTTGGCATAGATTTTTTGAGCGCTATGTCTAGAGTAATGACGATTAAATAAAATTATTATTTATTATATTATTATTATATTATCTAAAATTCCGAAATCTCATCCAAAACTAATGGCTCAAAACTAATGCCTGCTGTGACAAATGTAATTACAGTGAGAGCTAGCAGGTAGCCAACATATATAACAAAAAGGGGATCTTTAACTGTACAAAGAAAGATGTTAAGATTAGTAAGAACTTGCGTTTAACCAAATTCAAGTACACGTCAAGAGAGCCAAAGTAAACTGGAGAGCCCAATCTGCTCCCAAGAAGCCATCGGCTGTCCCGAGTTGCGGATATGTCCTGTGCGGTTCCTGTATAACCAGGTGCAAGAAAAGTTTTGCGAATGAATGTACTGCCCTGCCAAGGAGAAAAATAGTAACCAAAAAAATTGTGAGATAATAGTATCGTATGAAATTTTCTATTCGATCTTTATAGAAAAATAGTAAAAATCTTATTTTAATTTAAACTTTCTTTATTTTCTTATCTTAGACTATTTAGTGGTTTCTATGGAGTATTATGAAAAAATTCACAACGAATCGAACGGTACCATAACTTCACAATTTTTGAATACCTGCTTTTCTCGTTGGAAGGGAAGTGTAGCTGGTAACAATATCATTTAAAAACATAAGGTATATCATCCTAGATACGTGCTAATTTACCTTATACATATATATTAATGTTTAGTTAAAACAGGTTAATGTTTCAAAAATGGATATTAAAAACCATGGATGTCGAAAAACACAGACAGACGGTGATAAGAACTAGTTTTAACGTTTCGAAAAATAATAAACAAATATAAAGCTTTTCTAAATTGACATATTTGTAGATAATGAACTTAAAAATAATTGTTTGGCATCCTGGATCATATCAACATTTAATTAATTCCTTTTTAGAAGAAAGCAAATATATATACCTACTTATGTTTATAAATAGAAAGCGGACACAAATGTGCTAAATATGGTATAAAATACGTCGGTGAACAATTACTCAATTATAATATTTCATTTCTGATATGATCTATTCAGTGGAGTAGCCACTTAACGCATTTTCGACGAAATATTTGTACTTAATAATCGAAATATGATTTCATAAAAATATTGTTCAAACTTTTCGAGCCGTGCTCTGAGTAAGGGAATTTGACTTTGACTACTTAGTCAAAGGGATGATAGAAAATTACCGATACTTTATAAGTAATAAAAAATAAATAAGGTCCATACAGTGGGAGCCTAATTATCCGGGGTTCCAATTAACCGGGTTCCGAGGAGCCAATTTGTTTTTGTTTTTTTAGTAAGCTGTTTTTAATTTTTATACCATTCATTTTGTATGTTTGCATGTTAATTGAATAAGTATAACTAAATATTTTAACGATTACACAATGGTTAGTTATTTATTGTTCTTACGAATTACGAAATAAAATAATAAATGGAAAAACACTGCTAGCTGGTATCGTATGAAGAGAAGTTTCCGGTAACTATTACTCCTATTCATATTCTATATGTATTTAATATAGTAACGGTATTGTTTTCAAGTCTTTCTAGGTAACTCCTACTCAGGCCTGTTGGACTACATAAGAAAATATTCTCGGTTGTGATTTAGTCTCCATTTGAATACGAACTAACAAAATGTCGCAGAAAAAAAGAAAAAAAAACTTATCGTTTTAACGCTAGAACAGATATTAACCATTAATGAATATAAAACGTTCTTTTGTTAACATAAAGTGATATTCTGCACATTTTCTTTTTTAATTAACCTTCTTTTCAATCACATTAAGTCATTAAAATGTTGTGATTCGATTATCTGTGGTTTTCGACTATCCGTGGAACCCTAAATCCATCATTATCCCGGATAAAGGGGGTGCTGATGAATGATACTGTATATCATATTTATGTATTGCAATGTGAAAATGAAAGATAGATGATCAAATTAAAAATAAATCAACACGCCGTTTTTTTTTTAATCAAACAAGATAATTTTTTAAGAAAAAAATAAATAAAAAAGACATCCTGTAACACTTTTTTTAATTCCTTTTTTTCCTTCTTTTTTATTTTTTTTTACATAATTATTTTCAGGACGAAGGCGGCGGGGATCCGTTAAAAGACTTACATAAAATTCATCAAGAGAGAAAACAGTAATTAATGCCGACGACCTTATGAATATTGATGGGAAAGAGGAAGCCCTAGGAAGGGGGCGCTATGGAGTATCTTCCTCAACCCTTAGTTTATTGGTTATAAATTCATAATTAGCTATTCTTTACGAAACAAAGGAAATTTCCGGGTATCTCTCTTTTCTCCGCCCTATATAAAAGGTTCTGAGATACTAATAAATTTGGAACGGTTTAATAAAATACATCAACAAATCAAGTTTTTAACATTGTTCTGTATTGTATGCTTATTTCTTCGACGGATATATCTGAATTTTTTTAGGTGAAATGGTTTAAAAAATAAATATCTTTTTTAGATCAAGTATATCAATAAAGAGTACAAAGGGTAAAACCCGCCAGTCTATAACAAAAAGCTAAATTTGAAAAAAAAAAACTCATTTGAATGTTTTCCATCTCAGGGGGCCTCAAAAAATAAACAAAACAACATATGATTCAATTATATTTTTATAACTGAAATTAAGAAAAATCTGTATACCAAACTCAAAGACCCAGTACCACTCCTCTACAAGTGTAATGTAGTTTATCGTATCTAGTACTCCACGCTTAATTTCAACAGTTGCTATATCAGTGAAACCAAAAAGTATTTTTAAAAACGGATTTACCAACATAAATACAGTATTTCCACGCGTAATTCGTCTACGTCAAAATTAGCAGAACATGCCATCGCCCACAACCATTCCTTTGACTTTGAGAACCCCTCCATATTAGCTAATGTACCAAACCACGATAAACGACTCCTCTCAGAAACCATTTTCATCCATCACCTTGTAAATAATAAAACAGATAAAGAGGTAATTTCGTCCACTTATTCTAACTTATTCCGCATCCTCAAATCCTAGTTTTGATTTCATAGGTATCCGCAATTATTATATGTACCTCTTGTATTATTATTATCTTTAGTATTGTATAATTTCCCTCTGTTTATTTTTCAATTTTTATACATTGTCACCTTATGTATTATCTCAATTTTGTGTTATTATTGAGTCCAGACATAACAATTTGTATACAGTACCATCTATCTTGTTAGTTTTTAATTATTTTCACTTAGTTGTCATGTAGCCTAGCCTTTCACTTCAAAAGCGTTGGGTTTCCCCGTCATAAACCTTTGAGACCGGCAAACTACCCCCTACCACTAACTCTTACCTTATTTTACCTTCAGTCTTTGTATCTACCTTGACTCAGAAGATAAATATCAGATTCTATTTTAGCTTGCTAACCAGCTATTTATTTAAATATTCATGTAATATGCTTACCATATTTTATATTATTATCAGTTCTGTAAAATATTCATTTATTGTCATCCTCTAGCATAGATACTCGTATATCTGTTTCCTTTTAGTCCTGATGAAGATCCACAAGTTGGCTTTCGAAAATAAAAAAAAAATTCAAACTGAAAATCCTGATCATCATTTAACCTATCGTAAAATTTAAAAAAAAATACAATTAACACCAAGAAAAACGGAATTATGGATATAATGTTCTTGACTCGTTGTATGATATTAAATTTTGGTAAAAAAATCTTGGCTTCTGGACTTTACAAGAACTGAGATAAATGGAGGAGATCTCGATATTTTGCAGCATTTATTGGCAGTTTTCCACTACACAAATTTTGAAGTGGTTTAACAGGAGTGGCTGTGTATCGAGTTTTCTTCTTGGAGTTGTTTTATTTATTTATTTTTTTTCTTTAAGGGCTTAAGATATATTCATCTAAAAAAAAAATAAAAAAAAAGCTGTGGTGTACTATCTGTAATATTATTCGCCACATGACTGAATGGATGTAGTTCCTTCAAGAGTAATGCAGAGATTCGCAAATAGCAATGAGCGACATATCTTTACGCAAGGGATCAAATCTAGTGGGGGGCAAGCTATGGTCGTTCAGGTTGTAACACCTTACCGCGGAAAAGGTGAATGAAACCAAAATTATGTATAATTATAGCAGTGCTTTATTAACTAAGTTATTACAATTATTTGCTTGAAAAAGATGTATTCTATTATTGCTTCCATTCTTAAAAGCCTAAAAAATTGTTGCTTTCAGCCTTCCAGGGGGGGGCAGCTGCCCCCCCCCCTGCCCTCCGCTGGGTACGCCCATGTCTTTACGACTTATATCTTTGATTTAATCTTATTATTAATATGGTAAACGATTAAATATTGATATAAATTATATTAATACCGCGCATCAACAAAACTATTCTTGCTAATGATACATGACTGATATATAATTGAGATATCAACTATCTCCTTTATTCCGACCTTAATAGAATTGAAAGCAGGAAGTGAGAAAGAGGAACCAAAGTTAGTTTCTGAATATTTCATATGTTTGCCTACTGTTAGAATAGCAGGGCCCCGCATTTGGAGAATGGAAAAATCTGCAAATGGGGGTAGGAAAGGGGACTGTTTTGAAATTAAAATATTTACGAATCTCGCTAATGAACTGGAAGAGGAATTCCATTATTAAAAATTCGAAAAGGAAAAAGAAATCTGCATCATTCCCTTTTCAACCTTGTGTTGATAAATTATTTATATTTCTTTCTGCTTGTTTTGTAATGATTCTTACTTCTTTTTCCTTTAATATGAAGATGTATTTTCCTCTCTTTATTTTTTCATAACTGGAAAATTTTGAGTAGGCAATAATTTTAGTAACTGTAAATGATTACGAGATAATTTTAGTAACTGCTTAAATATGGTATAAGGGAGTAAATATGGATGAGCCTAAACATCACAAAATTAATTTCTAATTTAAAATTTACGAAGGAAGAAACATTAAAAAAATTATCCACATATATTTAATCATAAATGTAGAGAAAATGTGAAACCAAAAAGGGGGAAAAGTATTGACTTTTAATTTAATTTATGATTAAAAAAAATTACAACTCATGAATCCAATTCTTAATTTCACTTACCTATATTATCATATATATAGTAAGGGAAAGTATTGCGTTCGGGAAAAATTTCGACTTCCGGTTTTCAACGGAAATACATGTTTTGGGGTCCCCTGAGCCTAAATATCCAAGTCACGCGAAATGGTCTGTGTGTGTGTCAACAGACTATAAACCGTACGAACCTGAAATTGGGTATTTGGTTTACGTACATACCCGCGATGTGACGCCAAAAGTTACATCAAAATTTGTCAAACGGAGGGGGTACTTTATTTAATGACTTTTTTTCCTATATTTATGTTGTTTTTTTTTTCTCGATTTTCTCAAAAATAGCTTTAACGATTTTGATCCAATTCGTCATGTTTAATGAAAATAAAGTTTTCATAAATATCAGGTAAGCTTTTTCATTATTAAAATGATCTGAGGGGCTTAAATGGGAAAGAGGCCCTTTTCGTTTTCCAATAAATTACCTTTGTTTTTGTTTATATGGAGAAATTGATTGTCTATCGTTACGGCTAAAAATAAGAAATTGCTAAATATGAAATATGAAAAAAAATCAAGTAAACATATACAGGAGAAAAATATTCCGTCAACTCATAAAACTCGTCGAACTCACGCAAGCGCAGTATGAAACAAACATAGTAACTATATAAAGTTTTCAACAACTACATCGAGAATTATAAAATCAGACGACTTGGAGTATTATGCTTGCATTGCCGAATCATCACAAGTAAAAACGTTTATTCAACAATGAAAAAAGTGTTTTATATAGAGCAAAACAAAAATAAGACTTGAATGTGGAAAAATGTGTGGCTTTGAGAAGTGGCAATTAACAAAACTCATCAATATCTAATCTAAGTAAGTTGGTAAGAGAAAGTTGTGTGTTACGTGCATCGCACCATATTTTTTAAATGTTAATTGCAGAGTTTAAACAAGTCATTTAACTAACATCTCTTAGTTTTACCTACTTTCTCTTGAACTGTTTGTATTACTTGGAAAAACAAATAAACTCAACTTATTTAGTTGCGTCAAGGCAAATATTCCAAGTTTGAGGATTAAGGTAAACAATAACAACGGCGTTAATTAAACAATGTGCAAAGGGGGTCATGAATAATGAGATGCAAGTCGTGCGGGTTTGCCGAAGCGAAGCCCCTTTGTTTGACTTAGCTTCTGCCTTTGGCTCAATTCGTTAGGCTCTTAGCTCGGAGTTCACAGTTCAGAGTCAATATGGGATGTTGTCAGAGAGAGTCAAGTAAAGTCAATTCTTGCGTCTTGCCAAGTATTTAAGTTCAAGGTGTAACAGATTCCATTACCAGGATAAAATTGATGCGTAAAAAATAACAGAGGACTTTGAAATATAAACATAAAGTTTAAGGAAAAGAGTGAATTATCGTAGAGGAGCTACATCGAAAATATTTTTTTAACTTTTAAAAAATATATTGATGAGAATAGTCCCGGGAGGCTGTCAATAGAACTACAAAATAGTTTAAAACTATTTTATTGTAGCCAACGTTTCAACCCAACTATGCAGGTATTCGTCAGGGCTTGTGACAAGGTAGCTGTTGGTATTCAACAAAATCCGGTCAATCATTATTTATCCAATATAAAAAATATAATTTCCAAAAAATCAGGTTTAAGAAAGCCATAAATTTCAATAGATGGTCATTAACTTAACCCAGATAGAAGGCTAATGCATATCTCTTTCAAATTTTATATTAAAAACAAAAGGCGAATATTGATGGATAGAGTGGAGAAAATAAAGCTTTTAAAATTTTACTTGAAAAATTAAAAGCTTTTGTAAGCCTGTCCAAGCTTGGAGGACTTTCGCACCAACTTTATAAAACGGATTTTATACTTCGGAATGAGCCATTCCTCTTAGCGAAAAATGTTTTACAGAACTTTTCTATTTCGTTATCACTTAGCTGCTTCGCTGAAAATAATTTTATTAATATTGAATCGCAATTTAAATTAATCTTTTTATTTCTAAAGTGAGTATTTTTCCATTATAATTACGTATCACTCGTCCAATGCAAGACTGGTCCAACTCGTAATCGAATTTTTTAAAACTGTTTGCGTATTACTAAAAATTTTCCACTACTATCTCTACGCAAGACTGCCTATGGGTCGCGAATGTATCGGATATATTTTCTTGACTATTGATATTTTTATATCATATTATATAATTATTATTACATTAATATTACATTTACTTATAAAAAGGTACCATAAAAGTTATTCATGTATATCATGTTACTGCAGGTAGAGGACTACTTTTGGGTAATAATTAGTACCACGAGTAGGTACTAACTGCCCGAATGGTAGAATATTTGAGGTGAAAGACTATTTTCACTTGTCGCTGTTTGTATACTATGTACATTGTATGCTGTATGTACATAGTAAAATCGAGATATGCAGTTGAAACATCACAAGTGATTATTCGAAAAATATAATTATTTGGAGTTCATGCCGACGTGCGATATGTATATCGCAAAATTATATTTATATTTAGTTGATATGAAACATGGTAGTAATATTACTAACAAGGAATGGGCCTGATCACATGGCTAAAGCGATGTTTGTATTAGCCAATAAACTATCTATCTATTTTTTTTTCCAATTCGTATCAATGCGAATATATATATGCTCTAGAAAATCGGTAATTTTCGATTAAAAACAAACCTCCCACCACCACTTGAGTAACAAGCGCCTCAGATCTTCGTTCTACAGATAATTCAATAAAGAGAAAGTAGTACAAAATTATTAAGATACATATCCTCCTGTAAGATATATATTCGGGTTCAGTTCAGAAACAGGCGACTCAGATAATATCATCAAGTTTTTTTTTTTTTTTTTCATTGATATGGAGAAGGAAAGTGAATTTTCAGTGTTCGATAAAAGACCGTGGAGCAAATATCCACTCGTAGGATTGGGCGAAATAAGAGGGCGCTGTATGCCTTTTAGCGAGTACCCCAAAAGGCTCTCATTAGGGGAAGTTGCCCCCCCGACATACTCCCCCCAACCCCTAACATCAGCTCCCCCGACCCTCTCCCTTTCCCCAATATTTCATCCTCCTTGCGATTCTCTTCACGACCCAGTCATCACGTCTCCTTTACGGGGCTCATTATCGCCCCTCAACTTCTTTTCCTGCTTTGTCTTGGCAATAAACACTTCTTCGAATTCAATACTACCACAACCAGCGAAGAGGAAGAAGAGGGCTTGTGTGTACCAAGTGTTCAACAGTATCCCCATTTCCTTCACAATCACGAACTAAAGCTGTTACAAGATAATTTTCCGATTGAGAGACTTCAAAAGAAAGCTAAACAATTATTGGAAAAATGATGAGACTCCACTTATTCAGTATTTATAAATCTTAGGTATTCTGAGGAGAGCGTTAATTTATGCTGAAATGTTTATAATATCATATAAAAAAATATATTAAAAAAGATTTTTATAATACAACATATATAGTGTAAACCATACAGTTATTGGCACCCCAACTTTAACATAAATAAATAGGTAAACAAGTCCTAATTTTATTACAAGATATACATGAGTCTAATGTTGGAAGGGTCCTCTAAGTCAACCTTAGGGAATATTTCACAATTAAATCCACATGGTGCCAATAACTAGATTTGGCACTTTTAACAATAAATACTGCCTTGTATTGTGAAACTATTGAACTTTTGACCCAAAAAAACCTCATGAGTCTTTATGAGGATAGATAAACAGGAGCTATAGGAAGTTTCTCCTTGATCCCTTTATAAAAAGTATTTTTTTTTTATATTTAACTATAAGTTATTTAACTATAATAACAATAAACAATATTATAAACAAAGAAGATGCGTGGATAAGAGTACATTAAAATTAATGTATGAAAATATTATTATATATTGCATTAGTCTGTTAACGAAAATTCTCCATTATAATAGTTTTTGTTGTTTTTTTTTGTTATAAAAGTAAATATTATTGTGATTTTCGGTGGTATATATTCAGTGTAAAACCTCTTAGTTGGTTAATAACTTAGTGAAGTTTTACGAGTCCATTGTACCTCACTAATGAATTGGAACACGTCTGTCCTCGAGAAAAGAAAAAAATGGAGTTTTGTCGTTTGCCGCTGTGCAAAATGTTTTTGAATTCAGATCTTTCGTTTTGCTGATGCGATAAAACTTAAATTATGTATAGGTATTCTTTTAGATTTATAATGAAGGTAATTATTTTTTTTTCCCCCATATATTTTTTGGTGCTATCTCTTTTCTTATTTTGCCCTGATGAAGACCTGAATGTCGGGTCGAAACATATATATTCGGCACAATATATATGTTATTGCACACATAGTGTTTCATTAGACCACACCCCCACCATTTCCATCACACATCTTTTAGATTTAAATCAAAAACTTATAAAGACTTAATCAGGACTGAACTTAGTTTTTTTTTTATCTGTACAAATGTTAGAAAATACAAAAGGTCATTATTCTAGACTTTTTGTTTTTTTCCTGTTATAGCTAAATGTAGAATTGAATTTCGGCTACAATCATGTTATAACCTAAAAATCTCAATTCGTCTGGGTACGAGGTGTAGATGTTACCAATAGTCATCCAAACTTGAACGTTTTTACTTTCACTTACCTATATTTGAAATAATAGTAAGGGAAAGTATCGGGATCGTGAAAAAATTCGACTTCCGTTTTTCAACGGAAATAACACGTTTAGGTCCCCTGTGTCCAAATAACGTAGTCCCGTGAAATGGCTGTATGTGTAAATAAAGGATTAGCCTGAAATTGGTACTTTAACCATTTTGATCAAACTAGGTATTTGATGTATGTACATGCCCGCGATGCGACAGCCGAAATTTCATCACAATTGATCAAACGGAGGGAGCCCTTTACCTAATAAATTTTGTTTCTTTTTCACGTTTTTTTTTTTTTTTTTTTTTTTTATTTACTCAAAAACGGCTGTAACTATGTTGATCAAACTGGGCATTTAATGTATGTGAATATCCGCGAAGTGACAGCCAAAATTTCATATGTCGTATTATCACTGATGAAAATATAAAAATAAAAAAACTTATTTTACTTTAGAGAGTAAATAAGTGATGCTCAAATTATTTAAAGTTTTGAGGTGTGAAGAAATATGGTATAAGATAACCTTTAATTAATTATATTTTAGTTTAGAAACTTTAGTATCTATAATAAATTTCCTAAGTCAATATTAAGTTATCTTAGAGGAACAGTAATCGTTATCGATTTTATAAGAGACTAATTTTACTACGTGTGATAAATACACCTCCTATCGATTCACTTTTAGGCCTTTTTACCGAAAGCAAAACGCTATAAAAAACAAACAACCAGTAAAAAAAACCCGACTGCTGATGAAATTAGGTCCCTTAAAAAAAAAAAATAAGCAATAATGAATCGAAGGGTACTGAGAACTTCCAAGTTTTTTATTACAGATACATTATAATTTATGTTTTTATACAAATATAAGCATATAAATGTGGAAAAGTAAGTTCGTAAGTGAAAGTTGTGTGTTGCGCCCTTCGCACCAGATCTATACAGTTGTTATAATCCACTTTATACTTTATTTCTTGGATTATAACAACAGTATAGATAAAAGAAAATGAGAATTCCAACTAATACAATAGCCAAATATTTCAAAAGGTCGCATCACCCGCACCAATTAGTGCGCAGGTTGAATGTACTGCTGTGAATAGAGGCCGTGTGACAAAGACTTATATCGCAGCCATTGGAAATCCACTCGCATTTGACGGAAATAAAAGGCTTTATTAACCTTTATCCACAGAGTGCTTCTGTAAAACTCGAATTTTAAAATGTTCTCTCTCGGTTTGTATGGGCGTTTGATGCTACACATTCAGCGTGGGACAATGGAAGAAGTTCATGGAAAACGGATTCAGTATATTTTGAATTGAATTTTTTTTTCATGCTGCATTTTTGATATGGAACATTAAATTAAGTGATTACATGCAAATATTTAATGGTGCCTTTACACTCAACGAACTTCACCTTCGAACAGGTTCTCCCCCGAACCTTGCCGTACCTGCGTTACACGAACAGCCATTTATACTTCACGTGACGTTAAGCGAACCAATATGGCTGACGCACCCAACGCTAGCTTATGATAAAGAAAAATTATTTATTATCAATATATTTTATATTATCTGAAAAATAAAAGACTAGGAGACGAATTACAACGTATCACGAATTACACTAGAGTCACAAACAACTCCTTTCACTTAGGAAAAACCCAAATCAAAAGTGACACTAGCGCTACCCCCGAACCCAGGCGAACAGATGAAGTACCTAGAACACCCGAACAGTCGACGTGAAGGCTTCACGAAGGTTGTTCGAAGGTAAAGTTCGTAGAGTGTAAAGGCACCTTAAAGGAAATCCACAATTAAAAACTATTTTAAACTGATTATGTTTTTTTGAAACTGTTTTATTCTCGAATTTCAAGTCCTTTTTGCAAAGGAATTTATGTATATATGCGAAACAGTATGAAAAACCAATTTTTAATTCAAAATATACTGAATCCATTTTTCATGAACTTCTTCCATTGTCCCACGCTGAATGTGTAGCATCAAACGTCCATACAATCTGAAAATAAAATTTGAGTTTTACAGAAGTACTTGGTAGACAGAGTATCTGTATATTTTGCAGATATGGATATATGTATACTTTTTTCTAAATAAATACATTTATCAGATTTTTCTACTGCTCCGAAGATGGACATAAAAAAATGATGATGAAAATAAAATCCATTTATAAGATTAATAGTTTAAAGTTTTAGAGTAATATTGGGTTATGTAAGTTTGTTTGCGCATGCTTGGTGTTGTATGTGACAAATCCGGAATTTTTTGAGTTTTTAGGAAACTTAGAGAACATTTCGTCGCTGTTACATCAAACCGGCATATCTGCAAAAATTGAGTTTTTGGTTGTCAAATCTTATATTTTTATGTCAAAACAGCTTTTCGTTTAGTTGGATAAAAATCCGTCAGATGGCGTTGGTCCGATATACATTTAATAGGAAATAGCCACTTTTTTACCAGAAGACAGATCTATTGCGCAATATGCCTACTTACCTACTACTTATATAAGCCGTATTCGTCTAAATTTTATTCATGCATAAGGTGGCATTCACCGGATGTTAAATGCAAAATTGCTTGGGTGAAAAATATACATTTTGCAGATATGCCGGTTTGATTTCACAGCGACGATTTGTTGCAAGCGTTTGCAATGCATTCCAAAGTTTTCTAATACTTGAAAAGAGATATTTTTTTACATTAGAGAATATCTCTAATTTAATGTTTAGTGTTGCGGGTAATAACATACATTTTCCAATTAACTTGTTCATATTTCGGATATTAAGAGAAACAAACTACTAAAATATACTTATTAATAATTTTAATAATGGTATACTACATCATGCATAATTAACATAATGTAATTATGATCTGAGGAAGAGAAGCATTAATTAAGCGGTGGTAATTGGTAAGAGAGGAACTTGCGATATATCCGGCCGTGGATAATTTTATCAGCTACTTCCGTCCGCTTGTTAATTGTTTTTAAAGGTTAATTTGTCGTAATTGAAATTTCCCTAGATGTCAATAAGCAATTTTTTCTTGGTCTTTATTATTATTTTAAACAATTAAAAAACCTAAATGCTATGCTTCTCACATCTGTTTTTTTCGTTTATTCAAAAAAAATATTTTTATTTGTAATTTTTTTTTTCAATACCAAACTTGCAATATGTCTTAGCTCTCGTCCGATTTATATTTGTTAGAGTCGCCCAGTTAAAAATTGGGGAAAAACCACTCTGGGAAATTTCCCAGGAGCTCGCGATTATAGTCGGATTTTTACGGAGTTCCTTGTTTCCTTCATTTTATTAAATAAACAGTGCTATTAATTAATTTAAAATTTTTGTGACTATGTCCGTATACCACCTAATGTAGTTAAAGAAGTTTACGTATATCTTTTCGACTCTTTATTGTCGAATTATTTATCTATTTTTAATTATTTATCTTTACCTATTTAAATCGTTATTTAAAGCTAAGGGCTCGTGTATAATTGACCGATTTTTTTAAGATTTTTTTTTTTTTTTTATAGGACTTCAGCATTGCTTGGAGGATTCGTAAACAATAAATAAAAAAACAGTGGTGTCTATAATATAAAAGGTCTTTAATATTGACTATGTAGGCTTATAGAATGTCAAATCTAGAATATTTCTAAACAAAAAAAAAAAAGTTCCTCAGCAATTTTTCTTCATTTATATTTTTTTGCTCACCATTGCCTGCTTTCTGAAATAATCAACTGACGGCTTCACTCATCTCTTATATATATGATCGTAATTTCAGGAAACTTTAAAGAAGTAGAGTTAAAAAAAAATCAGAATACCAATTTTAAAAATAGGTTACAAAAAAGTTTACAAGCCTAAGAGGTGAAAAGAGAGGTTATCCAGTAGACCCTCCTTCCAGGATATTCCAGGCAGCTTCTAATTTTAAAGCCAGCAGTATTTCCAGAGTAAACATGTATCCATTGCTACTCCATTGTAGATGTTTACCGTTCGTCCAAGGAGCTTGAAAAAAATATCTATTTAATTTTTTTTATTGTATCTTAGTTAATCAGATTAAAAACCGAACGGATCAACCATTTACAAAATATTTTAAATTTATTTAAATATCGAAAACATGACCCAAACATGAAGCCCAACACTGAATATGCATTAATTAACTCCATATAATTTTTATCCCATAATTTTTATACCGTAACGCATAATTTGTAAGGCGGCTTGGGTATACGTGAAGCACCTGCCAGACTTAAAAAAAACCTTTACTTCTAAGCGGAAAAATATTTTATATGAAAACAAAAAGATTGAAAGAAGCCATTGGACGTATTCTAATGATATTTTTATTAGAATATAAAGGATTGGCCATGAATGGCCTCGAACCCGGGCCACACCATCTCCCAAAGGCCCAATCTTTTCTCTTTTTTTTAGTTTAATTATAAAAAGATCAACTTCCAATAATATTTTAAGATTTTATTTGTCTATGACTTTTATCACCATGTATTAAGAGTGATTTTTTTTTAAACAATTGTAAATACATAATAGCTTACTTCAAACGCAAAGTATAACTAGAATACAAAGAAAAAATTACTTACAATTTTTAAGACACGAACAACATTTACAATAAGAGGTCACAAACCAGCATTGTGTTAGTTTAAACGTTTAACTTAAATAAGATTTTTATTTTAACGTTAAACAAAATAAAAACAGGAAAACATGTGGTTAGAAATGGCTTTATACTTATTGTTGGAATGAACTACTAGTTCGAAAAAAATGTCATAGCACGTGTTTGTGACTACGAAGTTTGATTACCATCGACGCAGGCCGAGAAGGTTCTGGAATGTTCTCCTGACGACTGTATATAAGAAGTGAGTGACTGGACAGTTAGTCTTAGCCTTCCTTAGTCTTGGTTGTAAAGCTCAAGCCATATGATTATTTGTGCGTTACAAAGTAATAATTTTTGTAACCTGTTCTAATATTTGCGTATTTATAATTCAAGTGGCATTGTAAATTGTTATTTATAACATGTCATTCATAACCCCAACAGAAGTGTTACAGTCTGAATTACAAAAACAGGTTCCTTATAAAAAATAAAAATGAAACATAATCAAAACAATAAATTCTTTTGACGGTATTGTTTAAGGAAGTTTTTTTTTTTTTTTTTTTTTTGGTCATATAGAGTTGATTTAACCTGTATGACGTTCAAGCGCAAGGTTTTCCTCTTACTTTATAGATATACATTTTATAGAGGCTTGGTGAGGCTCAGGAAATTACAACGCACGAGCATCAAGTAATGAAATTATAGCTCATAAAACTGCTGCATAGTTATTGAGTACACAAAACTACGTTCGCCAATAATTAGAAAGATTAAGTAACGTGTCAGATAGTAAACTTTATAAACACCAATAAACATAACATTTTATGAGCAACATGTAATAAAAAGGTCTAAGATACCGTAAATATAATAAGCACAAGAGTAATGCAGCTTTATTATTTAAGAAGACGTAATGATTCTAATACATGTTAAGAATAATTGGTGAGGTACCAAATCTTAATGAAATAAAACTTTCAAAACATATAATAAAAACGTTATGTGAAAAATGGGACAATAATATACTATCCGAAGACTATAATAGAATTTATAACACAAGATACAGTACAATATACCGATGTTTAACATCATTTGATTCTGATGCAAATTATTTAAATTTGAAAACATCGTTAAATAAATTAAGATCCATCTGTCAACTTATGATATCAAGTAAAGACAGAATCAAGATAACGGCTAATAACAACAGCTACACAATAAAAACCGACGAGCTCCGTAGTATCTGCAACACGCATGAAAAGGAAGATCTATTTCATTTAATAATTAATTGCCCTCTATATTCTAACATTAGGTCTCATTACCTACAGCCGTATCTGAAGGACATTGAACCAAGGACCGACATAAAAGGCGATGAAAGAATTAAAATACTGCTCTCTGTCGATTGTTTAAATAAATTAAATTCCGTATATTATTTCATTCTCGAAGCTTTAAAAATAAGATCGTTTATTATAAACGAATAATTTTCTAATATATTATTTACATTACGTATTTATGGCCATGCACATTATTTTGGGGGTTTTCAATAGTTTTCAATAAATTCTAATGAATTGAAAAAAAAAATGTGTAAGGTTGATGTGTAATTGACAATAATTTACATCAAAGTGATTAAAGTGAATTAGTATTAGCTATACTTATAAGTCTATTAAGAACGGACTGATAGAATTAGAGATAGTGTTGCATATTATTTATTATTTATTATCATATTTGTTGAAAATACGTCAAATGCTTTGTTATTGCTTAATGTCCTTGTTTTATATTTTGCTTATAGCATAAAATTGTATTTTATATTACTAGTTTAAAATTGTATATTAAGCTTGTGGTTTGTGTTACTAATATTATTGTTTAAAATGGCCTTGGGCCAACTCTTTTGTATGGGGGATTCCCCGATAACAAATAAATAAAATTAATATTAATTATATATATTAATTACATATATATTATTAATTATATATGTAGTGATGTTTTATGGGTCATTAATTAAAACCATAAAATAAATTAACAACTTATTAACTTTGATTGTTCTTTGATTCTTAAAACATCCGTTTTCATAACCGGTACATTAGTCAATCAGAACAATATCAGATAGAAACTAACAATTGTATATATAACTCCCTTATCAAACTACATGGCCATACGCATATAATATTTTCAGCTCAGAAAATAAGACTTGCTTACAAAAACTACAATCCTTCCAATAAAAAGTTTAAGATATAAAAACATCTCATAGATACGTATAAAAACAAAATTCTACAACCTGACTTACATCAATAAAATAGCGACCAACGCAAATTTAAAATCTTTTAAATACGTAATCTTTATTCTCGTTTTCAAAACTAACTAAACGGTTACCACAGTAAATTTATAAAATATATGGCTGATAAGCCAGTTGGATGGGGACTGAAAAGAAGTGGGATGAAAGACCTCCTCTCCTGATCTGAGAGGGGGATCTGTACAAGTCCGGAATGAGGTAGAGTTGGGCACTATTTTCGCTCAAGGTTAAAAAGACCAAGTTACATTTACTCATAGGGCACTGTCACTGTAAAAAATTAAATGTATCCATAGAGGGATATAGGTTCAGTACTTTGTAAGAAAGAACATTTTCTCACATATGGGACGTTCTTTTACAAACCGAACACCTTTCTGACCGACACATTTTAGATTTAACTGAAACTTTTTTTACGGGTTCTATATCGAAAAAAAAGAGATACGTGTAAGAGGATTTTTTTTTATTTTCGATATTTTGAAAAATAAACAAGATCGAAAATTCGCGAATTTGATGATTTATCGGTAATAGCCTATTTTTCAAAAATTCATAACTCCGGTTCTGTTTAAGCTAAAAAATCTAATTTTTTTTTATTTTGAAGGTAAAAAGACAAGCTTTAAGAAAAAAATACTTTCAAAAGAGATTGTCGAAAAATTCAAATTGTTTTTAACAATTTCAATGTTTAAATCGGTTTTTAACAGTGGCCCCACCCATGAATCAACTTTTTACTATTTTTATCGTATTCTGCGTCAAATTTTCTATCGAAAACGCTTTTGAAAACGATGGACAAGTTATTTTTACTGTAAGAAAAAAATTAATTAATTTAGCGCGGTACGTCACATCGACAAGTGGGTCACATTTTACGGCTCATATTCTTGTTTTACACCGTTTATCTCTTAAATACAAATAATTGTTACATTGTTTTAATTAAAAAACATATTTTAGTAGCCAAGAAGATGGGAAAAAATAGAAAAAATACATAAATAAAAATAAATAAAAAACATTGTAGAAAATGAAATTTTTTTATTAAGATTTCGATAATGCATTAGTTAATAAGAACAATATTTGGAATGTTTACATACAATATTTAAAAATAAGACAATGTTTACATTTTCTGTTTAAAATTTTTTACAATATCCTTTTTTTTCGCAAGATGAAAACCGTTTTGCTTCCAATTGCTGTAAAGAAATCGGATTAATACAATGATATTTTAAAGTTTCGTTTATTGTTAGAGCTTTTTGGAAACGTTCTGACAATTGTTTTTTTTCTCATTTGTATTCTTATGCTAAATCAATTAATTTTTTACCGGAGTTATGAATTTTTGAAAAATAGGCTATTACCGATAAATCATCAAATTGTCCGAACGTTTCCAAAAAGCTTTAACAATAAAAGAAACTTTAAAATATCATTGTATTAATCCGATTTCTTTATAGCAATTGGAAGCAAAACGGTTTTCATCTTGCGAAAAAAAGGATATTGTAAAAAATTTTAAACAGAAAATGTAAACATTGTCTTATTTTTAAATATTGTATGTAAACATTCCAAATATTGTTCTTATTAACTAATGCATTATCGAAATCTTAATAAAAAAATTTCATTTTCAACAATGTTTTTTATTTATGTATTTTTTCTATTTTTTTCCCATCTTCTTGGCTACTAAAATATGTTTTTTAATTAAAACAATGAAACAATTATTTGTATTTAAGAGATAAACGGTGTAAAACAAGAATATGAGCCGTAAAATGTGACCCACTTGTCGATGTGACGTACCGCGCTAAATTAATTAATTTTTTTCTTACAGTAAAAATAACTTGTCCATCGTTTTTAAAAGCGTTTTCGATAGAAAATTTGACGCAGAATACGATAAAAATAGTAAAAAGTTGATTCATGGGTGGGGCCACTGTTAAAAACCGATTTAAACATTGAAATTGTTAAAAACAACAATTTTTCGACAATCTCTTTTGAAAGTATTTTTTTCTTAAAGCTTGTCTTTTTACCTTCAAAATAAAAAAAAATTAGATTTTTTAGCTTAAACAGAACCGGAGTTATGAATTTTTGAAAAATAGGCTATTACCGATAAATCATCAAATTCACGAATTTTCGATCTTGTTTATTTTTCAAAATATCGAAAATAAAAAAAAATCCTCTTACACGTATCTCTTTTTTTTCGATAAAGAACCCGTAAAAAAAGTTTCAGTTAAATCTAAAATGTGTCGGTCAATTTTTGTCCAAATCTGTTCGGTTTGTAAAAGAATGTCCCATATATAAGGTACAAAAATAATTGGAAACATCGAGGGAAAATTAAGATAAAAAAACTGTCATCACATGTATTTTTCTAAACATCCTAATATTCTTATACATAGTAATCTATCTTATTTATAAAGCATTGATGAATACATATAAACTATTACTAATGTCC
Source organism: Aelia acuminata (assembly GCA_911387785.2). NCBI lineage: Eukaryota > Metazoa > Arthropoda > Insecta > Hemiptera > Pentatomidae > Aelia > Aelia acuminata. Next base: position 54,453,290 of record OU426984.1, on the reverse strand, counting down.
ATTATTATATGATGAAAAAATTATTTAATTTTAGTATATACTATGGTTATAAAACTCGAAAACCTATCCCATGATCAGGCAATTGAACTCAACCTATGCCGTTCAAAAGCAGTTTGAACGGCAACAAGACGTAAACATTTTGAACAAACCATAAGTGTGGTACTGTTTATTCAGGATACCAATTGCAAACACTGGAAAAATAGCAGACGAGATGGGATCTGTAAAGCTGACTGGTAGCTTTAGTGCTTAGCAAGCAACCAACAACTTCAGAGCGATGAAAGAGTTCATTTGTGGTACCCAGACTAAACATCGTACAATAACATAGGCTTAGCTGATACAACAAATGTGATCAAATAATTTATTTCTATAAACAATAGAACCAATAAATACAAAAAAAATGTTTTAATGGTGGTTTTTAAATAAAAAAATTCCGGTGCGATGTGCGCAACTTTCACTTACGAACTTACTTAGATTGGATATTGACGTATTTCAATAATCTGTAAAAGCTATTCCTTAACTGCACACAGTTTTCCAAATTTAGGAATATGATTATATTGGTATAGCTCCATGAGTTATGGAGTATTGCCAAACTTAAAAGTTCTCAGTACTTTTCGATTCATTATTGTTTAATTATTTTTTTAAGTGACCGAATTCATGAGTGATAATACGGCATATGAAATTATGGCTGTCACATCGCGGGCAAATACATACATCAAATACCCAGTTTGATACAAATAGTTACAGCCGTTTTTGAGTAAATAAAAAAAACATGAGAAAATAAGACAAAATTTAAGTGCCCCCTCCAATTAATCAATTTTGACTGTCACGTCGCGGGATATGCATACATCAAATATCGAGTTTAATCAAAATCTTTAGAGCCGTTTTTGAGAAAATCGAAAAAAATAGATAAAATTCATTAAATAAAGTCCCCCTCCGTTTGACCAATTTTGATGAAATTTTTGCGGTCACATCGCGGGCATGCACCAAATACCCAATTTCAGGTTCGTATGGTTTATAGTGTTTGAGCTAGTCTGTTCACATTCGCGGGACTTGGTTATTTGGACTCAGGGGACGCCAACGTTTATTTCCGTTAAACCGGAAGTCGAAGTTGTTCGACTTCGACAACACGATCGCAATACTTTCCCTTACTATATATTTCATATCATAGGTAAGTGAAGGTAAAAAAAGAAAAAAAAAAGTGTACAGGTTTAGAGTATAGATGCAATAATCAACAACGTCCCAAATGTTAGGAGAACCAGAGATTTTTTTATGGATTCATTAGGGAATATTTTTTTTTTAATTATTGAATTTATCGGTAAATTGTAACCTGCAGAAAAGTATCAGCCGAAAAGTAATTTTTCACCTCTCATTGAAACGTTATGACACAGAAGCCAGTGCAATGAATGTCAGGCACTCGTTAAAAATCCCTATCCTAATTATACCTCCATAGGCAAAATTTAGGACTTTTTAGCATTAAGGGACGTTAAATGAAACCAAAAAAACAAACAACAATAAATAATTGAAAAAAAGTATAAAGCAAAAAATAAAAAATAAATGTTACAACATTTGAAATTATCAATTATAATAAAGATGGGGCCCGGTGTGCTGTGCGGTAAAGCGCCGTACTCCCATGCCGGAGCTGCGGGTTCGAGTCCCGCCCTGGGTGATGCTTTTCTTTCGTAGGAGAAGTATCACCCAGTGTCATGGGTGTTAGTATGGGCAGTATATGGCTTCAGTGGAAGCCTTAAGTCCCAAAAAAAAAAAAAAAAAAAAAAAAAAAAAGATACCAAATATCGAAACAGGTTTATACTATAAAAAAATTAATTATTGAGCAATGCTTGACTAAATATATATAATAACGATCTAAGGCTTATTAAGTATAGTGTCTTATATATTATTATTCACTGATATCCAAACAGATTATTTTATTAGTTGAATAAAAACTTATACAAATAAATAAGAAAATTTAACAATTATTCTATAAATTAAAATGATCTGATACCCAACATTTTAAAATAAGCTTTTGGGCTCGCCGTTGATTCTGTATTAGGATGGAGAAGGAGGAATTAACCCCCCAATATCGAAGAGTGAACTTTAAAACTTATCCAACTCTGATTTTGTTCCGGAGCAGTTAAGGAGAGTGATTAACAACTTAACAAACGGCTTCCGAGATGCTTCTGTTAATGAAAGCTGCTCCTTCCCATTGGGAGAGGATATCCCAGGCGCTTGTGTTTTCCCCGCTTCCACAAGTTCCCTCCAGAAAGGAAGCCAACTGGAGGCCAAAGAGGAGGGGATTTATCCAGTGTATATTTTATGATTCCTGGACTTCCATCTTCAAGTTTATTTAAAGGAAGAAAAGTTTATCCACTCTACGCAAATTCAGGACCTATCTAAATAATAAATAAAGTTACCATTATAGTTTCATTGAATTATTATCACTGCTAGAAATTAAGTCAAGGAGACCGAAAGATTCAATGATCATTAATCATTATATCATTATTACAAATAAAGGAAAAGTGAAGTTAGAGCGATGGCGATAAATCTATTCGTCCTAACCTATTTCCAAAAGATAATAGTAAATTCTTTTAATTAATCCAATCTTAAATTGTGGCTGACCACCAATTTTAAATTATTTTTAAATAATTTATTTTTTGAAGAGAAAAGATTTGGCTCCGCCGGGAGTCGAACCCGGGTCTCCTGCGTTACATGCGAGGATGCTAACCGCTACACCACAGAGCTATTAGTCAATAAATATCGTCAATTGGACAAAATTTGTCCACCTCCCGCTACTACTCGCAAAACTTGTGAGATAGGGGGAGTAGGTATCAGTGAAGAGGAAGGATTTGCTCTGCCTTAAGCCGAGCTCTGTGGTGTAGCGGTTAGCATCCTCGCATGTAACGCAGGAGACCCGGGTTCGACTCCCGGCGGAGCCAAATCTTTTCTCTTCAAAAAATAAATTATTTAAAAATAATAGTAAATTCTATCAAAACCCAAATTCTCTAATGTCTCGTCCAAACTTCTATCGAATACGATGACAGAAATGTAGATTAACTCAGTTAAAACCAATCTCTCACCTCCCTCTCTCTCTCTCTTTCTCTCTCTCTCTCTCTCTTTCTCTCTATTTTTAACGAACAACGGTATGCTTGAAACCATCTAAGAAAATTTAATTTCGATTTCCGGTAAATATAGAGACAATCATGACAGTGTTACTTGATAAGGTATAATAAAATTGTCAGTTGAAATTCTCTTCCAATTGAAGTATGTTTCAAATTTCGCCCCAACGTGTTATGGCAGGGCAGTAGAACCTATAACGGCAAGGATAAAATCCAGAAAAGTTCAGAAGATGGTTGCCAATGGGCTGGTAAAGGGATCTCTCCGAATAACTAAACAAAACCATGTTTTTGTACTTGATATGACAGTTATTTTCTTTGCAATCACAACGTCAAATTGTCGCAGCGTGACCAAAAGCGTGGATTAAAATGAGATTACAAAATAAAAAAAATTGATTCAAATAAACATTAGAGTAAATATTAAAGTTAGAAATTAATCTTATAACTTCCTGGCGATAAAACATTCCTTGAAGACGGTCGTATACGTGTGCCCTTCCAGAAACTGGAGAACCCTCCCCTTCCCTCCAGAACTGGGTCCTGGAGGAACAATGTTCCCTTATCTCATCTACAAGAGGCCTCCATTACTCCCCTTTGTCTCGAGTCTTTCTTCCGCTGGAGGAGGAGAGGTATTTACTCCCCACTTGTATCTGGAATACATCACAACTTGGGTGTTCATTCAACTCAACAGTATCATCATATCGTCTTTCACAGTAACGAAATATAATCTCAAGAGAGGAACCCATTGAAAAAAAAAATTCAATAATTTAAATAAAATAAGATAAACATGTACCACTATAACCCATGAAAGGCATTGAGTTCAATACTTTTTTATTATTACGCAGGAAACCCGGGTTCCACTCCCGGCGGAGCCATATCTTTTCTCTTCAAAAAATAAATTATTTAAAAATAATTTAAAATGGTGGTCAGCCACGAACTAAGATTAGATTAATTAAAATAATTTAAAAAAAATTGACTTTTGTCAATAAATATCATAAATTGGACAAAATTTGTCCACCTCCCGCTACTACTCACAAAACTTGTGAGATAGGGGGAGTAGGTATCAGTGAAGAGGAAGGATTTGCTCTGCCTTGAGCCGAGCTCTGTGGTGTAGCGGTTAGCATCCTCGCATGTAACGCAGGAGACCCGGGTTCGACTCCCGGCGGAGCCAAACCTTTTCTCTTCAAAAAATAAATTATTTAAAAATAATTTAAAATGGTGGTCAGCCACGAACTAAGATTAGAGTAATTAAAATAATTTTTAAAAAATTGACTTATGTCAATGAATATCATAAATTGGACAAAATTTGTCCACCTCCCGCTACTACTCACAAAACTTGTGAGATAGGGGGAGTAGGTATCAGTGAAGAGGAAGGATTTGCTCTGCCTTGAGCCGAGCTCTGTGGTGTAGCGGTTAGCATCCTCGCATGTAACGCAGGAGACCCAGGTTCGACTCCCGGCGGAGCCAAATCTTTTCTCTTCAAAAAATAAATTATTTAAAAATAATTTAAAAGGGTGGTCAGCCACGAACTAATGAATGAAATCTAACATTCATTAGATTAATGAAAACAAATATATGAGTATCTATGCTAGAGGATGACAATAAATGAATACTTTAAAGAACTGATAATAATATAAAAGATGGTAAGCATTTTACATACTTATTTAAATAAGCTGGTCAGCAAGATAAAATAAAATGTGATATTTACCTTCTAAGTCCAGAGTGATACAAAGACTGAAGGTAAAATAAGGTGAGATGTAGTGGTAGGGCGTTAGTTTGCCGACTTCAAAGGTTTATTACGGGGAAACCCAACGCTTTTGAAGTGAAAGGCTACATGACAACTAAATGAAAATAAAATATTAAAAACTAACAAAATACTGTATACAAATTGTTATGTCTGGACTCAATAATATCACATATATTATCGTTATACATAGAATTATTAACTATATATAATTGTACATATAGAATTGTCTGGATATGGAATGATTGCCAGTGATGGAAATGATTAGGAATGGAAGAATACAATTAGTTTCCAATTCAATAGTGAAACGAAGACGTGGATGTTAGGATTTAAAGGCGGTGAGAATATCAGTAATCACGTTGGGATTGAGAATCAGTAAGAGATCGTCTACATATTTTTAATGAAAAAATTATCATTGGGGAATTATCAGAATAAAATCATCAGAATTTCTTAAAGGTCAAATACATTCCATAACTATTGCTGCCCTATATTTAAAATATTTCCCATTTGGTTCATTAAATTTGGAGACAACATAAAAACCGGATGCATCATTAATCCACAATCGAACTCAATCAATGCCCTTCTTGACTAGGCAGCGCCAAGTAATTTTCTTTGATCTGTTTATGTTACCGGAATGGTCCGAAATACAAATATTATAGACATAATTTCACTTCTGTTCAATTTCCGTTCAATAAAAATTAAATAATTGTTGTTATTATTATTATCGCCGCACTCCCCCGACTACCGCGACCAACTTTGTCAATGCGATCTGTTGTTAGTTCTCGCGAACTAAAATTTTAAAAACCGTAATTAATACGGCCTTTTTTCGTGACTAATTACCTCTCGCATAGGTAATTAGTCCAATAATCTTTATTAGGTAAGACTATAGAATAAACTAGTGCGATAAATAATAAACGATGCTATGGGGCTAACGAATAAAGTGGGAGATCATTCCCCCACCCTATCCCCTGGCCCGGGAAACCCCGTATAGCCTACAAGGCCAGGAAGGGGAGGACCAATAAAAAAAAAAAAAAAATGACTATAGTTAATATTAATGACTCATTCATTTTGCATTCACTGGATTTTTTCAGTAGAGGCGAGATTAAATATGAATAACACAAATGTAAAAGGAACTAATAAAGAATATAGTTGGAATAGGGTTTAGTACAATCACTGCTGGATTATTTTTTTGTGAAATTTGGCAGAAATTTATGAATGATACATATATCTACAAATGAATGCGATTCATTAATTTTTTTTTTTTTTTTTTTTACTTTTATGTTCATTTTAAGGGTTCTCGATAAATGAAGAAGGATAAGAGAAAAATATTCCCTTGGGAAATTCTTTGAAACAACAGCGAAATAAATTTTCCGAAAGTAAACAATCTATATTTTTCCTTCAGTATTAGACTGAAAAATTATAGAAGTTGGGTCTTTTTCATTTTAGGCAACCTGCTACTAAGTTATGATAACGGTTATTTTATGAATATAAACAATTATTTATCTATATCAGATAAAACAATATGATTTCATATTTGAAATTCTCTAAAGGTTATTATCGCAGTGTGAGTTGGTGAATAAAGTTAATCTGAGCTCTGTACTTTAAAAATGAATCTGTTAGAATTATATTCAGTTTTGAAGTCAAATAAAACAGCTATAAAATTTTTACAAAGAATCGGTGTTCTACATGGAAAAATGAAATGCAGAGAAAGACACTACATGAAAATAATTTACCGTAAGAAACGTGTTCCGATTTGGAGATGCCGAAGACAGGGATATTACCGATTCAAAAGTGTATATAAAGGTACATGGCTAGAAAACTGCAGGGTTTCAGCCGATAAAGCCATACTATTTATATTTTCATGGGTTAATGGTTACACGACATCTTTTTGTAAGGAAGAGTTAGGTATGTCAGCAAGCAAAGAGCCTGAATGAAAGCCAGGCAATGAAAGCCTATTGGCCTCCAGAACAATAACTTTTTTTTTTTTGCAATATTTCTTGTTAATAAGTTAGATAGTAAATAAAGCATGTGTTTTTCAATAATGATGTAACCTTTGTTATTATTTAAATAAACGTTATCATAACTTAGTAATAGGTTGCCTAAAATGAAAAAGACCCTAGAAGTTATATCTAGCGTTCTGTCTTTTTATCATTCCTCTAAGGGAAGGGTGAGAAATACCAGGTATGAGTTCGACCACTCCATATACTTAAACCTTGGCACAGGTATATGGGATACTGAGGGAGGAGGGGCGGCCATTGAAATGAATCCACAAAAGAAGCCGGACAAGAGAGATTAGTTATTGAAGTGGCTCTGAACTTCCACTTCACCCGTCCCTATCAAAGAGCAACACCTGCAAACATTCCCTTTTACCTGTACAAACGATTATTATTGCTTACAGATTTAAATAAAAACAATAACAAACAAAGCAATTTTTTTTAGGTTCAGAATTAAATTATTATAACCCACCAATTTCGGACAGAAAATTCAGGGAGTTCTCAAAACGACAGAGAACAGAAAGGCTGCTTAATTCGCGATATGAATAAGGTTAAAAATAGCTTAGAGAAAGTAGTCTCATTTATAAAAACCTTTACTGTGTTAATTCATCATCTTGTTGACGTTTCGCTTAAATTAAATCATTATCAAGCACTTATTTAAAAATCAGAAAATGTTTTCACCCTAAGAAATTAGATTGGATAATACTACCTGTACTGTTTTTACTGTCGTATTATTGTATTTGCTTTTTAAAGTGTCAGTTTTATGTCCTTATTGGATGACATCTGAGTCATTCCATGTCACATACATCAACAAACTTTTTTTCCTCACCATTTCAGAATGTAATGAAATTTGGTACATAGGATACCTTCCCATAGAATAAAAAACATACCAAATTTCAGCTCAACATCTCAAACGGTTTTCAAAATATAGCTATGTAAACTCATTGAAAAACGCCCCCATCATCTGTAAATTAAAATTGCAGCTCTTCTAGGCAAGATAGAGAATTGAAATTGAATTCATTTTAATGCTGAATCTATGACCTTCCTTATAACATGCAACTCAATAGGGGTTTAGAGGAAATTTGTTTTTAAAAATTTCAAATTTGAATTTCTCAAAAACCGCATTTTTTTTTTTTAAATTTGTAAAACTTTAGTAGAGTTGATAAGGTTGTCATTAATGAGTGCTATAAAAATGATGATGGTACAGCAATGGGTTCATGCTTAAAATAATTATTGAAAAATGTGAGTTTTGCTTGTGGATGGAGAAAAACCATAGCTAAAGCTTCTCAAACTGTCTATTTTATCAAAATAATTTCTTTCCTACACTAGTCACAAATATTTGAAACATTGTCTAGTTCTGGATATTGTGATTTGACACATACATTTTTTAGTTTTTTTTTTTTTTTATGGTTTACAGAATGCTTGTCTTTTTTCAAAGGATTATAACTTTTTAGTATTTTGTATCTTTCCATGTCTACTTAGTATAAGCAACAAAAATCCATGGCTTAGGAAAGAAATACCTAAAAGTAAAAAATGTATTTGTAGTTATAAATTTTTGTTATTAATCAAATTTAGTTTTGTAGGGCTGGTTGAAGTTTTTCTGAAGCATTCAACATTTTAATTCTTTAATTAATTTTTATAACATTTATTAATGACAACCTTATCAACTCTACTGATTTTTTTTTCAAATTTTGAAGAAATGCGCTTTTTGGGAAATTCAAATTTGAAAATATGGAAATTTGAAAATCAAATTTTCTCTTAACCCCTATTGAGTTGCATGTTATAAGGAAGATCATAGATTCAGCCATCCATTTAAAACAAAAAAACTGGCACTTTAAGATGCAAAGAATACTACAGTGAAAACAATACAGGTGATGCTATCCACTCTAATTTCTTAGGGTAAAAAATTTTTCGGATTTTTAAAAAAAAAAATTTTTAATGATTTAATACAAGCGAAACGTCAACAAGAAGATGAATTGACACGATAAAGGTTTTCATGAATGAGACTTCTTTAACTTATTTCGTAAAACCTAATTAGTCTAAAATATCTTCTTAATTTGAAGAAATAAATCAGAAAAATTATAAGAGAAACTTCAAAGCAAATGAAAAAGGCTTGACAACCAATGGCCAAAAACTTGCCGAAAAAACTTTACTAAAGTTATACAAAAAATTAAAGATAAATTCATAAATTATTTTATTAATAGGATGTTTACTCAAATCAGAGCTTTACAATCGAGAATCAGACAATACACAATAAACCCAAAATCACAATAAATTAATTTAATATAAAAAATTTCAAGAAACTTTTCCACAAAGTACTCGTAAGTAAAAGTACTCGTATTTATTTATAGAGGGTTATTTTAAAATCACAAACATTACAAAAAATAAAAATAGGTTTATATTTATAAGCAAAAATTTGAAGAATTAAAAAAGTATTTTTGAAAAATTGTTTATGTTGTCCAGTTGGGTTAAAAAAACAAAGGTGTTGGGGAAGTCGGAACACCTCCCATTTTTTTACATCAAATTCTAGTACCAAGGACGGAGCGCTGAAATTTGTAACAGAAAGTAAATTACATCCCTTCTAGGCAAAAATGGAACCCACACTTCTTTTTTATACACACGCGCCGGAGTTGAGCTCATTTGTGTGAGGCTCCACAACGTTGATTAATGATTACTTTGAAACAAAGAGTGCTTCATCTGACTAAATGAAAATTTAAGCAGTTCCAGAAGGTCTCCGCTTTGTCAAAGGAATACTGAGTAAACAATTCAATTAACTATATTATAAAAACTTGGTTCCGATGCTTGATATATATATATTGTTTGTAGAGTATATATTAATTACCTAGGATACTCACCGAAAAAATTTGTATGGATAATCAACTCAAAACAGTTGAGAGGTTTTATTGCAGACATTCTATTTAAAAGTAGTATAATTTATATCCTAGATTACAAAATAATTATGGCTGAATCAAGGCATTAATTTTTTCCCTGTTTGTTAAAGTTATATATTTGACCCCATTTTTAAAGTTGTGAAATAATTTAATTATTTTTTAAATTTGAATCATTATAAAATCCCAAATTTACGGTGCAGTCATCAAAACTTTAGTGAAAGAGAATAGATGCCGTCCATAGTTTGGCTCTCAGAATCTCCTCTGAAGCGTTTCGAACCTGCCCAATTTATATCATCTAATCGAAATCTGAAGAACTGTCTTAATAATTGAGTTTACATTCCTTAATTTCGAAATTTAAAGCATTTCTGGCTAATAGAAATTGAAAATAATACATTCAAAAAGATTTTTATAAATTATTTAACCAAATTTATCATGACAAATAATGTAAGGCCAATTTCTTATCTAAGCACATATCACTGGATAAACTTAGGACCTTGCTTCCTTATCGTATGCGTGGATAATTTTCAAAGGTTGGTTTTTTGGTTCTGTTGTGTTGTTAATTTATTTTAAAAATGATTTGTTTTGAATAGGATGATTAATAGCCCAGTTTAAAGAATTCTGTGCAATATTTTTATAAAATTCAAATAATTCCATCCAGGAAAGGATGTAAGAATGTATCATATGTTCACTAATAGAAATATTTTGTACATTGATAAGCTACATTCATCAGTAGAATGAAATAAATAGTAATAAAATGTATGTAACTGTATGCTGTTATTTTATTTTGGTTTGTTAAAGGTTATTCAAAGGAATAATTTTTTTTGTCACATAGACTTGCAACCGCAAGACCTTTTTTGCAAAGGCATTAGTATGAGATATTTCAATTTCGATTCAAACGAAAAGCTAGGTTTTAAAAGTGTGTGTGTCATTTTATAATGAAGATGGCGGTCAATAATTTATTTCGGCAGTATAATACGTAAGTACCATGTTTATGACAAACGTAATCATTGATGTTTGTGAAGTATTAAGAAATTCATATAAAATTGTAATGAAATGTTGTAATAAAATGCTTCTTGATATAGTGAATAAGACTTAGGAACAATAGGGATATAATCTAATTCATTAAACGAATAAAAGCCAGCTAAGATATTATCACAAATTAAATGGAATATTTAATAACTAGGATTATACTATAGAGTTTTATATAATCATGATATAAAGGAGGGTATTAACAAAGATATTCCGTTTGATGAATAAACACAGTGAAGCGGGGGGTTGGGGAGGTGGAGATGCTTTTCATAGAACGCTGCAACAATGGCCACTCGGATCCGACAGTTAACGAAGCGCTATTTAAGCCCTTAATACGAGCATTGGAAGCCTACTAACTGGATCACCTCAACAATACCTATCAAATTCAGGCAGGGGAAAATTTAATCATTCAGTGCAGGGACGGAAAAACACAGGGGGAAATCCGGCTAAGACGTAGGAATGCCCAATGGAAACAGATGTACCCAACCAGAAAATCACGAAGGAACTTAATAGAGTGAAATCCTGGATTCAACCCATATATTTTGATAGCTTTTATTGTGAACATGTGATGGATTAGTAAGGTATTTATGATATTAGTTCAAGTATGTGCGATATCCTTACACAAACAATTGTATTTTGCAAAAAACAATACTCTATTATCAAGAAAGTCTTTAGAAGCAAACAATTGGAAACTAAGAACGAATGGCTAAGTTGAAGTAATAGTACACTTAGCAAGCGATGATTATACACACTGAAAAATTTCCTTCCAGTATAACCAGTAGATAAATTACTCATAGTTATTAGTACACTTTTACTAGACCAGTATTGTACCTAATTGCTGGGACAGGTACTTCGAATTTACTTAAAGGTACTTACGTAAGGTCACCATTAAAAATTAACCTGGCACTGATAACACCTAGTTTCCTCCTCTTATCATTGGACATTTATTCTGGGAAATGAAAAAACTTGACTAGTATCACGTCATTACTTAAATCCCTTTTATAAAAATATATGGAATCATACTAAAATTAAAATCTTAAAATACTTACAACAGGTTATATGGCGACTGTCACGTACGTAAGTGCAACTATAACAGTAGCGTTCTAAGTATTTAGTCTTCTCACTTAAATTTACGATTATAATAGCCAGACCTAGTATAAGAACGAGAGCTTCATCTCTTAACCAGAATCAATAATCAGAGAATTAATATTTATTAATTTGGCAAAACAGCTCTGGTTTTTCCTTAAGTCTGGCTATGATAATCCTCAATTAGTCACTGAGAAGACTAAATATTTACGACACTGCTGCTGTAGGGGTACTTACGTACTGGACGGTAGCAGTATAACCTCCTCTTAATATTTTACGCTTCAAAGTTTTAATTTTATTCCATTTCTTATTAAGGAAGGTATTTTAGTAATAAAGTAAAACTGGAATTAAAATTTTACCTTTGTACAGATATTTTAAAACATTAGTATTTAAACAACAAAAACTACAGTTTATTAGTCCATGCTGTGCTTCATAGTAAGGGCCCCTCCCCGCTCAACCAGGTTGACGGGAAAACTGAGCCGAATAAGTATTGTCCTTTAAATAATTTTATTTGTTTGGCCAAACTCTGATATGTAATTCATCAGAAAAAAAAATATGAAGCAATGTACCTACATACTCAATAATGATTAGGCTGAAGTAGCAGTGTACACAATATACTATCAACTAGCACTTTCGAAAGAATCTTTTAAAATTAACATATCTTAAGCTATAAGACATATCTATACTTACACTTAATGCTAATATTGTACTTATTTGCTGTTGACTGTAGGAGAAAAATGGCAGAGTCTTCGGACCTGCATAAGATCCACTTCAATCAAGCATTATTAACCACCACTTTATTAAATAGTTTCTCCAAAGATTTACTTATGAGAGATAATTACTCACAGGTAAGGTATTTATATCCTTTACAAACAAGAAATACAAATATCTATATATACCTTTTTTTTTCGAATTCTCGATGATATGGGATTACTAGAATTGGTCATTAATCTTGCGATATCTCAAGATTACATACATCAGATTACTATATTTTAGGGAGTATGGGTTATTACAAATGCTAAATTTTACCTAAGGACTTTAAAATCAAAGGGCCCAAAAGTAGGTACATAACTACATGTCGATATGACTTACCACCATAAAGTTTGCTACATCTTCAATATTAAATGACATTTATTAAAACTGCAGTACAAATTTAAGGATCAGTCAGTTCTCTTTGGAATTTCCAGTTTTTTTCTTTTGTTTTTTTTACACCTTATTTCTCAAAATCCATCGCTTCGATGTCAACAGAAAAATATTTATTAAATTATTTGTATACTTTAAGTCAAAAGACACTTAAAGGTTGAGGAAAATTTTAATTATTTTTTTTTTTCAATTCCTTTTGAGATTTTCTACTTACCGGTCTGTTTGAAATAATTTATATGCCCAATAACGGAATATTTATACGGTTTATGATTAAGGATACGCGCATAATAAATATAGCTCTAATCCATTTATCCTAGACATAGACGTAGATCATCAGGAAAAAGTTATATCAACGAAATATTTGATGATGATGAGAGAGAGGAGATGGATACGGGAAGGAAAGGACTGATTGATGAAGCAAATAATAGAGGATGAAATAGAGAAATAAAGCAGGAGAGGCTGACAGATCGGGCAATTACAGGAGGTGTGAGTGATCCCTGCGGCTATACGGGGGTTGGAAACCTGCCAGATATCTATAGTTAGCTTTTGTAGATAGCGAAGGATACCGGGACCAGCCTACTCGTCTCAGCTCAATATAGGTTCGTAGCGTAAAAAAAATACATTTAAATTCACATTTGATACAATTATAATTTCGACTGTCCCTAAAAGTAGGTACTGATTCCTTCGCAAAAAAATCTGGTGCGATGCGCGCAACACACAACTTTCACTTACCATCTTGGTTAGATTGGAAATTGACGAAATTTGTTAAATAGTTCCCCAAAGTCACAATTTTTACCACATTCATTTAATTATTTTTGTTTTTATTTGCTCTCTAAAGTACACTAAAATAAAAGTTTTTAAATGTGATAATTAGGCAATGCAAGCTTAATACTCTATCACGTCTGATTCTACAATTCTCTATGTAGTTGTTGAAAACTTTTAGTTACCATGAAAATAAATAATTTCCATTAAATGAACAGAACGTCTTTAATTATAAACGATCGACTGTCATGAATGGGCTCAACGTGTTTTATGAGTTGACGAAATATTTTTCTTTTTTTCTCCTGTATATGTTTAATTGATTTTTTTTTCATATTTCAAATTTAGCCATTTGTTATTTTTAGGCGAAACGAGAGACAAATAATTTCTCCATATAAACAGAAACAAAGGTGCATTATAGGAAAACAAAAAAGGCCCCTTCCCCATTTAAGCCCCCTAAGAACATTTTAATAATGATAAAGCTTACCTGATATAATAGGTACTTGATTCTCATTAAACATGACGAGTTTGATCAAAATTATTAAAGCCGTTTTTGAGAAAATCGAAAACTTAATAACGGAAAAAACATTTATTCTTGCTGTGATATTGGGTCCATATACTTACATCAAATACCCAGTTTGATAAAAATCATTAGACCCATTTTTAAGAAAATCGAAAAAAACGTAAAAATGGGAAAAAAAAGTTATGAAATAAAGTGCCCCCTCCGGTAGATCAATTTTGATGAAATTTTTGCTGTCACATTGTGGGTATATACATACACCAAATACCCATATTCAATGTTCGTACGGTTAATAGTTTTTGAGCTAGTATGTTCACACACAGACCATTTCGCGAGACTTGGTTATTACTATATATATATATATACTATATATATATATATATATATATATTACTATATATATTTTAGATATAGTGACAGTAAAAAATAAAAAAAAAAGGTTCGTAAACATTCGTCATTTTTTCATATAACTAGATATTTCATATAGCTGATAATTATTTAACTGAATATATTTCGAACCTTCAAGCAACAGATTTTTGCGCACTAGTGTTTCTTTTCCTCTATTTTGTCTTCGTTACATAATTTCCCTTTCCGGTTATCGAGAATACTTTTCTACGGTCCGTCGCAGATTCGTTACTCTTTACGCCTCTTTTATTTTCCGAGTAAACTTTTGGTATAGCACAACTTCCTCAACAATTGCCGATGAACTAGGGCTATGTAAGGACAATTAGAACACGTAATTGATGGACGAGACATTGGATATAATTAATCGACAATGAAAACAATTACATATGCATAGGCAATAAACTATAATACAACTAATAACAATAATAATTAAACACGCTAAGATAATTTGGTTTCTTAATTTAGTATATAAGAAAAACGCCCTCACAAATGGCAATGAATCAAAACTATTTTAAATACGGGGTATGATTCAAATCGCGTGACATGACCGCCAGACGACATTTGTCGAAAATTAATGCAAACGACACAAGAAGCTAATGGAAAGTCTCACGAAGCCTAAAGCTCGCATTCAAATATTCCTAATTGAACAACGGTTATAAATAGTTGTTAAAGAACTACACAAGCATTTATATATGTTTCATAAGTGAAGATTGATTTTATATAACAATAAATTCTTAATGATGATTTGATTTTTATGGAGATTATAATTTAAAAAAAAAAACAGAAGATACTTTAGAGTGCTGTAAAAAACTAATATCGATTTCGTGAATCAAGTCAACGAATTTCATTATAGCCAAAAAGACCTCCTAAAAACTAGTAAATGGTTACGACAGATTACAAAAGCAACAAGGTACGTGACAAAGAAAACTCTAATTATCGACCCCCATTTACCATGAGATGACCATCACATAACGACGCTTTATAAAAGTTTTTTATTATTATACATACAGGCATACGAATAGTTTAAAAAAGATATGTCTGAATTATAAGGTGCTAAATGAAAGATCTCCTCAATATTTTTTATTTTTTTTCTTCATGACATGCCTGCCACCCGTCATATTTTGCCAAACACAACTATACATAATTAGTCTCATTGATAAAAAATTAGCAAAAATTATCTTCCTTTTTTACCATAAATATTTATTTACAGCAGATGTTGACGTTTCGGGGCTGTTTCCCCATTCTCAAAACCTGTAAAATTTTATATCTATTACATTATATAATCAGAACACTAGTTTAATAATTTAGATCAAGTAAATTAAGTATAAATTACATAAATAATTTTTCAATCAATCGGGAAAACAGCCCTGAAACGTCAACATGTGCTGTAAATAAATATTTATGGTAAAAAAGGAAGATAGTTTTTGCTAATTTTTTATCAATTATAATATAAATATCTTCCAACCAAATTTAGAACAAAATAACAATAATTAGTCTCAAGTTACTGATAATATAAGTTAGTGAAGTAGACCAAAAAATATAATAAAAATACAGCTAAATAGTAAAAGTTGCCGATTTATCAATGGAAACATAATTGATAGTTATTTTTTATAAAAATAGTACCGACACTGAATTAACTCATTTGGTTATTTTACAACTTTGGGAAATCCTTCTGTATATGTAAAATTTAAAAGTTAAAATCAAATAACAGTGTACTCATAATAGATATGAATTATGTTTTTTCTAATAAATTCAAGGTGGACATTTTTATTTGTAAATACCAAAGAAGCCGAACAATTAGTGATTAAAAATTGAGTATGTTTGTGTAACAATTTACTTGATAAGCACTCAACTTCACAACACTAGAAAATATCCTCTCTTTAAAGCAATGAGAAATAGTTGTATGTATGTACTTGTAATTCACTTTGGAATATTAATAACAGACCTAAGAAAATCATTACAATCACAGAAGCGAAATTAACAACAGAAGCGTGTAAATGCAAAAGGGTGGGCAAAAAAAGTGCCAAAAAAGTATAACAAAGTTTTTTTTTGCCAAATCGTTTTATGTTCCAAAGCCAATCTTCAGAAATGAGTATAAGTAATGTTTTGTTGTTAGAAAAGAGTTCATTGAACGTATGAAAGATGGCATGGGTGGAAGCACTGAACGTAGTTCACTCATGAGGTTATAAGTCAAATCATTTCTATAAAAATTTCCTAAGGCACCTATACCCTTATGCATTTCCACGCTTCAATTACTAGTTAAATTTTATACAGTTTTTTTTCTATACAAGACTTTATAAAAAAAAAACTATTAATACATTTTCACGTATCACACGTTACTACAAACCATGATTGATTATCTTGTTTAAAAATATGTTTAACAAAAATAAGGATTTTTTTTTGTATTTGTGGCTGCGAACTACACGTGCGCTAGCCGAACAAGAGACTAATAAACAAAAACAAAGTTGTCGAGACTTTTTCCCCCTTAAACCCCCTGGGCAAAGAAATGGGGATAGAACAGCCCCTAAAGGCCCGGGTGTCACTAATTAGTGAAAGGAGTCACTACAGAACATGAGCTGACCCTTAGCCGGCTAATTGGGGGGTAAGGGTGTGAGCCACCCACACCAAATCTCACTTAGATTATTATAGTAAGATGTCATTAGAGGATAATGCGAAGGGTTTGATATAACAAGATTGGGGATGAAGCTGACTCGGTACACGAGCTGATAAAAAAATATATACAACTTAACGATTTGATTTTGTGGGTGATATAGTTGCCATTAATACCTACTATTCTATTTATTAATTATATATCAATAAACATTTCTATTTTAAAAAAATCTGGTGCGTGCGCGCAACACACAACTTTCACTTACCAACTTATTTAGATTAGAAATTGACGTGTTTTGTTAATTGCCACTTCTCAAAGTCACAAATCTTTCCGCATTCATTTCTTATTTTAGTTTGATCAAAATCATTAATTGGGTAAATGGAAAAAAAAACACTTAAAAGTGGGATTTATTAAGTAAAGTACCCCCTCCGGTTGATCAATTTTGATGAAATTTTTGCAGTCGAATCTCGGGCATATTATAATGCATCAAATACTCAGTTTAATCAAAATCGTAAAAGCCGTTGTCGAGAAAATCGATAAAAACGTAAAAAGTTATTAAATAAAGTATCCCCTACGTTTGACCAGTTTGGATGAAATTTTTGCTGTCACATCGCGGGCATATACTTACACTAAATATCCAATTTCAGATTCGCACGACTTATAGTTTTTGAGCTAGTCTGTTCACACACACACAGACCATTTCGCGGGACTTGGTTGTTTGGACTCAGGGGACCCCAAAACGTGTATTTCCGTTGAAAACCGGAAGTCGAATTTTTCACGATCGCAATACTTCCACTTACTATATATTTCATATATAGGTAAGTGAAAGTAAAAATTAAAAAAAATTTCGACTTCCGGTTTTCCGATAGTAGGGTTACAAAAAAAATAAAAATAAATAAATGAAGTAATATTTACAACTAGAAGTAAAAATGAATTCCAATAAATAAATCATATACTTAATATGTAATTTCTCAAAGCCTTTTTTTGTCGGTACGCCATAACTTCCTTAATAATTCATCAAACGACATGAATGAGGCATCAATTTAAAGCTTTCCTTAACCGCTACGCCGGAAAAATATATAAATTATTTATGTCGCCTTCGATTGCGAGTTATAAGCGCAAAATCGCGGTTTTTGCGAGAAAAATGACCGTAGAAGTATCTAAATGGTGTCAATTCTTTCAGATTTTCAAGGAGAATATTTTCGGTCATATACATTTTTTTTTATTAACCCCTTCACTTGCGAGTTGTTAGCAAAAAACCACAATTCTCAGCGAAAATGGTCGCAGGGGTTTTTCGAAGGTGTCGTTTTTTTCAGTTTGTCGAGACGAACATTTTTGGTTATATACACTTTTTCGAGTGTCGCCGTCCTTTTCGAGTGACAAGAAAAAACATGCGATTTGAGTCAATAGAATCTGCTTACTCGCTTTCTGCGAAACCGATATGTGTATTTACATAAGTATGTGGCTTTTTCCAGGGTGCGCTCTTTAAGTGACATCAATGTCTGTGTAAAACAAACCCACCAACAAACACTCACAGATGACCATATTTTAAATTCAAACATAGTGTTCAAAGAGGTCCCGTAAACGCGTAAATCCTATGTAAATATGTAAATACCTTAAATTTATCTTTCAAAATATAAATAATCTAGAATTTAAACACATCTATTCTACGAGTATACTTCACCCCTCACCTATTTCTATGATGCACTAAGTAAGCACTTACACGATACTAAATATACGGTGTGTAGGTACTTTAATTAAGTGGGATTTAAGTAAGTCAGAGTGCTAATGCTTCGCACGGGTCAGCTAGTATAACTTAAAGTATTTTTATTAGAAGATCTGATAATAAAGGAGTAATAAAACGTTCATTACTGTATCAATAAAACCGGATTAGAACTCATAAACTGGTTCAAGACAAACAACCAACGTTAAACTATTACACTACTATCACATATAGAATAATGTTATATACAACTATATAACAACCTATATTACTTCGATCAATGCCCAAAAAAAAAATCATTAGCATCACAGACAAGGTAGATTAATTCTCAGTTTCTTAGGACTGTAACAAATTTTTATACATTAAAATAACGAAATAGATTATTTTTTCTTTAAACTAAATACATCATGTAAAATATATCTTTTTTTAAATGCATAGTCTATGCAAAATCAGTAACATTTAATTCATTATAACGTTAATAATGCTAATTGTGAAAATTCACACAGCGAATATAAAAAGAGGAATAAAAAAAAAAAAAAAAATGAAACAAGAAGATTTAATAATAAAAAAAATAGTGTTTTTTTATAGAGCAAATAATAACAAAATTAAGAAATGAATATGGAAAAATGGATCTTTGAGAAGTGGCAATTAACATAACACATCAATTTCTATTATGTAAGATCGTAAGTGAAAATTGTGTGTTGAGCGCACGCGCCAGATTTTTTTTTTTTTTAGAGCAGAGCTAATAAAAACTGCTTCGATGTTGAGTTCAATAAAAAAAAAAATGTACCACTAAGACCCCTTAATGGGTGAACTTGGTCATGAAAGATTCAGTTCGGAGGGATGGCGATAACAAGAACTTTTAGAAAAAAAGTAGCTAAATAATAAAAGAGTTGCTCACCGACAGGATTTGGGTAGGCCCAAGGGATGAAAAATTAACCACCGCCTTCCTTCCCCGGAGGGGGGACCTCTTCCGTTCCGATCAGCATAGAGAGTGGAGTACTCAAAGCCTCCTAAATAGCCCAGTGTATTAGCTGCTTCCAACCCCCTAGGACAAAGGAAACTGTCTCATACATTATTGAGCAGCCGCTCGGTCGGAACACTTGGCTTCTAAGCAATTTAATCTAATGTTTATCACAATTAATTGCGACTTTTTTTTATCTTATTAACTTTTTATATGTATTTACTTGCATATACAAAAATGTAACACTGCAAGTGCACTGAGTGACCTGTAAGTAAGTACCGTTTCTTGTTTGACGCGGTAAGGAAGTGTTTTGACATCTTTATATATATAGGGGAGAACGGGGTTGGTTGGCATAGGGGTTAGGTTGGCCATTGGCTTATAGTTTCCGTCACACCTATTGTGAAGGCCCCAGCATTGTACCATGTGACCCGCTCGACCTCGGGAGTCTTATCCTGAGTTTTCAATCCGATGCTAACAGTGTAGAGAAGAGTGTGCTTCATTGATTGATTTTACAACATGTAAGTAAATTTTTATATTTTCAACAAATTTGGTTTAAAGGCATGGCAAAACATTTTACTCCGATTCTGTTCACATAGCCCCAAACACCTTTGAAAAACCTAACCTTTCGACAAACCAGTTTCTTGTTTGATTGTTCTCCCCTGTCCTGGCAGCCATCTTTCATATGATCTCTCCTGTGGGGTTAGTTGGCTCTCTTCAACTGGGTTTGGTTTGCGCAGTTGCAATTCACAAAAGCAAGGTAAACATAAACAAAGGATGAAACTACCAATTGTCTTTTGTTCCAGCGAGGAGGATGAGAGCAATTTTTCTTTTGCAGAAAGTGATGTACAGTCTAAACTTCTATCTTCTTTTATTGTCATTATATTTTCCCTTAAAAGCTGTTGAAAAGCGATTCATAATTATTATACCATTATAGTGCAGCTTTTAATAACAATAATATCTGTCAGGCAGTACTTGAATGAGATGTCTAAACAACCCGACATAGGGGGTTTATTGGCATTCTCTGGATTGAAGAATTCTTCAATTTTTAGAATTCTTCAACTTAGTATTTCAAAAAAATACTTAAAGTACTCTAATACTTGGAGTATACAGTGGTATCAGCCCTATTGGGATTATATTAACATGAATGACTCAAAAATCAAAAAAGTGAAAACTGTTGCCAACCAACCCCGCTCTCCCCTATATATATATATATATATAAATCTCGTGTCACGATGCTTGTCGGGAGTTAAATCAGAACTCTCTACTCAACCGATCTTTATAATATTTGGCGCATTCGGTGCATTTTTGTCCAACTTAAAAGATAGGATAGTTTTTATCTCGATTTTTGGCCACAATATTTCTTTTATTGGAAATTAAGTTCTTGTTATACTACAATTGAGCGTATTTGATTATTTATAAGTTCTATTAAAATCCAACGGATGGCGGTGTAAGTTGATTCATTGACATAAAACTTAATTTTCTTTCGATATTTAGGGATAGTAAGGATGCAGTAGCCGAATCTATTTTTTCTGGCTTAAACTAGGAAAATCCGTGTTTTTCCCATGGGCAATGATGTGTCGCCTTTTCACGTGAGGGGAAAAAATCTAATCTATTTGTTTTAGCGAAATACATTTTGATAATCTGTTTCAGGTAGAACCTACTCATATGATCTGAACCTACTATCTGATCTCATATCATCATGTTATATTCTTAATGTAATTAATATGTATTAATTTGGTACATTTTTATGTACCAATGTACATTTTTATGCTGTCTATTTTGATTGTTCTAAACCCTATTCCAATTATATTCTTTATTAGTTCCTTTTGCGTGTGTCTTATTTATATTTAATCCACACTCTGCTGAAATAATCCAATAAGTCCTAAATGAATGGATCACTAATACTTACTTTATAATATGAGATGTAAAAAATAAAAACTTTAACGCTTCTAAATTCTTTACCAAACAATTTTAAATTTGGCGTAAAGTTCCAATCACATCCCGTTGGTTTTTAGTTTAGCTGAAACTTTTTTATCTTTATTAGTGAATTTGACTGCATTAGAAATAATAGGATGTAATTAATTTAATATTTAAATAGCTACTGCGCCACAGCGCGCGCGTGCTCGGGTCTGCTCGTAAATTAATAAAATTGAGATTATTCACTTTACATGAACAGGGCGTACTCCAGGAAGGTCTTCTTGAGCTAGGGTAGATTCACGACTATTGTAAGATAAGAAAAAATCACCTGTTTGATCCGGATTTGAATTCTTGATTACCTATATTATAACGACTAATATTGAATAATATTATATAAAATTAAAAATTAAGTGAAATATTGTAAGAGAGTTTATATTAAAGGCATGCCGAAGGGTAACCTTAGCCTTTCAATTCAATTAAAGTTCAAATAATAAAAATCAAATTTGAATCCAAAAAGGTGACCCAATGGCAATTTAGGATTTTTCAAAAAGATTGGAAATTCATGGCTATGGCGTCCTTCGAAGGGGGCCCCGATAAAATAGCGGCCCTGAGCTTGTGTATATCAGATACTCGTTAACGATCCCTATCCTAATTATGCGTCCCAAATAAATTGAGGAATCCAGGTGTAGCATCTTCCGATTAGCCATAGCAGCAAAAGCAGATGTTAAATAAAAAAAATTGAATCTACTATTTTTTAAAGATTTTTTTCATTTTCAAGTCACTCAAGGATTATTCCCAATCTGGAAATTTCCTCTTACGATTTTGTTTCATAAGAGGGTTCGGTAAGATGTTCTGTATGCTTAAATATCTTTTACTATGATTTCAAGCATGTTAATTGATTAATTTGATTTAGAAGTTAATGCCATTTTTAAAATAAATGAAATTACCTACGAACTATGAAATTACCAAACTCGAAATTTCCTCTTGCGATTTTGTTTAATAAGAGGGTTCGATGTTCTGCATGCTTAAATATCTTTTACTATAATTTCCAGCATGTTAATGGATTAATTCTGATTTAGCTACTAGAAATTAATGTCATTTTTTAAATAAATGAAATTACGTCCAAATTATACCTAAATACATTTTTTTCTTGTTTCAGGTAAGATGTCGAAATATTATACAAATATAGTCTTCCCGTTGTACTACAAAAATGTAAGGATTACTTATTTTTTTCTTTTAAATTTTTTATTAATTTTAGCTTTCTACACTTTTTTTTTTTTTTTTTTTTTATGGCTTGTAAGCAATGCTTTGATGCATTCACTACTTTAAAAATATGATCCATGGAGTGTCTAGCATTTAGCACTTTATGATTAAGTACTTTTCTTGGTTGAAGATTGTCCTAAAAGATGATCAATATAATGCTCAAAAACTAGAGTTTCTCCCATGTAAATTATTTTACTAATAATTGACACTTTATAAAGGCTGGATGTGTCACTGGAGGGTCTCCAATATTCAATTGGTGCCTCCCACAGCAGATCTAGCAGCACGGTGAGTTATAATTGAGCCATCCAGCAAAAATAAGAATTATTTTTTTGTTTGTTTAACCTCATTTTATGCCACTAAGGCTAATCGGACGATGGTACATTGGGAGTCCTAAACTTTGTCTATCCAGGTATAATTAGAATATGGATCTTTAACGAGTGCCTGACATCGTA
Organism: Aelia acuminata; assembly: GCA_911387785.2. Lineage (NCBI taxonomy): Eukaryota > Metazoa > Arthropoda > Insecta > Hemiptera > Pentatomidae > Aelia > Aelia acuminata. Next base: position 54,429,682 of record OU426984.1, on the reverse strand, counting down.
CAGGCTTGGGACCTCCATTTTACCTCCTATCCGAGGGACGGCATGGCCAAAGATTTTTTACTCCCATTAAAAAATCCTTGGGCCACCGCAGGGCGCGAAAAATAAGAATTATCATCGTCACTTCTTACATATTCCTGTATTTTTTTTCGTTTATCTTCATTATTTTTTCTTCCTTTTAGTTAAGAAAATTATTATATAAGAAGGGGTGGTTCTTTTTCTTCCTTATTATTATTCCTACAACCCACAAATTATTCGGTTAACAGTAAATATTGAATGAGCTCGAGGTTTCAGAAAAATTTAATAATCTCCGCTGGGAGCTAAGTTGTCAATGGTGCCTGTGTCAGCTGAGGGATCTAATATACCACGGCCGACTATATCCCCTGCCACGGCCTTCGGAATTATATCCGTTCTAAATCAAGCTTTTTCTTTCTTTTACTTTTTTCTCGGATTGAAAACAGTAATATAAAGAAAGGTTCTCCGTAAAGCAAGAGACTATAAGACTTTAATATACTCTTCCCTTTGTCGGTTTCTTCTTTAAGAATCGTAAAATAAATTAATGGTTGATGGCTGTTTTATTCCGTGTTTCACCATCAAATCTTTCTTTCTTATTTTCTTCTACAAGTTTAAGCACTGGAATATTTTTAGAATAAAACTTCTTCTGTAAAGGCATTGTCAGTTTTACTGAAAGTTGTTAAGGCAAATGCGTCGGAATTTAGAGTCTACAACATGGAAATGAGCTATTTGAAGGTGCATTTTCACTGCACGTCAAACTAACACTGACGATGAAAAGTGTCAGACGTAGAGACGCTTACACAAGTCGGTCGCTTTTACCTTACTCACTTATAATTTAAAAAAAATTAGATATGGCGTAGTATTGATAAAAGAAGATGGAATATGATGGTACCGACTGCTTGGTTTGATCGCTTTAAATATTTTTGTACGCTAATTTTTCGCATAAGCGTTAATGTACCGTATTAAAAACCTTAGTAAAAAACAAATCAATTTTTATTCCACTGAGTGCTAGCATATACACAGAAATCGTGATCATTTATCATACCATCATGGGGTCGTAAATGATCACGATTTCTGTGTATATGCTAGCACTCAGTGGAATAAAAATTGATTTGTTTTTTACTAAGGTTTTTAATACGGTACATTAACGCTTATGCGAAAAATTAGCGTACAAAAATATTTAAAGCGATCAAACCAAGCAGTCGGTACCATCATATTCCATCTTCTTTTATCAATACTACGCCATATCTAATTTTTTTTAAATTATAAGTGAGTAAGGTAAAAGCGACCGACTTGTGTAAGCGTCTCTACGTCTGACACTTTTCATCGTCAGTGTTAGTTTGACGTGCAGTGAAAATGCACCTTCAAATAGCTCATTTCCATGTTGTAGACTCTAAATTCCGACGCATTTGCCTTAACAACTTTCAGTAAAACTGACAATGCCTTTACAGAAGAAGTTTTATTCTAAAAATATTCCAGTGCTTAAACTTGTAGAAGAAAATAAGAAAGAAAGATTTGATGGTGAAACACGGAATAAAACAGCCATCAACCATTAATTTATTTTACGATTCTTAAAGAAGAAACCGACAAAGGGAAGAGTATATTAAAGTCTTATAGTCTCTTGCTTTACGGAGAACCTTTCTTTATATTACTGTTTTCAATCCGAGAAAAAAGTAAAAGAAAGAAAAAGCTTGATTTAGAACGGATATAATTCCGAAGGCCGTGGCAGGGGATATAGTCGGCCGTGGTATATTAGATCCCTCAGCTGACACAGGCACCATTGACAACTTAGCTCCCAGCGGAGATTATTAAATTTTTCTGAAACCTCGAGCTCATTCAATATTTACTGTTAACCGAATAATTTGTGGGTTGTAGGAATAATAATAAGGAAGAAAAAGAACCACCCCTTCTTATATAATAATTTTCTTAACTAAAAGGAAGAAAAAATAATGAAGATAAACGAAAAAAAATACAGGAATATGTAAGAAGTGACGATGATAATTCTTATTTTTCGCGCCCTGCGGTGGCCCAAGGATTTTTTAATGGGAGTAAAAAATCTTTGGCCATGCCGTCCCTCGGATAGGAGGTAAAATGGAGGTCCCAAGCCTGTACGATGTCAGGCACTCGTTAAAGATCCATATTCTAATTATACCTGGATAGACAAAGTTTAGGACTCCCAATGTACCATCGTCCGATTAGCCTTAGTGGCATAAAATGAGGTTAAACAAACAAAAAAATAATTCTTATTTTTGCTGGATGGCTCAATTATAACTCACCGTGCTGCTAGATCTGCTGTGGGAGGCACCAATTGAATATTGGAGACCCTCCAGTGACACATCCAGCCTTTATAAAGTGTCAATTATTAGTAAAATAATTTACATGGGAGAAACTCTAGTTTTTGAGCATTATATTGATCATCTTTTAGGACAATCTTCAACCAAGAAAAGTACTTAATCATAAAGTGCTAAATGCTAGACACTCCATGGATCATATTTTTAAAGTAGTGAATGCATCAAAGCATTGCTTACAAGCCATAAAAAAAAAAAAAAAAAAAAAGTGTAGAAAGCTAAAATTAATAAAAAATTTAAAAGAAAAAAATAAGTAATCCTTACATTTTTGTAGTACAACGGGAAGACTATATTTGTATAATATTTCGACATCTTACCTGAAACAAGAAAAAAATGTATTTAGGTATAATTTGGACGTAATTTCATTTATTTAAAAAATGACATTAATTTCTAGTAGCTAAATCAGAATTAATCCATTAACATGCTGGAAATTATAGTAAAAGATATTTAAGCATGCAGAACATCGAACCCTCTTATTAAACAAAATCGCAAGAGGAAATTTCGAGTTTGGTAATTTCATAGTTCGTAGGTAATTTCATTTATTTTAAAAATGGCATTAACTTCTAAATCAAATTAATCAATTAACATGCTTGAAATCATAGTAAAAGATATTTAAGCATACAGAACATCTTACCGAACCCTCTTATGAAACAAAATCGTAAGAGGAAATTTCCAGATTGGGAATAATCCTTGAGTGACTTGAAAATGAAAAAAATCTTTAAAAAATAGTAGATTCAATTTTTTTTATTTAACATCTGCTTTTGCTGCTATGGCTAATCGGAAGATGCTACACCTGGATTCCTCAATTTATTTGGGACGCATAATTAGGATAGGGATCGTTAACGAGTATCTGATATACACAAGCTCAGGGCCGCTATTTTATCGGGGCCCCCTTCGAAGGACGCCATAGCCATGAATTTCCAATCTTTTTGAAAAATCCTAAATTGCCATTGGGTCACCTTTTTGGATTCAAATTTGATTTTTATTATTTGAACTTTAATTGAATTGAAAGGCTAAGGTTACCCTTCGGCATGCCTTTAATATAAACTCTCTTACAATATTTCACTTAATTTTTAATTTTATATAATATTATTCAATATTAGTCGTTATAATATAGGTAATCAAGAATTCAAATCCGGATCAAACAGGTGATTTTTTCTTATCTTACAATAGTCGTGAATCTACCCTAGCTCAAGAAGACCTTCCTGGAGTACGCCCTGTTCATGTAAAGTGAATAATCTCAATTTTATTAATTTACGAGCAGACCCGAGCACGCGCGCGCTGTGGCGCAGTAGCTATTTAAATATTAAATTAATTACATCCTATTATTTCTAATGCAGTCAAATTCACTAATAAAGATAAAAAAGTTTCAGCTAAACTAAAAACCAACGGGATGTGATTGGAACTTTACGCCAAATTTAAAATTGTTTGGTAAAGAATTTAGAAGCGTTAAAGTTTTTATTTTTTACATCTCATATTATAAAGTAAGTATTAGTGATCCATTCATTTAGGACTTATTGGATTATTTCAGCAGAGTGTGGATTAAATATAAATAAGACACACGCAAAAGGAACTAATAAAGAATATAATTGGAATAGGGTTTAGAACAATCAAAATAGACAGCATAAAAATGTACATTGGTACATAAAAATGTACCAAATTAATACATATTAATTACATTAAGAATATAACATGATGATATGAGATCAGATAGTAGGTTCAGATCATATGAGTAGGTTCTACCTGAAACAGATTATCAAAATGTATTTCGCTAAAACAAATAGATTAGATTTTTTCCCCTCACGTGAAAAGGCGACACATCATTGCCCATGGGAAAAACACGGATTTTCCTAGTTTAAGCCAGAAAAAATAGATTCGGCTACTGCATCCTTACTATCCCTAAATATCGAAAGAAAATTAAGTTTTATGTCAATGAATCAACTTACACCGCCATCCGTTGGATTTTAATAGAACTTATAAATAATCAAATACGCTCAATTGTAGTATAACAAGAACTTAATTTCCAATAAAAGAAATATTGTGGCCAAAAATCGAGATAAAAACTATCCTATCTTTTAAGTTGGACAAAAATGCACCGAATGCGCCAAATATTATAAAGATCGGTTGAGTAGAGAGTTCTGATTTAACTCCCGACAAGCATCGTGACACGAGATTTATATATATATATATATATAGGGGAGAGCGGGGTTGGTTGGCAACAGTTTTCACTTTTTTGATTTTTGAGTCATTCATGTTAATATAATCCCAATAGGGCTGATACCACTGTATACTCCAAGTATTAGAGTACTTTAAGTATTTTTTTGAAATACTAAGTTGAAGAATTCTAAAAATTGAAGAATTCTTCAATCCAGAGAATGCCAATAAACCCCCTATGTCGGGTTGTTTAGACATCTCATTCAAGTACTGCCTGACAGATATTATTGTTATTAAAAGCTGCACTATAATGGTATAATAATTATGAATCGCTTTTCAACAGCTTTTAAGGGAAAATATAATGACAATAAAAGAAGATAGAAGTTTAGACTGTACATCACTTTCTGCAAAAGAAAAATTGCTCTCATCCTCCTCACTGGAACAAAAGACAATTGGTAGTTTCATCCTTTGTTTATGTTTACCTTGCTTTTGTGAATTGCAACTGCGCAAACCAAACCCAGTTGAAGAGAGCCAACTAACCCCACAGGAGAGATCATATGAAAGATGGCTGCCAGGACAGGGGAGAACAATCAAACAAGAAACTGGTTTGTCGAAAGGTTAGGTTTTTCAAAGGTGTTTGGGGCTATGTGAACAGAATCGGAGTAAAATGTTTTGCCATGCCTTTAAACCAAATTTGTTGAAAATATAAAAATTTACTTACATGTTGTAAAATCAATCAATGAAGCACACTCTTCTCTACACTGTTAGCATCGGATTGAAAACTCAGGATAAGACTCCCGAGGTCGAGCGGGTCACATGGTACAATGCTGGGGCCTTCACAATAGGTGTGACGGAAACTATAAGCCAATGGCCAACCTAACCCCTATGCCAACCAACCCCGTTCTCCCCTATATATATAAAGATGTCAAAACACTTCCTTACCGCGTCAAACAAGAAACGGTACTTACTTACAGGTCACTCAGTGCACTTGCAGTGTTACATTTTTGTATATGCAAGTAAATACATATAAAAAGTTAATAAGATAAAAAAAAGTCGCAATTAATTGTGATAAACATTAGATTAAATTGCTTAGAAGCCAAGTGTTCCGACCGAGTGGCTGCTCAATAATGTATGAGACAGTTTCCTTTGTCCTAGGGGGTTGGAAGCAGCTAATACACTGGGCTATTTAGGAGGCTTTGAGTACTCCACTCTCTATGCTGATCGGAACGGAAGAGGTCCCCCCTCCGGGGAAGGAAGGCGGTGGTTAATTTTTCATCCCTTGGGCCTACCCAAATCCTGTCGGTGAGCAACTCTTTTATTATTTAGCTACTTTTTTTCTAAAAGTTCTTGTTATCGCCATCCCTCCGAACTGAATCTTTCATGACCAAGTTCACCCATTAAGGGGTCTTAGTGGTACATTTTTTTTTTTATTGAACTCAACATCGAAGCAGTTTTTATTAGCTCTGCTCTAAAAAAAAAAAAAATCTGGCGCGTGCGCTCAACACACAATTTTCACTTACGATCTTACATAATAGAAATTGATGTGTTATGTTAATTGCCACTTCTCAAAGATCCATTTTTCCATATTCATTTCTTAATTTTGTTATTATTTGCTCTATAAAAAAACACTATTTTTTTTATTATTAAATAGATTTAACTTACGATAATTAGCCATTTCTTATTTTTAGGCGTAATGAGAGAAAGTTAATTTTTCCATATTAACAAAAACAAGGGTACTTTACAGGAAAACAAAAAAGGCCCCTTCCCCATTTAAGCCCCCTCAGAACATTTTAATAGCGATAAAGCTTACCTGATACAAAAGAACACCTTATTTTCATTAAACATGGCGAATTTGACCATCTCGCGGGACTTGGTTATTTGGACTCAGGGGACCCCAAAAGGTGTATTTCCATTGGAAAGTCGAAATTTTTCACGATCGCCATAATTTCCTTACTATATATCTCATATATATGTAAGTGAAAGTAAAAATAATAATAAATGAAAAATGTACCACTAAGACCTCTAGAGGATTTTCGCGTATATCAGCGGATGACTAAGGAATAACTAAATCAGTTCCGTTGTTTGGTTTCCCGGATCCCCATGCAAGATCTGTTCAAAATCAAGGATTGCCGTTTTATCTCACACCGAAGGAAAAATATAAACATAGTTCATAAATAACAACAAAGATGAACCGCTGGCTCGTTGCCAGAATCTAGATGTGGTGAACGCCCTGAGCCAGTCAGTCAAGGCTGTGGGCACAGTCCTAGAGACTGAACCTAGAGTTCTTATTCATCATACAGTTTGAAGGGAAATAGTAAAGCCGTCCTTATTTTTTGAAAGTGTGGTAATACTCAATTGTTTCGCGTTGTAAACCTAGAGGAAAGAAACAAAACGTTGAATAACTGCAACGATTCGGGGAAAACAAGACGAAAAAGAAATTGATTAACGGTTGTTCGAAAAGTTGTCTAGTTTCGTAAGCTTTCATGAAAGTCGAGACTGTCTGGGGATACGCGTGACGTTCCTGATAACCGTTACTGGACCATTCCGGGACAGGGTTATGCAATTTCCTGTTCTTGCATTGACCAAGATGTATCAGTTACAAGGAAAGAAAAAAAAATAATCCGTTATTTTTTTTTAAGCTGTGGATACAAAAAATAAATAAACAAATAATTCGCATCTTTTCAATTTTACCAATCGAGAGAATGTAATATTAGGTAAAAAGAGAAAAAGAAAAATAACTAAAAATGGGTGATGAAACCTTTAACAAACAATACCATCTCACCGCGAAAGTACAAACAAATGTAATAAAGGAGGATTATTCATAGGAAATATTGGACAGGGCATTTATTTTCTTCTCATAACATACATGATAAGCATAAAACTTGGGGCCGGGGATAGCCGAGCGTGTTGGAGCGCGGCCCGCTGTAACACGCTCGAACCGAACGGTGTCGGTTCGAATCCGCCCTGGGATGGTTGACTTTTATTTCGTGGAGGCCCCACAGAATAAATCTCGACCTATCCACCATGGTTAGGATAGGTTGGTTACACCTGTAGAGTAACCCCCCGTATGCCACTCATTGCCAGGTAGGGGTACCGAACAAAAAAAAAAAAGCATAAAACTTGTTATTAGCAAGTAAATTAAAATATTATAATTTCAATAATTACATTAATGATGTCTGGTTGTAATGAAAATCTATATAACTAAAGATGAAATTCTGTTTTTTTGTTTGTTCTTTATAGAAATCCATACAGTTTGTCCTAGATTCTCCAAATTTCGCTGAGTGGTTCTTTCATAATAAGGTGCGAACACGTGTCCATATTAAAATAACATTACTTCAGCCAGTACCTGGGTATATTCTTTATTGTTATATAAATCGTTATGATCTCGCTTTACATTGTTTTTTTACGAAATATACGAATACGTATGAGTCGAAAAATGAAATTCACCTGGTGAAACCGGTATATAATAATAATAATAATAAATAAATTCTTTATTTATTTGCTCTGGGACGTGTCCCTTAGAACAAAATAAAATAAAATACAGAGAGGGCTTTACAGCCTTGAAGTTTAAATAAACAATTTGAATTGAAACAAATAATTAGGAAACCTCTAGTTTAAATAAATAAAAAAAATACACATTGAATATTCAATCGAGTGAAAAGAAGCTAGTTTCTGCATCTTATAATATATACATATGTACACACTTATTTATTACAATTATAATAGGAATAAATTATAATAGGAGATGTCAATTTACTTTTTAAGGAGACTGGAATGGCTATGAAATGATGATATAGGCGGGATTTAAAGGTGGAGTGGGTATTGGAATTACGGTTGAAAGGAGAAATGGAATTCCATGGGGATGAGGACCTAATAATGAAAGATCTATCAAAAGCTGACGTTCGGTGAGCCGGTGTATATAGATCTGAAGACCTAGAGCGGGTACTGAAGAAGTTCGGAGATATATGAGGACGACGGGAACGAATAACTTGGAAAAGGAAGGAGGCTAGGAAATACGGCGGCAGGAAGAATATTACCACTTTAACTTTTCGTATAAAGCTAGTAACTATGGGTATTATTGTTTTTGTTTTTTTAAGCCCAGGAATTGAAACCTAAACTAAGACATTTGTCTCTCCTCATATCATTCGAAACACGTATTCGCAGTAAACCAATCATCAAGGGAAGCTTACAGGCCACGACTATCTCATGAAACATTAGCATAAATTACGAGTTGCAGACTCTCTAATATGAGATTTGATTAATTAGGCGGAAAAATGGATCTAAATATTTTTTTTTTTAAAAATGCTCTACAATAATACATATAAATACAAAAAAGAACATAGCAATGACCAAAGAAAAAAATAATTTTACTTATAGAAGTAAAAAAAAACTTTTTTTTTCTTCTTTTACTTACTGTGTGGGCCCCAGGGTCCACCAGTTCTCAAGTAGGATAGCCGAAATATTAACAAATAAATATTGACCGTGGGAATCGAATCCGCCCTGATTCAAACCGGGATAACTGCGAACCTAAAGAGGGTCTCGATTTCGAGGTCAGTAATATACCTTTTGGGTCATAGGATACTTTACCTCATAGTTAGGAACGTTGCAGTTCTACATTCTATACTTTCACATTTTAATAGTTCCTTATCTGCATTTAGGATAAAGTGATAGAAAAACAAATTAAAGCCAGAAGAAGAGGATGCAAGAAAAGGTCTCATACATAGAAAATGTAGTTGTATATTTATAAAATAAAAACCGCTAATAAAAAACGTTATATTGTTTAAGAAAAAACTCTTCACTTTTTGATGTAATCAAATTTAGGCACGAGATCCTAAAACAAACATCGTAGTCGCCGATACTTCAGAACGTAAATATTGACATTCTAAAATGACATTCTAAAAGTATTAGGATGGAAAATATGTAAAAAAGAACAAAAAAATTACCATGCCCTTTTGCACGATGATTGTGACACACAAAAGCATAAGCAAATTTTATAATTTCTTAAAATATTGATATTATAAATCCCTAAAACTGTAATATAAATATAAAAATAAATAGACGTTTCAAAATATAGAAAGCTGAGCGTGCATGTTATGGAAACAAAAGATCTATCCAGTTTAAAAACATGGTTTCTAACATTCTTGCTTCGATGGGTCAGAGTATTTATGTCCGAGTATTTTATTATGAAAGCAATAATTAATAATTAGTGTGTGTTGTCATACTCGATAGTAGAATTTTGTTATATAGGTACATACCAAAGAGGAATTGTTAGTTATTTTATGTCAGTTTTTTTTTTTTTTATTGTAACACTATAATTTCTTATTAATATAATTGGGGTTATTCATTAAACACTGTGTCGGTTTATAAGAATGAGGTTGCCACAAATAAAAACTTATTTGTTTATTTATTTAACAGAACTTTATGCTACTACGGATGATCGGACGATGCTTCTTTGGAAGTACTAAAAAAAAAAAAAAACTGTAAAATATATAAAGGGAAAAAATAAATTATTATCATATTATAATGGATATAACATACATATCCATTTTAGTTGTAAATATGCATGAGTTATACGCTGTTTTTTATAGCAACCCAATCTTGCTGTTTGTCTGTTTGTTTAACGGCACTTTATGCCACTAAGGCTAATCGGAAGATGCTACAGTGGGACTCCTAAATTTTACCAGTCCAGGTATAATTAGGATAGGGATATTTAACGAGTACCTGACATCGTACAGGCTCGGGACCTCCATTTTACGTCCTATCCGAGGGACGGCATGGCTAAGGATTTTTTACTCCCATTAAAAAATCCTAGAGCCACCGCTGAGCGCGAACCTGCGACCTTTAGTATTGTAGGTTGCCATGCTAACCACTGTACCATAGGTGACCCCAGCAACCCAATCTATTTAGGCAGCATTGCTTATTGTTGAAATAAAGCATTTCTCTCTTTTGCCAATCCAGGTGTAATTAAAAAATCCTAAGACTAGGCGTCGGGGTGCGAGCTCGTTAGCTTGGGTAAGTTGTCATGTTGATCACTATACGACTGGTGACCTCCCACAGAAAAACGTATGAACGTTATAACGATTTGTAAAGATTTATTTCTACTCTGAGCGCTGTTATTATTATTAAAAATACATACAAATGAAATAGAATAAAAGCAGAGGTACCTACATCCAATAGTTTGATCCAAGCACTAACTACTTCTCATCCACCACCCGATCGTGTGTAATTTAGTGAAGTGAAATGACTGTCGTTCCAAGCGTGCAATGGACGGGAACATTTCCAATATAAAGTTGGTTATTCCTTTGAGGAGCTACTATCAGGGAGGAGATCAAAGCCAACGGGGAGATGACTTAACATGCTCCATACCGCAAAATTCATTTTGTCAATTACAAAGGCCCTACGTCAGCAGACCACAAAGAGGTCATCAGATACATTTTGCTACATCACGATTTACCTCACATCGAGTAAAAAAAAAACTGAGAGGACTCAGTTAAGATGGTCATTCGCAAATGCACCAATCATTTCAACTTTTACCATGTAAGTCCATAATATTTTGAAATTTCAATACATAACGTAATAAGACAAGGCTAAAAAATAAATAAATAGCAGTTATTTGAGAATGCATAACCATACTACAAAAAAATTGTAAACAAGGTAGAAGAAAATTACTATAGAAGGGACTTAGATTGGGTAAACAAATCTAAGAGATTTAATCCATACTAACAATTATCCGTAAACTTATGAATAAATAATCACCTCCTTTTAGATAAAAAAAATAAACGATATAAAATGGATTTTAAAAGCCAGAGGGGATCTTCTAAATCTAAATTTTAAAATTTATAATGAAGAAGACTTACAGGAAATATGTTCACTCTGCAATAAAGGAGAAATAGAAAGTACGCAGCATTTTCTGGCCACATGCCCTGTTTTAGCGGAATGCCGAAGGAAATGTTTCTATAAGAACCAATTAAACTTATTGAATAGAAATGGTAAAAACTGGGGTAACCTAATAAGGTATTATAAAATAGCGTGGGCCTACAGAACATCTTTAATAACAGAGTTCAACTTCTAAATTCAGTTATTAATTAAAAAAAAAAAAAAAATGAACGAGGTAATAAACATTAACATAGTACGTAGTCAGATACTGTATTTTGTTTTTGGTTGTATTTGTTTTCTTATTCAAAGTATGAACTAGTCAGTTTTATTAACAATAGAAAACAAACAAAACAACAGTAACAATTTTAAGCCCTTAGTGATAAGTTTAATTGTTTACATAGGGGTAATGTATACCTACAAGTACTTGTATGTTTGTTTGTTTAACGTCCAATCAGAGGGACGGCATGGCTAAGGATTTTTTACTCCCATTAAAAAATCCTAGGGCCACCGCTGGGCGCGAACCTGCGACCTATAGTATTGCAGGTTGCCATGCTAACCACTATACCACAGGTGACCCATGTACTTGTATGTATTTGTATTAATTGTATATATATATATATATATATATATATATATATATATTTGTATTTTATTTCTTTTTCTTATATTAACATTATGTATTCAATATCAGTAACTATTACTGGAGTAACGGTCAAGAGACCAAAACCAAGCCCTAATAAATAATATTTGCTATATTTTGTACTCATGTATAATCATAAAATAAAAACATATTAAAAAAAAAAAATATATTCTACGTTTTATTAAGTATTTAGGATTTGCACATAGAAGATTATTTTTCATTTCCAACTTGTTGTAGAGGAGAATACTATCCAGGTCACCAAAAACAAAAGCTTTTTAGGTTATTTCGATTAATCGTATTTTTAAAATTAAAGCCACTGAGGGACCGAGAAAATTCACTGAAATGAAAGGATAATAAAAAGAAAATAATCTTTTAAAGTAACTACGGGAATCGCACGAAAAAAAAGGAGACTATTAACAGGGCAAAGTTGCTGCCGATGTATATATTTTATTGTTTTTTTTTTCATTCATTTATTGCCCCTTTAGAAAAAAGTGTTCAATGTGTTCGGATGTTTAGACAACATCGACTTTTGGTCATGCGACCGTCATTAAAACGGCTAATAGGAGTATGTGGGAGTAAGCTGATTGGTAATAAAAATAACAAAGGATTCGGAACTCTAAGTAACATAACTTGGTCACAATTGTTCTTGGTATTCCAGTCTTTAGGAGAGGGTTGCTAAACACATTAACAGTTTTCACTAAAGTTTGATGGTTTAATTCGGAAATATATTAAGAAAATGGCTGGATAAAATTTTTCATATTCAGTTAAAAACTAAATACTTTAGTTAGCTAGTCTATAAAATTACCATTTAATCCCCACCGACGATAATTTCCGAGTCATTTCCGCATGCTAGACACATTGTACATGCGAAAAGATTCGGAAGAGGAATACTAGATATTTAAAAATAAAAATTGCGAAATTTTTTTTTTTTTTTTTTAATTCTTTTAGGAGGGGTTAGATTGGAAGCAGAGATGCGTTTAGGGGTTTTAATCAAAGTGTAGTTAAAGCCATCAGCGCGGAGATGCAATTATTAAAGAGAGGGCAGTAGATTGAAGGCTAAAACAGTTAGGACCTGATAAGTCATTACCCACTAGGGGCCGGGCTGATAGCTAGCAGGGGTTCCCATCTCAGGTTAAACACCCATTACCCTTTCAGTATCAGCCCATCTTGTGTCTGGGAGGAGTCGGCGATGCAACGATGGCTATGGCACAACGATAATAAGTAATCGTAGTATCCCTTCGCATACAGAAAAACAACTCAATGAAAAATCTAGAATATAAGAATCAAAGATATTTGGTTATACATAAAAAGCATACTCGACAACCTTGTAAGATTTTATTTCTCAATGAAACTAGATTGAGGGTCAGGAAAATCGATGTGTATTCCACGTAGCAGGAAACACTAAGCTTACAAGTTCATCTGAAGTCATGATCAATGTTTTTATACAAGTGACATAAAAGTCTGAAGAGTTCGTACAAAATTTTAACTGACACGCAAGCATCATTGTACAAAACGACGGATTAAGTATGGACACAATGAACTACTTTTTGGAGATTTCAGAACAAACTAGATATTTTAACCCTTTGCCCTCGGCACTGTTTCGGACGTTACCTACCGGCAACTCGACGCAACTTATTCGCGAAAACGTACACCCTGAAAACCTAATATTATACAATAAAGTTTTAGAACCAAGTAAGGAATTGTAATGAAATTTAGGTTATATGTATTTGTGAAGCTTCAAGAACACATTTTATAATTTGTTTATAATTTTATAATAACTTGAGAATTTTTTTTTTGAATTTTATATATTTTTTTATAATTTTATTATTATCATTATTATATATAAAAGCATAAAAAATCTAACTGGAGAAGTAAAAACAGTCAAAAAATTACGAGATGGGGCCCTTTTAGTTGAAGTTTTCTCAGATATCCAATCAGAAAAGCTCTTAAAATGTGAAAATCTACTTAGTAACTTTCCGGTTAAAATAGAATCATATGGGAAACTAAAAAAGGTACAAAGCAAAGGATTATTTGGTGCCACGAACTTAATTGTACATTTGAGGAAATAAAAGATGAATTAAAACCATAAAATACATCAAAAACACCGCGAGCCGCGACCTTCATTTATCACCAAAAGCGAAATATCCTACAAATAGTTTTTACGATTTGGTTATGTCCTTATATGTTAAAAACTGAAAATTATTTGCATTGTCTCCTTAGCGGAGCTCTCGAGTTTGAAGACAAATTTTAAATGGCTCCGCTAAGGAGACCTTGAGTGCAAAGGGTTAATAATGATAACTATTACTATTATTCAGAAAAATATTGTAAAAGATTATATCCTAGACGATAACCTACCAACTTCAGCTCCATCTATAATCTATAAGTTGTTTTCATAACCTTCTTTATATCAGTTACCTTCCGAATAAATTCGTACACAGACCTACAATAGCATATTAATTTTTGTAAAATTAACCTTTTCAAGAGAACAGACATAAAAAATTTATAGTACTCAAATTCTATGATAAGGAGCAATCCCGATATAAAAAATGTGTGGCTTCCAACCCTCTTATCTTAAAAAAAAAATACAATGAAGCTTTCTAAGTTCTATAAATCTTTTATTATTGGCTTTTATTTGTTCTACCTCTTCATAATTCTAATCATAATTCTGAATCCGATTAAAACCTGATAAGGAATATGTTACCTGCAAGTAATATGTTCAGGAGGCTAAAATGGATCTATAAATGTCATTTATTTATTTAATATTCCTCCCACAAAAATATTTTAAGTTCGATCAAGGGTATGGACAGGGGATGGGTCGTATTTTGTATCTGTTTCCTAAACCACAACACAATCATGGGGATGTTGAAAATGTTTTATATTTACGAGTATATCGATACAGTGGCTCACAACCAATGCACATGAGGAAATAATGATTCATTGTCATACATTAAATTTATATAATCAAATCAACTCATCAGCAATTATAGAAATAGAAAAAAAGATCTTCATTAAAACTCGTAGGGATTGAAGGTCACAGTGAAAAAGATGCAATGTTTACTTCCGTTTAGAAAAAAAGTGAAAGTAACAAGTATTCTTCAATTATCGGGTAAATGTGTTTATTAACCTTTTAATTCCTTTTCATTCTTTCAATGAAAACAAAAATAAACAATAAGAATACAAGTTATCAGTCTAGTTCGGGCATTTGCTTAAAATGGGTGAGCACACAACTATTCGTGAACGAGAAATAGTGATTAAAAATTCTTAAATGGGAAAAACAAAACGAAAAATCGCCTCTACTATCAATAGGAGTTATGCTACCGTTCAAGATATTATTGAAAGTTTTAAAAAACGAAAATAGAATAATAAGAAAAGCTAGCGTGAGTGCTAAAAATTTATTTACTGGTAATGATGAACTTTGGATTTTGCGCCAAACAACAATTAGTCCAAAATTAGGCGCTCAAAATTGACCAAATTAGTTTAAAAAAATTTAAATAAAATGGTATGTTCGAAGGGTCTTAAGAAAAAACCAATACAACGGTAGAGTTGCATGGCAAAAACCTTATATCAGTGACAAAATAAAATGCTTCGAATCAATTTTGCTGAGGATTGTTTAACAAAAGACATGGACTTTGGAAAATTGTTCTGTATTCAGATGGGTCAAAATTTAATTTGTTTGGCTCTGATGGACGAGGTTTAGTCTTGAGAAAGTCAAATGAAAAGCGCCATGAAAAAAATCTTCGCCCGTCCATCAAAGGTGGAGGTGGTCATGTCATGGTTTGGGGGTATATTGCTGCCTCAGGAGTAGGAAATCTTCATTTTATTGAAGGAACAATGGATAGACATTTATATTGTCACATCCTGAAAGAAAAATTTTAAAGCAAGTGCAACCGAGCTTGGAATAATAAATAATTTTGCTTTATATAGTGATAACGATCCCAAGCATTCTTCTTATCTTGCAAGAGAATTGTGTTTATATAATTGCCCCAAAACTATCAAAACACCTCCGCAATCATCAGACCTAAACGTCAAAGAGATTTCATGGAGTAAATTAGAAACAGCACTGAGGAAACATGAGATATCGAATAGATAAGATCTCAAAAAGGTTCTTCATGAAGAATTGGACAAGATAAGCCCAACTTAAACAGAAAAGCTTCTCCAATCCAGCCCAATTGTTTGAAAGAGGTAATAAAAAATAAAGGCCTATCTACAAAGTGCTCAAATTCAAAATATTTTTGATTTTTTGAATGTTTTTAATTTTACATCATTTTCACTGTGGCCTTAGAAGTGTATAATTTTTCATGAAGTTTTAGTTTAACTTTAGGATTTGATCTCAAATAAACTTCTAAGTATTGTCAATTCTAGTCTAATGTTTGTACTTCATATTTGTAAACAAAAGTTGTCGAAAATAAATTTTGGCTTGGTATAAAATACTTTTTTTCAAAGTAAATTCCTTGCATCATTTTGACTGTGAGCCACTGTATATCATAAAATGTGAACAAGGTAAAATATAATATAAAACAAGGCCAAACATAATTTTTTCATAAAAAAACGAATTCAATCTCAAGAAAAACACATTTTGAAGCATCCTCATTCAAAATCTAGAAAAATAAGGGATCCATGCCTAATCGAGAAAATAAATGAAAAATAATAATGAACAATGAAGAACAAACAAAACAAGGGTAGCATACCACGAACAAAATACCTCAACCAAAACCCCTATCTAAACATCAAAGTAAACAATATTACATTAAATACACAGGATAATTGAATTTCATATATAAACTGTACGGAATACATATTTGCGTATTCAGTTAATTCCGCCAGTGGATGCATCCTCTCCCTTTATAAGCTTACTAGCAGACCCGGCCACGCGTTGCTGTGGCTCAGTAGTTATATCCTAATATTTTTAAACAAATACAGTGATACCAATATTCATTGATAAAGATGAAAACCTTTCAGCTAATCAAAATCCAATATGATTGAGAATAGAGCATTCATTACACCATTTAAAAGTATTTGATAAAGAATATAGGAAAGTTAAAGTTTTTATTTTTTACATCTCATATTTCAATGTAGTTTGATTAAAAAGGAGCTGATTGTGTTTACGACTCACAGAGCTGCCAACTCTATCGCCCTTTTTTTATGGATCGGTATAAACTAACTCGAAATGACTATATTTTTCCACTAATTTTAAAAAGGATGAGTGAAGTAAGGTTTGGTAACCTCAGCCATTGATCTATTGATTATTGGCCTAACACTACTTCAACTTGGTATTGTTAGTTTAACAACGGGTTTAATTTTGCTCAGGGTCATGCCAATCTTGGTTAACGCGTCATATATGTCCTTTTGATAGGCGTTTTTCTCAATTTCTTTGAGACCTCGATTTCCCAACCCTTCGGCTAATAAGTGTTCGGTAGGAGGGTGGTGTGTTGAAGCTTTTAATTTAGCAATATATTTGAGTGATAAGAAATCTCTTCTTAAAGAAGTTTTTACAAAATACAATTAAGAATTTTTATTTATTCAAGTACTAATTTGTTCAAATGTTTTGGGTTAACCTGTTTTTTTTTTTTTTAACACAAACCAAAGATTTGATGGTTTCCACACACAGAGCAGGCGATACCCATTTCCTAAGTGAGTTATGCCATTGCCCAAGGGAAAAACACGGATTTTCAAAGTCCAAGTGGACATTGTTTGCCCTTGGGATTTGTTTATGGTCATGGCAAAAGCCAAACGAATAGGATATTGAAGCCTTTTAAATTTTATTAAAAATTCTGTCGGTTCCAGAGGAATAGGTAGCAACAGGACGATATCTCCTGTAAACCTTCCAGGCAACATTTTTCCTTCAATAACATTTCCTGTGATCCTTTTAATGACCAAACGTGTACCGTTGCACAATTGAGGTGGATTTAAGTTACGAAGAAGAATGATCGGTGAGCCAATCTTCAACTGGAGATTGTTTGGGTGTATATCCAGGGAATTAAAAAATTCAGTTTGGAAATTTACGGCTTCGTTTACATCTAGAACATTGTCAATTGATTTTGGAAGTTTATTTCATCGAAATCAACATTTTTTGCTGCCAAAATAGCACGACTACCCAGCCAATTATAGTCCAAATAATTGTTCAAAATATCAGGAAAGACACTTTATATTTCGTATACTGTTCATTTTTCGTCTCTACAACAGTTCAGAAATTTTCTGGTAATTTGATAAATTTTGAATTTCGATGCAGCTCTATTTCACCGTTTCCAATATAGAGCAATTGTTTAAAAAATATATCTGCCGATGGATTATTTTGCAGTAGTACTCTCATATTTATGGCGGATAAATCTGAAACTTGAAGTTACCCAAATAGCAATTATTCCTGTTCAGTAGAGGTGTAATAATCATTAAATGTAAAATTTAAAAAATGCCGCAATTTGTAATCCTTTCTTAATCAACAATCATTTAAAGATAAGTAAAAAATTGTATTCTGGTAAAATAACAACGAAATATCATTCCCAATAATAGCCTACTTTAAATTAAAGAAAGGATTAAAATCTTCGCTAACATTTCTTAAATTTTACATTTAAAGATAATTACAACTCTGCTGAACAGAAAGTAACATCCTCTATTCGATTGGGATTAAATTTTCTCAACTTTAAATTATTGTTGATAAAGGAGAAATTACAAATCTTCACTGACATTTTTTAAATTTTACATTTTAGATCTCGGGATAAAAATGATAAAAAGGTTTGGTAAAATAAAAAAAACACTGTATTTTAATAATAATAAAAAAACGAATAATGAAAATAAAGAAACTTCTGTTAAATAAATCAACTGAAAATATAATATCAAAGTCTTTATTATGCAGTTCTTTAATCATCCAAATCACAAAGTAACCCACAACACCTAATCAAAACACACCCAGTGAGTTTTTATGACTGTTACCCGCAGTGTAGCCACTATTGTCTCACTAATTTTCACTAATTTTTGGCAACACTGACTCCCCAAGTAAGGTTTCTATTAGGTTACACCTATGACAGTAGGTGCTGTTACAACATTTATAGAGTATTATTTCAAATAATAGCCTAATTTAAATTATTAAAATGTATTTACTTTACTAAAAGTTGATATCAGGGTGGGCCACAGAAAAGTGTTTCAGCGGTTAGCTTGTAATTTAATTTAAATACAAATAAAAAAGGAAAAGGAAAAAGTACCTACACTTTTGAGAATTTATTGTAACCTTTTCTTGATTTATTTATTCTTTAATGAAAATTAACAATAAATACAAAGATTTGTATTACCATTTGTCTGTGGAAAATAATAATATAGGAACAAATAACTGCACTCACATAACGCAATACAAAATTATAATAATGATAACCTGTATTACAATAGCATGCTTATAAACAAAAACATTATGAAATCGACATATGACGACAATTTTTAAATTTTACATATAAAGATAATTACACTGATCAGGAAGGAATAATCTGTATTCCATTGGGATTCAATTTATTTTTTCAACTTTAAAATAAAGTTGATTAAGAAAGGATTAAAATTTTCTTTGGCTTTCTATAAATTTTACATATGTAATGATGTTTAAAGGATGTTTGATATTTAAAGAAACACATGTTTTTATTATTTAGACTAATTGTTTTAAATTCAGACGGACATATTTTAATTTGAATATTGATTATTTTTAATTAAGTAATGTATAAAATATTCTAAAAACCTATTTCTAATCTAATAATTTCAAAATACTATAAATTTGAAGAGATTATAAATCATCGCTGGCATTTTATAAATTTTACTTATAAAGATAATTACAACTCTGCTAAAAAGGAAGGAACGATCTGTATTCTATTGGGATTAAATTTTGTCTACTTTAAATTATCATTGATTAAGAAGGGATTAGAAATTTTCGCTAACATGTTTTAAATTCTACATATAAAGAAAAATTTACCTCTGCTGAACAGAAAGGAACTATGTGTATTCCATTGAGATTTAATTTTTTCTACTTCAAATAATTGTTGATTAAGAAAGAATTACAATTCTTCACTAACATTTTTTAAATTTTACACATATACATATAAGAATAGACTATTTTAAGTTATTAAAATGTATTTACTTTTCTAAAAGTTGATATCAGGGTCGACCACAGCACAGTGTTAGAGCATTTAGCTAGGAATTGGAAAGAATACAAATAAAAAAGGAAAGGGAAGGAAAAATACCTATACTTTTGAGAATTTGTAGTAACCTTTTCATGGTTTATTCTTTAACTAAAATTAATAATGAATACAAAGATTTTACAACTATTTACCAGTGGAATATAATAATGTAACACTATGAACAAATAACAGCACTTACATAATACAATACAAAATCTACGCTGACATTTTTTAAATTTCACATATATAAAAGGACGATTCCAATTATAGCCTATTTTAAGTTATTAAAATGTATTTACTTTTCTAAAAGTTGATATCAGGGTCGACCACAGTACAGTGTTAGAGCATTTAGCTACGAATTGGAAAGAATACAAATAAAAAAGGAAAGGGAAGGAAAAATACCTATACTTTTGAGAATTAGTTGTAACGTTTTCTTGATTTATATTTTTTAATTAAAATTAAGAAAGAATACAAAGATTTTACAACTATTTGCCAGTGGAATATAAGGATGGAACTCTATGAACAAATAACTGCACTTACATAGTACAATACAAAATCTTCGCTGACATTTTTTAAATTTTACATATATATAAGGACTATTCTAATTAAAGCCTAAAATGTATTTACTTTTCTAAAAGTTGATATCGGGGTGGACCTCAGCAAAGTGTTTGAGCACTTAGTTAGGAATTGGAAAGATTACAAATAAAAAGGAAAAGGAAGGAAAAATACATACACTTTTGAGACTTTGGTGTAACCTTTTCTTGATTTATCCATAATTCAAAATTAAGAATAAATATAAAGATTTTTATTACTATTTGCCTGCAGAATATAAAGATGGAACAATAAGACCAAATAACTGCACTTACTAATAACGCAATACAAAACTATTATAACCGTAATTATAATAGCGTGCTTGTAAACAAAAAGGTTATTAAATCGACATGTGTTGCCATGTTAATAAATCATAACACGACCTACTGTATTTGCAGTAATTCGCTATATAAGAATTATTTTGATCACTAATCAATTTAAAAACTATCCGGTCCGGTAAGTTGGCCAAAACTATATAAATTGAGCCAAATTTCATTAAAATCGGTTGAGTAGTTTCTGAGAAATAGAGAGACAAACATACGGACACGAGATTTTTATATATATAAGGATTACACCAATTTATGTCCCTAATGGTCCGGACTCGATGATGTACCATCACCGTGTCCCTTTGCTTTTGATCTATTGACAAGAGAATTATTTAGAAAATACAATACAGCCAAATTGCAATAATTTACATGCAGCCTACAGGGAGAAAGCAAAGGGGGTAGGTATTTTACTAATATAGTTAATAACTATTATATCCCTCTTGATTTAAAGACATAATTTGGTTAGTGCGTGTATGTGCTGAGAGTGAGGGAGAGAGAATCAAAAAGAAAAAAAAACATGTTGAATTATAGAGGTCGTTGGCATCCTTAGCCAAGATCTGTATCAATTTTCAAGTTAATGATGTAAATGAGATCTCTATGGGTCACTTATTCCAACCAGAGGATTCTGGTCTAATAAATTATGTTCCCTAAATGTCAGCAGGTGCCTTTTTGTTTAATCTTTAAGATGACAAAATAAAATTAATCTGGTGCGGTGCGCTCATCACACAACTTTCACTTACTGCCCATTTTTCATTGGCTAAAAATATATAGATATATATAAATTCTTTACTTAAATGCTACCAGGTAGGGAACATAAAAAGTTTTCCCTCAATTGCAACTTTTTTGGTCTATTATATTGCAATATGGGTAACGTCGTCTGTGCGGTCTAAAAAGTGCGGCCCCACTTACTCATGGGACTTCTTACTTTCCTTTGAATTTTTAAAAAATAAAATTTGGGGATTATAGAAATAAATATCAAGTTTTAAATTGAACATTCGAGTTTTTCGAAGATAATTCGTAAATAGGAATCGATAGGAGTTCATAATAACGGACGATAACTCTGCTGAAACTAAATGTTCAAAATTTCATTCAAATCACCTTCTTCATAGAATTTTTTTCAAATTTTATTGTACAACGAAATTAAAAAGATTGTTTGTTACTGTACCGGTGAATACAGGTTACTTGAGCCCAAAAACAAAAAAATAATGTTTGGTTCTGTGGGTATTTTGACATAAGTTTAACGACATTCAATAGTTCAATACTACTACCAACATAGTATTGAACTATGTCGTTAAACTTATGTTAAAATACCAAGAGAACCAAACATAATTTTTTGTTTTTTGGACTCAAGTTACCTACCAGGGCTCAAGTAACCCGTGTTTACGGTAGTGGTTTACTATTATCTTTCTTAATGCAAAAAAAAAACATAAAGATTGTGGTTGTTTTTATTATAAAATGGTAATTTTAAAAATATGTTCATAGACACCACCAACATTAAATTATTCCATCAAATATTCGGATATATGAGGCGTAGAATTCCAAAACCAACAAAGTCCAATTTCCAGATTTTTATTTTTTTTAAATATTTTTCTATTATTTATTTATTTATTTTATTTTTTTTGTTGCCTCTACCCTGCAGGGTCATTGGCAACATGTCGAAATTTAGATTTTCGAGTAGTACTTGATTGCTTTTAGATATTCCAAAGTTTTTTCATCATCTCCTAGAATTTCGTTCAGTGTTCTGTTTAATGCTATATTTGTTCTTTGATTCCTAAAAGCTTTGCAGTATATTAAGATGTGACTTATGGTAATTTCCTCACTGCATATTCTGCATGTTGGAGGTGCGAGACCTTTTAGCAAATATGCATGTGAAAATTCACAGTGTCCAATTCTAATTCGGCAGAGGACGGTTTCTTCCCTCCTTGTATTCTTCTCGAGGTTTTCCACTTGATGGGATTCCTCTTTATCATTTTTAATTTGGCGTCTTGGTTATTCCATCTGATCTGCCACGTTTCCCTGATTTCAAGTTTTATTTTTTTTACAAAGTCTTCAAGAGGAATAGCATTTAATATTGTTACCTCTTTGATTCCGGGAATTCTTGCTGAGCGGGCTGCTGTATCTGCTTGTTCGTTCCCCGTGATTCCGCAGTGTGAGGGTATAAGAGAACTATATCACTCCCTTTCTCTTTTAATTCCCACAATGGGTTTCTAATCGCTATTATTAATCCGTTTTTAGGTCTTGTATTCTCTATTGCTAACAGAGCACTCATTGAGTCTGTTACTAATACCCAATTCCCACTGCCATATGACTCGATTTGTTTAAGAGCTTCATTTATTGCGGAGGTATTAGATTATCATTAGGTGGAAGGATTTCTTCCAAAAGAGGTTAAATAATATTGAAAACGGCCCTACAAAAATGAGGTCTGTTCCAAATCCAGCCAGATAATCTAATAGAAAAACTATTTAAAAAAAAAATAATAATAAAAATCTGGCATTGGACTTGGCTGGTTTTGGAATTCTACGCCTCATATTTTTCTTGGAAATCTATATAAATAAAGATGAAATTCTGTTTGTTTGTTTGTTGTTTATAGAAATCCATACCGTTCGTCCTAAATTCTCCAAATCTCGCTCAGTGATTCTTTGATACCAGGTGGGAAAACCTGTCCATATTAAAATTGCATAACTTTAGCCGATCTCTGGGTATATTCTTTATTGTTATAAAAATCGTTTTGATCACGCTTTACATTGGTTTTTAAGAAATCGACCGTTTGAGTCGATAAAAGTCTCACTTTATAGATTTTAAAAATGAAATTATCGGGGTGAAACCGATATATACAGCTAGTTTAATATAAAAATGAAAGTTTTATACTATACATATTACTTAAAAACATGTTTTTGTGCAGTATTTCTACTTAAATTCCTTTGTCAAAATAAGAGGACGTATTAAATTGTGGAAATGATGTCATTAATAAACGCCGGTATCATCTTCTTGTCATCTATATTGCATTTATGGTTCCTTTCAACGGTAGGTACTATATTATACACTAAAAAAATCAGATAAAAAAAATTATTTTTCTACAAAAACGTAATCTAGTAGTTTTCGTAATAATCCACGAAAACCTCAATGTTCCATATATCGCCGATTTAGCCCGATCCAGATCCAGTCCTTTCATAGTAAACTCCAGAACCATCAGAACCCACTCGTATATACCCTCGCTTCCTACTCTATTCGAGAAAATCATCCAAGGCGTCTGAAAAGAAGATGGCCTCGAGATCTTTTAAGTTAGATACTTGAGTTGAGTATTGTCAGTAGATAGTTTCTCTTCATGCTTATTCAAGACATTATTTTCTTTTATTTTAGCACATTTACTAAATGTATTATATGTAAATACAGTTGTAAATTTCAATAAATAAATATTTTAAAAAAATCCTAAATGAATGATATTTTTTAGGACTAAAAAAACTAATTACATTTACTAATAAATATTCATGTACCCATGTAGAGAACTTACCAACCTGTTTTGCTTTTCCCAATCTTCTCACTGGTAAACCCACAGTCTATTCAAGAAGCCTATCGATCGTGTTTCCCCACTTCCTTCCGGCATTTCCAGGATGTTTCCCATTGACTGGAAACTAAATATAATTTATTCCATTGGAGTAGTCTTCTGGCTCCGTGGACTCCAAAGGCATCCGGTTATGTTTGAAAGGGAACGCGATACCTGTGAACTTCTCAGTTGTGGTGCCAATCGAACTGGGTCTGTATCCGGCCCTTACGTGAGTTGCTTTGTTCGGAATCCCCGCTAACAGTTTAGCGTCTTCAATACGACTTTATCGACTTAAGTTTACGAGTTATTTAATCCATTTCGCAACAAGGGTAGAAGTAAAATGGATTTTTGTTGTTTCTTTCTATTTTCATGTTAATGTTCAAAAGATACTATTAGTATATTTAAAAAATAATTCCCTTCGGGATCCCTTTTTTTCGGAAACGAACATCTGGGACAGTAAGCCATATATGTATATAACTCAGCCCCATTTTTTTATTTATCACTTTCTGTTAATCATTCAAATTAGATATAAAAAAGTGAAATTTTCGAGTTCACAAAAAACATTTTAAAAATATACATATATAAATTATCCTTGACATTTTTAAAAGTAATTTAGAATGTTATACAGTAATTGAAAACAGCAATACAAATAAAAATCCCATTACAATATATCATATCTACGTTAATATTAATGCTGCGTAAACCGCATCTCTAAACTAGGTTGATTTGCCAATCTGGGACTATTAAACTTTTATTATAATTTATTTTTCTACATAAACGGCACTTCATTTGAAAAGCATTACATTCTGTCATAGTTTAGGACAATGGTAATATTGATAGATCCTAGCGCATTCACATCGTATTTACAAAAATAATAAACATGACAAAAAAAAAAAAAATTAATACATCAAAAAAGTAAGTAAATTATAGAATACA
Source organism: Aelia acuminata (assembly GCA_911387785.2). NCBI lineage: Eukaryota > Metazoa > Arthropoda > Insecta > Hemiptera > Pentatomidae > Aelia > Aelia acuminata. Next base: position 54,404,105 of record OU426984.1, on the reverse strand, counting down.
TATTAAACATAGGCGTAAACTATTAACAATCACATTTGTTTGTTCAATTAACGTCACTATATGCCAGAGTGGGAATCCCAAATTTTGCATATCCATTATAATAAGGAAAGGGATCTTTAAAGAGAAACTGAAATCGCACAGGCTCGGGGCCTCCATTTTACGTCGGAGCCAAGGGTTTTTTAAAGGAATTAAAAAACCCTTGCGCCACCGCGGCATGCAAACCCGCGACTGTTAGTATTGAAGGCTACTATGATAGCCACTACAAAACTGGTGACACCTAACAATCAGGTTTGTATTTTATTTTCTGTTAGTATCTAGTTAACTCTCTGAACTCAAAAGCCTACAAATATTGTTTCATCCTTATAGGACTTCTTCATATTTTCATTGTTTTATGGCTAGTTAGGTTAATCGGAGAGAGATTTTTGCTTAAGGTATTTTACGATGCCATATATACAGCTCTAAAAAATATTAGCTTTTATCTTCAATATTGATATAATATCCCTTGATGGAAAATTATATATTTAACATTGATGATGTCATCTGATTATGTACGAAAAGAAGAATAAATAAACACAGTTTGAAAACTCTAGTTCAATTAATGTTCAGTTTACAGTGGAATTTCCAAAATCATACAAACTGGTTTTGAACTCAAGTCGTGATAGGAACTTCAGAATATCGGAAATATCTCAAAAGTTCAATTGATCAGGATTCTAAAACTACTTGTTGGAATCTGGTAAAATTTAGTATTTTTTCTTTTTATTCTTAATATTTACAAATTCATATCAAAATCTAAGGCGGTAGGTGTCAATTGAACTTTGGCTGAATGATTAGGCATGGAATGGACCCAGTTTCGTGAAAAATTTTGACTTCCGGTTTTCAACGGAAATACGAGTTTTGGGTTCCCCTGAGTCCAAATAACCAAGTCCCGCGATATGGTCTGTTTGTGTGTGAACAGACTGGCTCAAAAACTATAAACCGTACGAACTTGAAATTGGGTATTTGGCATATGTATATGCCCACGATGTGACAACAAAAATTTCATCAAAATTAGTCAAACGGAGGGGGGTACTTTAGATTTTCGCAAAAAAAGCTTTAATGATTTTGATTAAACTCGTCATGTTTAATGAGAATCGAGTATTCTTTAATATCAGGTAAGCTCTATCATTATTAAAATGATCTGAGGGGGCCTAAATGGGGAAGGAGCCTTTTTTGTTTTCCTATAAAGTACCTTTGTTTTTGTTTATATGGAGGAATTAACCGTCTCTCGTTTCACCTAAAAATACGAAAGGGCTAAATATGAAATATGAAAAAAACGAGTAAACATAAATAGGAGAAAAAATAAATATATTCCTTCAACTCATAAAACCCGTTGAGCTCACGCATGCGCAGTACGAAACAAACATAGTAACTATATGAATTTTTCAACAACTACATAGAAAATTATAAAATCAGACGCCACACACAGGGGTATTTGGCCCTAAAAGCTGGCCAAAACCCATTTTTTGAAGTTTGAAATTTCTGGTAAATAATGACTCGAAGGTGAAGTAGAGGACCTGTGGGATCATGCAACATGATTCTTATCTCTTCCAGGCCCTTAATCCGGCGGCTATTCTAATTCAAATCTGACCTTATCCTTTAACTCGTCTGTGCTCATAAGTATTGTTCTACAAAATATATTAATTTTCTTTGTTCTTAGTGAAGTATCGGCGTTATCATATGATGGATAGTTCGAGGCAAGGATTGTACTTGTTATTCACATATTTATAATTTTTTTGTATTCAATACTAGTATCAATATCTTTTTGTTTTTTTGGTAGTATATTTTAGAGCTAAAAATTAAATTTGAAGGTTAAAAAGTTATACTTCTGGGCATTTCTGGGCAACGAAATATTTTTTATGATAATGTATAATTATCGTTGATTATGTTTCTTGAAAAAAATTCTGCGAATATCTGCGATTCGGAGACTAATAATTTTTTATTACTAAAATGTCAATTTCATTAAATAATAAAAAAAATTCAATTTTGTTATATTTTCATTTATTTATATTTTAAGATCTTCTGGAATAATAATAATAACTAGAAGGGAATTATTTGACATATTTTTAAAGTCGAAAGCATTAGCTTTAAAAAAAAAAATAAGGAATTTTCGTAGTCTTTTCTCATTGGGAAATATTGCCTAGCTAATAGCCTAGAGCAGGTGAAACAGCTAAAACATAAATGATTAATTTTGAGGCATGATTTCTAAGTAAGATGGAATGCTTCTTCAAGGAAAAGAAATGTTTTTCAAACAGCAACAAGAAATGGCTAAGTGGGACGATATCAATTAAAAGCTCAAGATCTGGTGGACGCTCTGAAAAATCATTTGTTACTTTAAAATTTACAACGGATTTATCAATGGTATGCTATGACACCATCTGTTCACAAAATTTTAAGAGATGGTTTTGAAGTGATAAAAAGCCCTCTACTTCATATTGGTCTTTTATCTGAGGAAGCAGCAGAAACTCGAAATAACCATTTCCGGGTTTATAGAGAAAATAATACCAGAAAATTTTACCGGATAGAGTGCAATCTGGATGTAATTAATAGATTAATATTGACATCAGATCCAGTTATCACAGGTATGAGAAGTTCAAGAAAAAAGGTATCAGGTTTTGTAAGGAAACTTTAGAAATGTTGTCTCCCCCAACCAACTTAACCGATTGTGGTGATTCCGAAAGTTCATTAAGTGACAAGGAAAGTGAATAATGAATAATTAAATTTAATATGCATTTTTAAGAAAGGTTGGTGCGTTTCTTCCTGGGATATAAGTTGTATTTCGAAGAGGTATTAAACAATTCTTAATGAATTAGGAAAACACATTATTTTTCTTTATCACCATAACTTTTTATATTCACCTATTTTACACTATTTTCATTTTTTTTAAATAATAGTAATAGATAAATGATAATAAATCTTTAATTAGTTACAAGCATATTTCATGGGTGCAATGCATAAAGAGAAAATAATATGAACATAAATTGTAAACCCAGGGATGCCTATTTCACAGTCGGTGGATTTATGTAAAAATTAATTTTATGAAAATTTTCTCCTTAGAGTATTTTTTTTAACTGCTAAAAAAGCATTTTTAATGTCTATTACAAATATAGAAGCCATTTTGAGGACTTTTGAATTAATAAAATGGAAGGAAATAGTTTTGGCCAGCTTTTCGGGTCAAATACCCCTGTGTGCGCCATGGAGTATTATGCTTGCATTGCCGAATTATCACAAGTAAAAGCCTTTATTATATAATAAAAAAATGTAGTGTACTTTAAAGAGCAAATACAAGTAAATAATTGGGGAAAAAGTGTGAATTTGAGAAATGACATTTAACCAAACACGTCAATTTCTAATCAAAGAAAGTTGGTAAGTGAAAGTTGTGTGTTGCGCGCATCGTAGTTTATGAAAACAAATTAGATGAAAACTAGCTTCATCATACTGTTCAAATAAATTTTAGTTTTTATAGTTATTTAATGATATGGATGTGAATAATTTACATTAAAAAAAAACGATGAAGATATTAAAGAGAAAATGTATTTCACATTAAAATAATCAAATGAAAACTAAAGGGCTTATACAAAAGCTGCTTAAAGCTCTGGTTGACCTCAAGAACGGCCGCAAAAGAAAAGCTCAACATAAACACAACGGATATGAGGCTTTTTAAAAGGATCGCGCTCATCTCGCAATTAAACGGCTTATATTGGATTAATTCCGATTCAAATAACAAAATAAAATAAATAATTGTGCAATAGTTTAATATCTTATTTAATCATGACCCCCACCTTTTACAAATAAGAGTTAAAACCAGCTATGAAGAAATTAATATTTAATTATATATTCTTTTTTTTTTTAAATAGTTTAGTTCAGATTCATCTACATTTCAACTAAAACAGATCGAAATATGAAAGGTAAAAAAAATAAAAAATAAAATAAAAATAAAAATAAAAAAATCTGGTGCGTGCGCGCAACACACAACTTTCACTTACCAACTTACTTAGATTAGAAATTGACGTGTTTTGCTAAATATCATTTCCCAAATTCACAAATTTTTCTACATTCATATCTTATTTTTGTTAATCGTTAAAGCCGTTTTTTGAGTAAATAAAAAAAAAACACGTGAAAATGATACAAAATTTATTAAGTAAAGTGCCCCCTCCGGTTAATGAATTTTGATGAAATTTTAACAATCATATCTCGGGCATATAAAGACATCAAATACCCAGTTTGATCAAAATCTTCAAAGCCGTTTTTGAGTAAATAAAAAAAACACGTGAAAATGATACAAAATTTATTAAGTAAAGTCCCCCCTACGGTTAATCAATTTTGATGAAATTTTAACAATCATATCTCGGGCATATAAATACATCAAATACCCAGTTTGATCAAAATCTTCAAAGCCGTTTTTGAGTAAATAAAAAAAAAACGTGAAAATGATACAAAATTTATTAAGTAAAGTCCCCCTCCGGTTAATCGATTTTGATGAAATTTTAACAGTCATATCTCGGGCATGTACATACATCAAATACCCAGTTTGATCAAAATCGTTAAAGCCGATTTAGAGTAAATAAAAAAAAACACGTGAAAATGATACAAAATTTATTAAGTAAAGTCCCCCCTACGGTTAATCAATTTTGATGAAATTTTAACAATCATATCTCGGGCATATAAATACATCAAATACCCAGTTTGATCAAAATCTTCAAAGCCGTTTTTGAGTAAATAAAAAAAACACGTGAAAATGATACAAAATTTATTAAGTAAAGTCCCCCCTCCGGTTAATCAATTTTGATGAAATTTTAACAGTCATATCTCGGGCATGTACATACATCAAATACCAAGTTTGATCAAAATCGTTAAAGCCGATTTAGAGTAAATTAAAAAAAAACACGTGAAAATGTTACAAAATTTATTAAGTAAAGTCCCCCCTCCGGTTAATCAATTTTGATGAAATTTTTACAGTCATATCTCGGGCACATAAGTACATAAAATACTCAGTTTAATCAAAATCGTTAGAGCCGTTTTTGAGAAAATCGAAAAAAACCTAAAAAGTTATTAAGTAAAGTACCCCCTCCCTTTAAGTAATTTTGATGAAATTTATGCTGTCACATCGCGGGCATATACCTACACTAAATACCTAATTTCATGATCGCACGGTTTATAGTTTTTGAGCTAGTCTGTTCACACACAGACACACAGACACACACACACACACACACACACACACACACACAGACCATTTCGCGGGACTTGGTCATTTCGACTCAGGGGACCCCAAAACGTGTATTTCCGTTGAAAACCGGAAGTCGAAAATTTTCACGATCGCAATACTTCCACTTACTATATATTTCATATATAGGTAAGTGAAAGTAAAAATAAAAATAAGGTATGCCTCATTTGAAGCTCATTAAAATTTTAAATGATATAATGGGCCTTTTCTGCATTAATACTGCCAATTACTTTTTATCATCCAATGATTACTTTAAAGAGTTAATCATTCTCTTTAAAAAAAAATAAATTAGGGGTCACCTGTGGTGTAGTTGTTAGCATGGCAACCTACAATACTAAAGGTCGCGGGTTCGCGCCCCGTGGTGGCCCTAGGATTTTCTAATGGGAGAAAAAAATCCTTAGCTATGCCGTCCCTCGGATAGGACGTAAAATGGAGGTCCCGAGCCTGTACGATGCCAGGTACTCGTTAAAGGTCGCTGACCTAATTAAACCTACATAGGCGAAATTTAGGACTCCCACTGTAGCGTCGTCCGATTAGCCTTTGTAGCATAAAAATGGACGTTAAACAAACAAAAAATAAATTAAACCATATGGCATCCTTACACTCTATTAAAGAGGTTATCCCCTGTGTAAAAAGGGTACAAAGATAAATTTAATTAATTTTGTTGTGTACAGAAGAAGAAAATGTATTACATTTTCTTTCAAGATAAAGGTGTCTTACCTAAATGTAAAAACTGTGGTATAGGGAACCATATGAAATTTGAACATTAAACAAAAAAATGGGTTTGCAATATGAGAAGTTGCTGAACTTCAAAAGGTTTATTCTCAAATACATGGTTTGAACAATCAAGACTACCATTAAGTAAGGCTCTTTTGTTTATATATTCATGGGCATAGGGATACAAAACAACTAAATTTTCCTTATATTTAATTAGGTTAAATTCTATCGTTAAGTGACAAAATTTCTAAAGAGGAGGGACTGCAGAACCCACAGCCTTGCCCCTTGTTCCTGCAATGTGTACACCCAAACAGGGGTATACACCGAACTAAACCTCCCTCCAGTTAAGTAGGCTGGAAATCGAATTAAAAATGGATTCAGAAGAAAAAATCCAGCAAGGAGGGACGACTTGGCCCATTTCTTCAGAAGATATAATTAGGTCGAGATTTATGGGCCTGAGGCCGGAGCGCCATGTTCCTACCTCTGCAACATTCATCAGTGTCGCATTTTAGTTACTAATTGCCTAAAGATAATGGTTAACATTTCCACCACCACTCTTCCTTAATTACTTCTAATGGACATTATCTCTCTTTCTCCCATGTTTTTATTCTGTTTTCTTTCTTTTTAGCAAAATCCTATCAAGTCTGCAGACTAATCCTCTACCACTCAAAAAAAAATAAAAAAAAGAAAATGATCACTTAAAAGTTGTATAAGATTCTTTTAGACGAAATGAGGCCATTATTGATCTGATGTAGATACCTGTGGTGTTTGATGCGCGATTTTCGATATTAGGTCCAACATTGTTGTACATCAACTATCTTTTGAAACATTTTTCCAATCTAAATTAGAACTGAACAGAATAGAAAAGTCCTTTAATAGAAAAAACAATAAGTTGGAAATCAAAATAAAATCTTTAGGACGAACAATAAGTATATAGGAACTTATGATACATCTAGATTAGATATGTACAACTATCGATAGTCTCCACTATTGATAATTTCGATACTATCAAGTCTGTTGTGATGACCGGTTGGGGGGGGGGGGGGGGGCAGAATAGCAGAATCATTGGAACCATGAATATAGAAGAAAATCAACATTTCTGTGAATAGAGGATGTGTTCCTTTATACCTTGAAATGATTTTTATCTGATTCAAGCTTAGTCGTAACCACAAATAATTAAAACAAACAAGGTCAGAGAAAATGTACTTAGAGGAAAACCAACCTCTTCAAGTAACCATGAAATCAGGATTCCCAGTTGTCGAAGTAGTTTGATTTGATATAACAAAATTCAGAACGCAATCCTCGAATGTGTCGTAGTTTTTGAAAGGAAGTTGTGACATTTGTCTAGACTTACTTTGGAACGAGCTTCAACGAAAATTTCTAAGGCAGTTGATTTATAGAGGTCGAAAATATTTTGTTACAAAAGATGTAAATTTGTTTCTAAGTGAAGGGATTTGCAGGCAATCAGTTGTTTTCAATGTATATTATTCTATGAAGTTGGAAAGCATGTAAGTGCAAACCATTCAATTTTTCACCATAATATTTTGCGTGAAGTTAATATTTTTTTCTTTGTAGAGTAGATAAGCATTTCTTGTTAGAAACATAAAGCAACTTACAGTGTTTCATTTTGTTTATTTTTAATTTCTATGAATTATACTATAAAAAGGGATGCTTAGTTAAATTATTAATAGCAGAGGCTATCACTTTATAGTTTAAATAGTAGTTTAATACTCTCAATAGTATCGATAGTTTTACATTACTAATCTAGATATTAAAGAAAAAAATATATCATTTTCATACATTAGCTTGTTTTTAAACAGGAAAAGGAGTCTGTCTATACTGACGGCTTATCCATAATGTGCATCGTTCCGAGTAACATTAAAAAAAAATTGACAGCAAATCGCATGATTATTCCAGATATACAAATAAAATTTGAAAAAATAAATTAAGTTATTACAATACAATTGTAACTAACGATATTTATCCATGACTTGTTAATAAGGTCTAGGTGTAAACAGCTTAGCTTAGGTGTAAACAGACGGTTTTGGAACGGATTTCAGAACCATATCCAAACGTTGCTTGACCGCCAAGTGCAATTACAAATTTACAAACGACCAATTGGACCTGTTTACAAGGTCAAGTTTTTTTTATACGTCTAGGGATGAAAGCGTGCTTTTCGATGTAATAACTGGTTAATGAATGAACTATACGTTTTCATCCCACAATTGAAGCGTGGAAATGGATAAGGGTATAAGTGCCAAAAAAATATATAAAGATTTTTTTTTATATCAAATTATGTGTTTCGAAACCATTCTTTAGAAATGGATATAATTAATTTTTAGTTGTTAATAAGTAGTTCATTGAACGTTTGAATGATAGCATGGATTTAAGCGCCGAACGTAGTTCACCTAGTGGGTATAAGCCATATAATTTCTGGAAAACTTTCTCATTTTGCATTTCCTTGCTTCAATTGATAAAAAAAACAACAGTGGGAGCAGGTTTATTAGACCATTTGAAATCGCCTCTAGCGAAAAGAAACAATGTTTGTTTCTAAACTTCGTTCCAAAAACTTAACCTTGTTAACATGATGCCATGATAGTTTTCTCTTTTTACTTTAATGTTATAATTATTTTTTATAAATTTATGTATAATTTTATAAATTTAATCTTTTGAGGGCGTTTATGTAGGAGACTGAACTGGGTATTAATCTTTGTACAGCGTAGGTAAGAAGATTGCACAGCGGCAGCTTAAATCACATTTAATCTGCTCTTGTAAAAAGGCCCATGGAAAAAATCTACAAAATTAAAATATTTAAACAATTTTTATTACTGAAAATACTTATATATATATTTTTTGTTTTAATTTTAATTATTCGCAAATAATCTCTTGACCTCTAAAGCTGATGAGGCGATTTTACTTTTAATCGACCTTCCGCCGTTAGAGTTTTAATTACAAGGGTAATCAAGAATCCGGTTTAATTAAAAAAGAATTCAATATACTAAAATGAAGGAAAAAAATTGAAAAAAAAGAATGAATGGAATGTAACAGCTGCGCTACTTTAATAAACCAAATTGCTTCTGATCAGGATTTTTTTAACGAAAAAATTATATATACTGAAAAATGTATGAATTATGAATATATATGTATAAAAGAGAGAGACGAGTTAAATTAATTTTATTTCAGTATTGAACATATGCATATGGAATGGTATTTAAAATAATCTTATAGATAAAATATTTCCAATTTTTTGTAAAAAGTTTGTAAAAAGCCTAAGAGAAAAGAAGTGTGATTGACAATATTTAACTATTGACGAGTTTAACAAATTGATGTATTGTTTCAACTCAAATATAGTTAATTGAAATTAGTCATATAATGTACTATATAATGTATATAATGTAATATATAATTTTAATTTATATGTTTAATTGTATAATCTTTGAAAATTAATTTAATCAATATTGTAAATATTATGTAAAAAAATGTTGCACTACATCTGAAGATGGGGCAATAGGCTTGACAAATATAGAATTCAGAGGAAGATGTGAATTTCACTATTTTACAAAAAATTGGAACAATATAAACCAAATCTTCCTGTAGCATATAATAATATAAGTGTGACTAAGATGTTATGAGACCATTTCTTTCAGGTCTATATACTCATAAGTACGTATATTATAAAATAGGAGTTTATCGTACCGTTCCGTTTTTGTAGCAGCAGATTTTTACTTATAATGGTAACAATTATTATCATGACTATAATGGGTTATTACAATTGTCCCTCCAGGTCTCCTTTAGGAGTACTACGTCTGCTGACAAGGGGTTGACTACCGGGATGTGCCTGCAAGTGTGATTTCTCCTGAGGATCATCAAATATACCAAAGAAAGGTTGAGGGTTGGAAGAATATCGGTGAAGGAATGTCAAAGGATATTATTAAGTGTTGATATAGTTACTATTGGCTCAGTGAGAAAGGCCAGCTAAACATTTGACACCTAAAATCTGTCCAATGTTCCTCAAGTCCTGAAAGTTTTTTAGATAACCCGTTTTAATTTTTCAGAGATAGCTTTTGAGCTTTGAGAATCCTCAATATAAGATTATGGTCAATATACAATTGAAGCGTGGAAATGCATAAGCGTATAAGTGCCTTAGGAAATTTTTATAGAAATGATGTGACTTATACCCTCTAGGGTGAACTACATTCAGTGTTTACACCATCTTTCATATGTTCAATGAACTCTTTTCTAGCAAAAAAATATTACTTATAGCCATTTCTGAAGAACGGATTTGGCACATATAAAAATTTGGCAAAAAAAAAAAAATTTTATTTTTTTTAATCTGTTTTATTTTTTTGGCACTTAGACCCTTATGCATTTCCACGCTTCAATTATTAATTGCATTTTAATTAGTGTTATTCAATTTATTTCAATGTTTGTAAATAGATAAAATTATAATGATAATTACATTTGAGTTTATAAAGTCCTAATAATCCAACACTAATATTACCATACTATAACTAGGGTAAACCATACAGTTATTGACACCCCAACTTTATCTTAAAGAAATAAGTAAACAAGTCCTAATTTTATTTCAAGATATGCATGAATATAATGTTTGAAGGGTCCTCTAAGGCATCTATGAAGTAAGACTTTAACAAACGAACCATGGGGAAGATTTCACAATTAAATCCACAGGGTGTCAATAACAAGTTTTTGCACTTTTAACAATAAATACAGCCATATGGTAAAACTATTGAACTTTAGACCCAAAAAAAACCTCTTGAGTCTGTTATAAGGATAGATAAAGAGGAACTGCAGGAAGTTTCAATTTGATCCCTTCATAAAAAGTTTTTTTTTTTATTTTCATCACAGAAATGTAGTCTTAAGGGTGTCAATAACTGTACGGTTTACCCTATATACACCATAATCACTAATAATATAGTACGTATATACATTACACTTAAGATTATACTTCCTCTCTTAATAAGATTATGAATTTCTAAATTAAAATCTATAAGTTAAAATAAAGATAATTGTTTTTCAATTGAGGTTTTAATATATCAGAACTTTTTTCTTTCTAAAAGTTTTATTCATGGTGGTTAATATTTATATCAAACCGATTGAATGATCACAAACCTACACATCCTTATACTTACTTGATATTGATCATAAGTGTTTGCCCAAGATTAATGCCCACACACACACACACACACACACACACACACACACACACACACACACACACACACACACACACACACACACACACACACACACACACACACACACACACACACACACACACACACACACACACACACACACACACACACACACACACACACACACACACACACACACACACACACACACACACACACACACACACACACACACACACACACACACACACACACACACACACACACACACACACACACACACACACACACACACACACACACACACACACACACACACACACACACACACACACACACACACACACACACACACACACACACACACACACACACACACACACACACACACACACACACACACACACACACACACACACACACACACACACACACACACACACACACACACACACACACACACACACACACACACACACACACACACACACACACACACACACACACACACACACACACACACACACACACACACACACACACACACACACACACACACACACACACACACACACACACACACACACACACACACACACACACACACACACACACACACACACACACACACACACACACACACACACACACACACACACACACACACACACACACACACACACACACACACACACACACACACACACACACACACACACACACACACACACACACACACACACACACACACACACACACACACACACACACACACACACACACACACACACACACACACACACACACACACACACACACACACACACACACACACACACACACACACACACACACACACACACACACACACACACACACACACACACACACACACACACACACACACACACACACACACACACACACACACACACACACACACACACACGCACGCACGCACGCACGCACGCACGCACGCGCGCGCGCGCGCACGCACACACACACACACACACACACACACACACACACACACACACACACACACACACACACACACACACACACACACACACCGGGCACTAGGAAATTGGCTTCATTGATTCAAGAGCTGTATAGAAATATTTGTGAGGGGGCGCTGGAGGGGGGGACCCAAGGTGGTTGGTGGAAGATGTGTATCCTATTAAAAGTTGAACCGCACCGAGTGGGAACCGGCTTCCGGATAAAACTTAGTCCATAAGCGCTAAGATATGAAAAACATTTCAGCCTGACCTAGAAAGCACTTTAAAACAAAAATTAGCATTTTAGCGGATTTAGAACAAAGCCTAAACAAAAAGAATAATTCTCCCGATTTGAATAACAAGTAATGGGCTGGGCTCGTTTTAAGGAGGGTTGCTAGAATCCAATAGGTAAGGGAATGTCTTTACGGTAGTGATAAAACATAAAAATGTTTATTGTTATTAAAATTTTATGCTGGCGAATTCATTTACGAAACATAAAAAAGTAAAGGAATGCATGATTTACAGTTAAATCAAATTCTTCATTCTTATTAAGAAATTAACTAGCTGACCCATGCGAAGCATTTGCACTCTGACCTACTTAAGTCCCACTTAAAGTTCCTACACACCCATATTTAGTATCGTATAGTGCGTATTTAGGGCGTCATTGGCATAGGTAAGGGTTAAAGTAAAGAATCGATGTGTAAACACAAGTTTAAGGTACATATATAGCATTTCCAGGACCTCTTTGAACACTATGTTTGAAGTTATAATATGGTCATCTGTGATTGTTTGTTGTTGGGTTTGTTTTACTCAGACAGAGAAGTCACTGAAAGAGATCTGGACACCATATACTTAAATGGATACTGGAGAGTAGGATGAATGAAATGAATCCAGGTCTTGTTCATATCTGCATAACAAAAAATTGGGCATGAAAGAATTTCTGAGTCTTCAAGCAGTGCTTCTGGAGGGAATGATGGCCAGCAAGAAACGCGAAGCAGGCAACTGATTGAGCCATTGTCAGGTTCTGAGGGATGCAGTCATTCTTACTTTTCGATTCGGCTGAATTTATTGAGAGAAATACTTATATCAATAACCAAGCAATGGTGCCCTATGGGGTTGCTAAATACATAGAATACTGCATCAATCCTTGAGATGCATAAAAATAGGCAAGTTTGTCTTATTATTTACAGAACAATTAATCAATTACAAGTAATTATACAGTTAATTATTCTTGTATAATTTTTTTTCATTTACAAAAACTCAAGTAGTTCTTTTTGAATCGTTCCGCGAGACCCGAACCAGAGGCCTCTCACGGTCTCGCAGAATTTCACTTTAAGGAAAAGGATGCATTTTTCATAAATTTCTTTTCCCACGACACATTCCTGATCGAGGACATTGCTCTCATACCTAACTTTCGGATCCAGTATCAGTGTTGTCCTTCCTGTCTTGGGAAGGCTACTATATCACCATACCTTACAGATAATACCGGAAGACACTATCGAGGAATAGAATAGATAGAGGGCAAGGAACGTAAGAAAAAATCCAGGTGGATAACTATTCAGAAAAACTCTTAACATACGGAAATACATCCATACCTTTTATTCACTATAGAATGACGCTATTATTCCCAGAACGTGTGGGAATCCGCGCCAACTTCCATTGCTAAGATGAGGATATTAACTTCTGATCATTTTGCTGTGGCCTGCACTACGTTCGAGGCGATAAGGGTCATGATACCGAAGGAAACCTATGTCCCACACGTGTACGGGTGGAAGAAAGCAATTGGCCAGAACCATTTTTATCTTCATGAAAATATGAAGAATGAAGCACGAAATGGAAAAGCAAAAAGAAGGAAAATAATCGATGGAGATAGCAGACACGCCTTCTGTATTTTTCCCTTTAGCTGTAAGCACATAGTAAAACAAAAACGAATGTTAACACATATCTCGAACATTAAAAGCTTAATTATGGGAAGTAACTTCCACTAAATATAAAACAACAGTAACTCGATCATCAAGGCGAATGCAATCATCTAAAAGTAAATGTCGAGGATTCGGTAACATAAAGAATTTGTGTCAATGATGGACCGCTGAATCATAATTCAGTTTCTTTACTTAGAAAATTAATAAAGAAAGGAAGTTATCTTGCAAACCTTCTTCTCAGACATAAATGTCACATTTTCTGGCGAAAGATTGTCTCTCATCCTTCACATTTTTTCATCACCTTATTCTCCAGAATTTCAAGTTTTGCCATTACTTTAATTTGAGTCATGGAAATGGTACTGAATTTCAACTCTTTAAAAGCTAGAAAACTAAATCTCAAAAGTTTCAATTGAATCTCAAAGAAGAGCCAGAATTAATCCGAAGTAATGGCACTATCAGAAACAGCAATGAATGCTGAGAACATTAAGTACACCGGCTTGCTTAGATGGGGAACACATGCAGAGGGTGGCAAGCAATACATTGCACACAGTTGCGCCCGAGGGTGTACACCACAGATTCCCAAAGCAAGTACCAAGCAATACTCACCCCCTTTAGAGTATTGTAATATTGTAAGAACACAAGAGGAACCATAAGAGATTAAAAACTCAGAATCCATATTGTTCAATATTTCTTTACAGGATTTAGGATGATATTTAGCAAAATTGCATGTGGAAGTTTATTTAACATTAATAAATTCGAAATGTAAGCGATGTTAAGTGAACATTTTTTAATAATAGACAACTAATCTCCAATAAAGTCGACAAAACACAAGCTATGTAAATACTCAATTAATGGCTATCAGGAAATAACAGTTTACTTATTGAGGTAAATATACCTTCATATCAACACTTAGTAATAAAACCTAATGTTATTCATACAACTTTACCAGTCCGTTACTCATACAATTAATTATACACTCTCAATGAGATTTGCTTACTCGGATAACAGCAGAATCTTTAGACTATAGTTCTCTCTCTTATTAAGTATGGAATATATGGCTAGACCTGGATAAGACTTCAAGGTCTCAGTTTACAAAACAGGTTAGGCTTGAATACTAGGCACATAGTAAACCAAATTTGCTTCGATTTGATTTGGTGGCCAGAGTTTTTTTACTCTAGATGAAGCCTCTCAGGCGCCATCCTATTCATTAGTGCAACTCCAACGGCGCCCGAGAGGCGCCATTACTATTTATGATAATATTGTAATTTAAATTGTGCACGCGTTGTAAATTTTTTGCTAGGTTTGAGATTAGTCCGGTATATATCAGATGGTGGACACTTAGATCCTTCAGGGCAGCAAATAAATTTTGATATTAATATAAAATTATAAAAGAAAAATAAAATTAAAAAAAATAAAATTTGAAATTAAAATAAAATCATAAAAAAAATATAAAATTAATTTTTTTAATTTAATATAAAATTATTTAAAAAATATATAAAATTAAAAAAAGAATAAAGTTAAAAAAAAAATTATATTGATATAAAATTATAAAAAAAGTTTAAAAAAATTTTGTTTTTGTAACTGTGTTCTTGAAGGTTCACATATACATATAACCCAAATTTCATTACAATTCCATACTTGGTTCTAAAATTTTACGGTATAAAATTACGTTTTCAGGGTGTACGTTTTCGCGAATAAGTTGCGTCGAGTTGCCGGTAGGTAACGTCCGAAACGGTGCCGAGTGCAAAGGGTTAAATATAGAAAAACTAATATCTGAGGCTTTTAGTTTGGGATAATTCTTATAAAGTTGAAACTTCAACAACAAAAAAATCAACAATGTAAATAGTATCATTGACGTATGAAATTTCAGTCTTTTTTAGTATACGTACCCCCGAAGCGAGTACAAATTTTAGTCTTTTTTGTGGCTTAGTGTAAATATTTTATTAAAAGGAGTTTACATTTTCCACTAAGTGTATTTTATTTGAGTCATGTTATTGAAAGTAGACGCCTAAATTATGTTTGCATCCATGATCAAGGCGTTTCA
This sequence comes from Aelia acuminata, assembly GCA_911387785.2. NCBI lineage: Eukaryota > Metazoa > Arthropoda > Insecta > Hemiptera > Pentatomidae > Aelia > Aelia acuminata. The sequence goes on along the minus strand of OU426984.1, from coordinate 54,388,005 downwards.
CGCATTAGAAAGAATTTTTTTTTTGAAAATATAAAAAATTGGTAATGGAAAATATAAAACTTGGTAGTTCAAACTTTTCTTTTTAATAATAATCTCAGTTCGTCGTTTTACCAATGCAGGATTTTTTTATACCGTTTATTTTATTTCATTTTTCTATAGCTTTAACTAAGCAATAGGATTTTAAATTTCGAAATTGAGTTCCTTCATTTCACTGAGAAATCCATTTCTTTCTGGTATATATTTTTTTTAAATACACCCCTAATTAGTTAACCCCACGATCCAGATAGTCAGATAAAATTTGAAATAAATAAATTAAGTTATTTATTTATAAATTGCCAACTTTCCTACCCAATTTGTAGTGTCACCACAAAGTCAGCCCTTACAATGACCTGAAATGTATCAAAACGTAGTCCACGTATACATAAATAACATTATTTGTTTCGAATTTCATTTTACAGAAATCGAAACTATCTTCTGCATTAGAAAAAACAAAACAAATGTATATATTTTTAAATATATAATGAAAACCAGAGCATTACCGCCGGAAAGATTAGATAAATAATTAAGTTCGCTGAGGTGAAAAGAGAAGAGAGCGGGCGAACTCCGAACAGAGCAAACAAACTTTACACAAACAGGGGACGCGGCGCGGTCACCGTACGTGATGAGAATCAAAATAAACAGATCCAAGGGGAAAGCTAAGTCCGCGCCTATCCAGTCTACATCGTCTAGTTTCTTCGACTTCTTACACTATCAAACAAGTCTTAAATAAATTATATATAAAACTTTTATACACACAAATAAATTAATATATATACTGTAAATAATGGAGTAAATAATATAGGCCCCTTTTCCTGATTTTCTTAAGTAACGAAATGCCGATTTTAATTCTTAAGCCTTTAATATATTATTGATAAAAATGATTTTAAAAAATATAATAAAAAAGAGAGATACCGGAACGGTGCATTTTGTGTTTAAAAATAAAACTTTGGATTTAAAACTTTAAATCTTAAAAATCAATTCCTCAATTTTCTTCGACTTATTGCAGACCCACTTTAGGGGCAAAAACGTAAGAATAACTTACTTCAAAATACATTACAAATTAACAAATGTAAAAAATAAATCAATTATCATAAATTATTAATCATGAATAAATTATTATTTAAAATTTAAGTTAATAAAACTTATTATTTCAATTTAATAATTAAAAATTATATATGTACTACACATAGTTATAAATTATTTTTAATTCTTAATTAAAATGAGGTAATTTATTAAAAATTGTGTTAATAGCAGCGAATAAATCTTTCCCATTCACAAAGTTGATTTACCAGGTAGAAGTTATAGTAGGACAGAAAAGAAAGAATGTGGCCATTCAAGTCTTATGTCAGAGGAACCCAGTCTCCTATCGCATATATAATTATATACAATGTATAATACAGCATCCCTATCATTATTATTATTATTTATTTACTTATGTTTTAGTGTACAGTAATTAAAAAAAGATTATACATTAAACTAAGAATGGATCAGAATAATGTAAAAGGGAAGGAAAAATTACATATTAAATTATTATGAATTTGTTTATGACATAAATAATCATTCATGCTGAGTAATAATGCTATTTTCTTTTTAGTGCTTAACGTTCAAAGATAGATCAGCGTTTCACATTTTAAAAGAATTTTTCAACGTTATTTTTTTTCCCCTGAGAGTATAAATAATAAGTAGGCTAATTTATTTTCCGGGTATTAAAAGTGCAGAAGTTAAAAGAATGAGAAACATTTAGGGAGAGCTATTAGAAAGATAAACAAAAAAAGGAACTGATGTTGAAGCGAGCACCTCTTCCGTGTAGATAAGTGAGTAATAAATAACATGAGGTTAAAAGCCTGCTTAAAATAAGAACTAGTAAATCCAACTAAAAACGAAGAATATGTTTAAAACTTAAATATAAAATATAATATTTATTTTTTATTATTATTGTTGTTATTTATTTATTATTATTTGACAAGTTTTCACGTATCGGGGTCCATCGCCCCATCATCAGGAGCACTCTTCACTATTAATTATCGCTATTCATAATATAAAATAATTATTTAATAATACAATTCCGTTATCAATTTATAGAGAACGTCGGTTGAGTTTTGTGTAATCTAAATTTAAACAATCATAATAATCGACCAAACATTAATATTTGCTATCTCACTGTTACTGACTTATTTGGACCCCGAAAAATTGGGGAAAACTTTTCATGGTGGAACAATAAAAAAATATAAAGGAGGATATAAAAAAATGTTTATAGCATTCCTAAATCGGAATATTATAAATTAAGAATGTTGAAATAACTATAGAAAATACTAACAAATATAGAATAAAAAAATTAACTTACAAGCATTATTTAAAAAAAAGTATTAATTATTAAAATTTTTGTACTCACTATTATCTTTTCATAAGTTTAATTTCATCTCACTTACCTAAAAAAAGAGAAGAATTAAATCAGTAACAAACAATTAAATTTTAATTCATATTGTACAAAAAATTATATTGCATTGGCCAAAAAAAAAAAAAAAAAAAAAAGTTTAACTTAATAAAAGAGAATTTTTCAGAAGAGACGATTAAAGTTTCTTCTATTCACTGCCTTTGATATAGTTTACCGCTTAATCTGTTTGTATAAATATTTCAAGGATAATCACTATTGGGATTTATAAGAGGCTTGCACAGAGATAGCAGAGGGAAATTAGAAGATAATTCGTCCTAAAGAAATAAAAATCGCATTATTTTTTAATTAGACAAATCTTATCTTACCAATATGTACATATATATAAGTAACTACAGTTAAATGCAGTTATCGAAATACTTTATAGTCGATATTTTATACAGTTGATTTTAAAGTAAACTATTAAAACAGTTTCAATGATATTTTTCATGCATATTTAAATAATATTTATTTATATCGTCAGTTGTATATTTTATAATCTAAAATTAAATAATCATAATTATCGACCAATCATTAATATTTGCTAGCTCACTGTAACTGACTTATGTATTTGGACTCCGAAACGTTGAGCAAACTTGTCATGATCGAACAATAAAAAAATATATAAAAAGTATACTATACCATATACTATTTAATTACTACAATACATACTGGTTTTTATATGTTTACAGTTCTTAGCTAATTAAGTGAAGTCCGATGGACACGTGAATTTCCCTGGAAAATATATTTAAAAAAAATGAGAACTTTTATTTATTTTAAAAGCCTTGTATCATTTTTTTAAACCAATTTTTTTTTAAAAGATGGACAGGAATACGTTTTACCTTCACATAAAAACGCAATTTTGTTTGTTTTAACATCACTTTATGACACTAAGGCTAATCGGACGATGCTAAAGTGGGAGTCCTAAATTTTGCCTATCCAGGTATAATTAGGATATGGATCTTTAACGAGTACCTGACATCGTACAGGCTCAGGACCTCCATTTTACGAGGGACGGCATAGGCAAAGATTTTTTACTCCCATTAAAGACCTCGGGACGCGATATCGCGATCTTAAGTATACAACGAAATTTTAAAATTTAAATTTGTAATCGTTTTTCCTGGATGATGAGCAAGTTTATTACATTTATTTATTTTTTCTTTCATAAAACTCCAAAAAACTCGCTTCAAGTTAATTATAAACCCATAAGCTTTTGTAATGAATTACAAACTCGACACAGGAGGGAGCTTTGATTGAGTTTTAATTTAGAAGACCATCAAAGGCCTGACAATTTTCCTGATCAACTATAATAAAGTGGGGCCACAAAAACCTCTCGGGGTCTCGAGGGAGATATATTTTTTTTTTTTTTTGTTTTTTAATAAAAGGTAATTGAATTTATTAAGATAAATTAAGCTCTTCTCTCTTCTTCACAAAATCCTTTATTTTCCCAACGGAACTTAAGATCGATACTTGGTACAGAATATTAAATGTGCATTTCAAAACGGCCCGTTCGTTGACTGTGTAGATTTTTATAAAATATTGTTCTTAAAACTATACTCGAATCTCATTCAAATACAGTTCTACAGCCTTATAAGTGCTATTTTACAAAAATATTTGACTGGATTCAGTTCCGGTTAAGAAGTAAGGACTTATAAATATATCACTTGGTCGAATTCGATCCTAGTCGGAAGCACTTAAGCTTTCCTAAATTCTTAAACACGCTGAAAGCAGGAGGGATACCTTAGCAGAATAAAGTATCAGCAAGCCGTATTGGGCAGTTAAATAACAGCGATAAAAATTACCTTAAATACTGTAAGGTCAAAATAAAAAACGGTACTTATCATACTTAGCATGAACGTACTTTTATAGAGGGGTTGTTTCTTATCGGCGATCAACTGCGCGGTCATTACGCCCCTTTTTTACTCTATGATATTGCCCAAGATATTATTCTAATATGTATTATGACGAGTATTATAATTTTTTAATATTTATCATTAATTAATATGCTCTATTTATTATATTTTTGTAAATAAGGAAATCTCCCTAAACAGCTTTATAATGCTATCCGCAGCCTTTGGTGAATCTTTCAATGCCTCCAAAATGTTGCGTTGTATATTTAGTTTTGTGTATTCGCCTTCATATATACTGCAATCTTCTATGATATGTAAGTATGCAATCTTCTATGATACGTACTTTTATATAAGTATTAAATAGAGGGAACTACTAAAATCTCTAAAGACGATGTACGAAAATAGTTAAAACTAGCGAAAAGTATAAGAGAGGTACTGAAGAATGAAGAAGCTATAGCCCTTACCGTATTTGAATTCTTAAAAGCAACAAATTATTATTAATTAATATGAAAGAAAAAAATCTATGCGAATGACTCTTAGGGATAGAGGCTAAATTAATACTTAAATAAATAAAGATTCTCAAAATCATATTATCATGAAATTCTGACCACTCTCATGTAAGATTAATTCTGACCAATTTCAATAATATTTTCGTAAAATTGTTTATCATAACAAACGTAAAAAGGAAGTTTAGTCCCAGCCATTTAAATATAATTATGTCATATATTATCAACTATTTTGTTACTGATGAATAATCTTTCAGAATTTTTGTGAGGGCCAATTACTTTTCATATAAACCACTATTAAATAAATGGATATAAAGTCATGTACATAAATAAAACTGTTCAGCTGTTCCTAATGGGCTCTTAAATACTCCTGTTCAATATAAAAGAATCCGTATCTAAATATATCCAAAAGAACCAAAGACTGGAATGAAAATTTAAAGACTTTGGCACAACAAAAAAGTTATTTTAGAATCTTTTCTGGCAACTAGCTCCAACTGGTATTTCTGTTGTATTTAGTTAACGTTTATTTTATGTGAAGAGATTTAAACAAAGATATGGCCTTTTCGGTACGTGAAGGCTTCTATGTTTCTGTTGCGCTTGTACAAAATTAAATATCTGTAATATAAACTCGCTTCGGAGGTACATATACAAAAAGTGGAACGTAATCTATAATATTCATTGATACGTCTTATGTATGTACTGCGATGACACCTATGATACCAAAATACAGTAAGTACATAATAAGTACAAAATACCTCAGATATCGCTAAAACCGTACAAAATTTAACACGTTAGGTGCGGCATCTGTCCCCGGGGTCCGATGTCTTACATTCCCTTCATAACAGCCGATTTTCACATGAAAATGTCCGAAAGGCCGAACACTTCAAACACTCAATTTAGTTGACTTTTAATTAGATTATTGAATTTTAATGCAGAAAATGTTGCTAACAGCTGAAATTCTGACTCCCAGGTAGGGGAACAGCCATCCTAACTCCCCCAGAGCTAACTCGCCCCCTAAAAGAATGCATAAGTAAAAGATGGCAGGCAATGTGGGATGAAAGTCCACCCTCTAAGTTAAAATCAATTAAGAGAGATGTAAGAGCATGGGCCACATCTAACAACAGCAAACGTCGCGAGGAGGTCGCTGTTGCCCGCCTTAGAATTGGTCACACACGGCTAACGCATATTCACCTCATAACAAAGGAACCACCGCCGAAATGCCAAAAGTGTTCTGCTGATCTAACAATTAAACACATTTTTGAAGAGTGTCACTACTATAAACCATTATTACATAAATTCAAAATACCACCCGATATTTCTCTGGCACTAAAAAATGACCAATCTATCATAGAAAGTGTTATAAAGTTCCTTATATATAGTAAACTGATAAACGATATCTAATCGCCAGTCTTCTATCCAATTACATTCATAATTTTAACTAATTAATTAAATTTTCTTTTGTGTCAAGTATTTACTTACCACATATCTTTCTCTACCTTAGGCTATCTAGCTATATTCGTCAAATAATTTTAAACATTCTTTGACATTAAGATTAAGGGCGTTGATGACCTGGATGTTTTACGCCCTCCCAAATCAAACAAACAAACAAACAGCTGAAATTCTGTTGTTTTTTTAGAATCGGACTCCGAGGTCAAATTTTCGATAAAGAATGGCGTAAATCCTGTAGCAGCCTGTCCTGCGGCTATTGTGTCTAGTTCCAATCCTCATCAAGAGATAATGCCCTTGAGACGCTCGTTTAATTCACTTTTAATCAAATAGAACGCTTTCGTCAAAGCATTCCCATCGGACCCCGACGTCCGATATCGTCTGTGGCTCATCCCAGCAGCCGGACCCCGGGGACCGTTACCGTTTAATTCAAGATACCCCTAAAATACGCCGCCGCACCCAACGTGTTAATATATAGTCTCTAATCACTCTGGAACGATAAGTTCGAATCCCTATCGAATTGAGGTCCAGAGCCTGTACGATGTCAGGTACTCGTTAAAGATCCCTATTCTAATTAGACATGCCTAGGCACAATGTAGGACTCGCTCTGTAGCATCGTCCGATTAGCCTTAGTGGCATAAAGTGATGTTAAACAAACAAACAACTGATCCTGCAGAAGGAATTGGGTAATAGGAAATCTTATATATGAGTAACATAATATTATAAATCACAAACAAATGTTTTGACACAATCTATTTTCTATTGAGGGACACAAAATATTGCTAAATTAAAGTGGTTTTTTGAGCAAATGTTTTTCTTCAATTGTTTACTGGATCCTCCACTGGTATCAAAAGCTAGCGAGCAACGCTAGATTCAAACGCTCCAGGCCATACAAGTTCTGCAATACCTTATTCAGTACAATCTCCTTGGCATGAATATTTAGCAATTACCGGAAATGGAAGGAACCGAGAGTTGACTAGGCAACACAAGACAAAGCGGGACGTTGTTCGCGCTGACCATACAGGAGTATCAAGATAAATCCCCTAGAAAGGGAATGTTTGCGTCAACGCTAGCGACACTGACTTATTTATTATTTTATATTAAGTTAAGCTAAATATAAATTGTGTTGTCCATGGCAACCAAAGTATGATAGAGAACCCGAAGGGAGCTATTTCAAAATCCGGATTAAATAATACTCGGCATAAATCCCCCACCCTCTCCCCTAAACCCCGTATGGCCTGAAAGGCGGGGAAGGGAAGAACCAGAAAAAAAAGGAAAGAAACAAAGTTGGGAACGTTCGTAAATGTGCCTTTACACTCTACGAACCAGCCATTTATACTTCACGTGACGTTAAGCGAACCAATATGGCTGACGCACCCAACGCTAGCTTATGATAAAGAAAAAATCTCCATTATCAATATACTTTATACTTATTATCTGAAAAATAAAAAAATAGGAGACGAATAACAACGCATCACAAATTACACTAGTATCATAAACAACTCCTGTCACTTAGGAAAAACCCAAATCAAAAGTGACACTAGCGCTACCCCCGAACCCAGGCGAACAGATGAAGTACCTAGAACACGCGAACAGTCGACGTGAAGGCTTCACGGAGGTTGTTCGAGGGTGGTGTTCGAAGGTAAAGTTCGTAGAGTTTGTAAAGGCACCTTAAATGTCTAGTTTAATTAATATAACTTAAAGACGCAGGAGGGATAATTCCATATTACTTTGCTGTTTCCTTAATTTGCTATTGCACACTACAAACAGTGTAACTAAGAAAATGATTTAATAAGTAAACTGTTACTTCCATTGGCGTCACCGCAGGGGGGACAGGCGAAAAGCGTCCCCCCCAATAGTTTGGAAGGAGGCAACTACTTACATTCTAACTGAGACATTAATTGGCAACTTTTATAAATACCTTTAAAATAAATCATTGGAGGAGGAATAAATGTCCAAAAAGTTGTTTTGGGCATTGTTATTTCAACTTTTAGCATCTCGAACTTTTACCTATCTATCAGAATAATAATTCGTCCCCCCCCAATAATTTGGTGCTGGTGACGCTCGTGGTTACTTCAGCGTAGTCCTTATTAACTATGTAGGTACATCGCTTGATCAATTTTATAAGATGAATTTTGAGGTTATATAAATAACAAGGTTAATATAATTAACAATGCGCCCTAATATCACTCAATTCTGAGTGTATTAGATAGGGAAAAATCAGTAAGGAATGGGAGAGGTCTATATACTCTATATATGTACATTGAATTAACAGAACCATTACGACCGATAAAAGGCTTTTTGTGGAAATCTTGAAACTTGTTTGAAATCTTGGGCTCTATGAAAGGAATAACATTTGGTTGATTTAAGGTTAGCGCGAGGATGTGGTTCAACCAATATGAGGCTGAATTGACGGGTTTTCTTCTCTTAATGAATTGCGTAAAAAGGAAGACTTTTCTAGAGTTGATCTACTGTGACTGCTCCGGTAACTGTAAAGGAGCCTTTACAGTGTATGAACTTTACCCCCGAACCTAACCCTCGAAATATTCGGGTACTTCATCTGTTCGCCTTTGTTCGAGGGGAAGCGCTAATTTCACTATTGATTTTGGTTTTCCAAAGTGACAGGAGTTGTTTGTGATACTACTGCACCGTTTGTAATTCGTCTCCTATTTTTTTTTTTTTTTTTCAGATGAAATAAAATATATTGATAATGGAGATTTTTCTTCATCAGAAACTAGCGTTGGGTGAGTCAGCCATACTTGTTCGCTCAACGTCACTTGAATGGTTGTTCTGGCTGGTACGCTAAAGTTCGGGGGTGAGATTCGTAGAGTGTAAAGGCACCTTAAGGAGTACTTTCTCCTAATTTTAATATTATAATTATTTATTTATTTTTTTGTCAAATTCTTCTTTCTATGGTCCATACAAGATAATGATCCAATACTTCCATACCATATTTTATTGAGTAAATACACGCATAATTACCTCCCAAAGCAACCGATCTGCAGTCTGTATATTTTCTACGGTTAATTCAAGCTGATTAATAGTACCACAGTTATTATTCAGACTAATTATTCGACACTAGGGAAAATTATCCTGGATGTGAATAGCGAGTTATCGCCGAACTGCTAGACGAAAACTACGGCCCTGCATGCGGCGGATGTTATCTTAGTAAACCGAATGAGCTCTATCTTCGCCGCTTGTTTATTCATCTGCCCCATTATCCAGGCCTGCCATGTCAGCGGGGGCTTAAGTTTCATTACACGCTGTTGACACTCATGCCGTTTCTGTTATTGGTTCGCTAACAACCAGCCTCCTCGTGTTGTTCCAACGGAGAACCGGCCTGGTGCATTAGACTGAGACAAATGGAGTTAAAGCAGCATATACATGCTAGATGATTTAAATTAATATGCGCATAGTTCAAAATGAAGGACGCAGAAGAAAAAAATCTGCCAAGGAAGTTCAACATATTTTTATTATTATTTCTTCCTGATGGCAAGAAAAAATGTCACCAGAAATTTGGCATATTAACATAAAATATCAGAGCTACATCATAATCCCTTATTGGCCTGCTAGTTTGTTTATTTAAATTTAATATCCGTAACTTTTCGCTATTATGGCTATTCGGATGAAGTCACAGTGGGAGTCCTAAATATTTCCCAACAATTAATAAAGGATATTTAACGAGCACCATCTTGCAGGCTAGACCTTCATTTTTAGTACACTCTTAAATGCATGGCTTTTTTTTTTTTTTTTTTTTTTTGAATTGTTTACGCTCATTATTATCTACAAGTATTGGTACCCTTAAAAATAAAAATAGATACATACTTTTATTCAAAATTTGAATAGTTATTCAAATAATAAAAGTAATTAAAATCCAGAATCAAATGAATGTATTCTGATGCATACATCCGGACAATTAACTTATTCTAATTTCATTTTACTGTTTATGAAATAAATGCGAAATCAATTTATATACAAAGGTCCCACTTGTCGAAATAACCAAGTTTTGCGAAATGGACTGTATGTGAATAGCTTAAATAAAAAACGGTAAGTACTAGAAAGCTGTAATAACTTATTTAAAGTAGAAAGGTAGGGTAAACCATAAAGTTATTGACACTCAGTACAGTTATTGGCACCCCAACTTTAACTTAAAGAAATAAGTAAAAAGTCCTAATTTTATTTCAAGATATACATGAATCTAAAGTTTGAAGTAAGTCTACTAAAGTACTCTAAGGCATTTATGAAGTAAGACTTTAAAAAACTAATCATATGAAAGATTTCACAATTAAATCCACAAGGTGTCAATAACTAGTTTTTTCATTATTAACAATAAATATTGCCATATGGTAAAACTATTTAACTTTTGACCCAAAAAACCTCTTGAGTCTTTATGAGGATAGATAAAGAAGAGCTATAGGAAGTTTCAATTTGATCCCTTCATAAAAAACTATTTTTTTTAATTTCACCACAGAAATGTAGTCTTAAGGGTGTCAATAACTGTACGGTTTACCTTATATGCCCGGATGTTAGATTAACTTTTTCATGAATATTTATTAACTGGAATTGCACATTTTGCCGATGATTTTTCATATTTTTACGATTGCTCGAAAACGGCTACAACGATTCATATAGCGATTTTACAATATCTAGGAAAACGTACATGGTATGTAGGTATGTATGTAAAAAATGCCAATATAATTTTAACTATTATATTAAACAGTCTAAAGGGATGAAATGTCGAATTTTCAAAATAACTTCTATATCTATAGTAGTTTTATTTTATTAATATTTTTTATTAACAAGAATTTAAGAATTATAAAATTTAGATCATTGTTTGACTCTAACACAAAACAATAAAGAGGCAAAAATGTTTCAATATTGCATCTAAATGGGTTTTTGGTTTTTATAAATTTGATTATATTATATTGAATATAAATATAATTTTATTACATTTCTAACGTTAAACATAGAAGTTTATATATTCTAGTTGACAGTAAGAGAGAGAGAGAGGGAGAATCACAAATAAATAATGTTAAACTATTTCAAATACGGTAAAAACGCTAGTTTATTCCAAAGTATTTTTTTAAAGGACTTTTATGCATAGTTAAAAAAAAAAGTCCGCTAGGAATGCCCTCTCCAGACATCCCTATCCAAACTATATGCAACAAGTTTTTTGTTATGTTATTAATATTATACATTATTACAATAAGATATTACAAATAGTCTCATATGGACATATAGTATGCAGTGTCTTAGCAAACCAATGTAGTTGGGCAGCACCTCTTTTATGATAAATAAAGTGATTCTCTCTCTCTGTTCACCCCAGAACTCCTGAACAACAAATCTTAGAAAAGTCGATCCGGCTTTTTCAATAACGGAGAGAAAGTTTTAAAAGTACTTATCCCTCAAACCCTTTACTGCATGACCTGTCGGAGTAGATTTTTTTTTATTAACACTATTCGAAAGAATTGGTTTAAAACTTTTATTCAAGAAGCAACTGTCCCAATGTATTCATCGTGGATTCAATCATACTACCAGCCTGGCTTGGATTAGTGATATTTTTTTTAAATTATGGTTGATTCTAGTTTAGTTTGAGATCTTACATCGTTTCGTCTTACTAGAACATCCTCTCTTCTTTTTTGTAAATTTTCAGACGCACGATGCATTATTTATAATATACCTATATCTATATGTATGAAGGATCTGAATATTCCCGAATAGCCCAAAATTTTATTATTTAAATAAAATATAATAAATAAGAAGTTATATAAGAGACTTTTGAGACCAATTCTTTTATAGGTTCCGAGCCTTATTTACGAAAATATTATTTGTCTGTCATGTAATAAGAACGAAAAAAAAAAAACTGTTTGAACTTAGACACATAATGCTTTTTAAGAGACTCGGCAGATATTTATAAGAAATAGAAAAAGACGTAATATTTTTTAATAGAAAGTTAAAATCGTATCCTAAGTTCTAAGAATAAATACTTAGGAACTGGGAATTGCAAAGAAGGATTGGGCAGAACCATTAATGTTAGAGACTTCTTCTTTGAATAGACGGACGAGTTGATAAAATTCGGTACCCTGATGAACTAAAAGAATAATGTTGTTATGTAGTCATTAGTTATCGTTAGATAATTAAGTTATAACTATTTAATCTAACTATTTATCTAATTACATAGTTTAAAAGAATAATGTTCAAGTTAAATTAAAAGGGAGAATACTGCTGTCATGAGATGTTACTTTGGAATTCGCTCAAATATCAACATTAGGAATCCCTCAGATTCGACAAATCTGGGTCTAGAAACAATACATATTATTTAAAATCAACTGAATTAGGTTATCTTATTCTGGAGTTTGTCACAACTCATGGAATCATATCCTCGATACTCATACAGCTACTGCTTCTAATCGTAGGACTCTTTTAACTGCCATGCTGTCGTCTTCCACTTTCGCTGTTTTGTTTTTTTGTTTGTTTTGTTTTTTTGCTTTCATTGCCTCATCTTTCTGGTGGCTATGTATTGCTATAACTATGTAAGTAGTTATGTAATTTCTTTGACAAGCGATTGTCATCCATCCCCATACCACTTTGACATCTTCGTTTCGTTACGGTGAAGAGCCGAAATTAGATAAAAATAAAATAGTATAACTCTGACTTTTCAATTCCTCTTCTTCGGCTGTGCCACTCTTAGCCTCCAATAGCTAAGAATGCCAACTGCCCCTTTGGGGGCTTGCCGTTCTCAAGTCTTCAAGTTCCAAAATGTTACGGTCTCCTCATTCACACCATTAACTCCTAACCTCGGTCTGCCTTACTCTGTATTCGTATTTTAACGAACCTAGAGTTCTCTTAGCCCGCTAATATTCCTTTTTCAAACCTTAAGAGCGCGAGCTCGTCTATCTTGTATAGAACGCTGGCAATAAATGTCCTCGTTTATGGTTTTGAATGCAAGGTTCTAAAAAAGATAGACGAGCTCGCGCTCTTAAGGTTTGAAAAAGGAATATTAGCGGGCTAAGAGAACTCTAGGTTCGTTAAAATACGAATACAGAGTAAGGCAGACCGAGGTTAGGAGTTAATGGTGTGAATGAGGAGACCGTAACATTTTGGAACTTGAAGACTTGAGAACGGCAAGCCCCCAAAGGGGCAGTTGGCATTCTTAGCTATTGGAGGCTAAGAGTGGCACAGCCGAAGAAGAGGAATTGAAAAGTCAGAGTTATACTATTTTATTTTTATCTAATTTCGGCTCTTCACCGTAACGAAACGAAGATGTCAAAGTGGTATGGGGATGGATGACAATCGCTTGTCAAAGAAATTACATAACTACTTACATAGTTATAGCAATACATAGCCACCAGAAAGATGAGGCAATGAAAGCAAAAAAACAAAACAAACAAAAAAACAAAACAGCGAAAGTGGAAGACGACAGCATGGCAGTTAAAAGAGTCCTACGATTAGAAGCAGTAGCTGTATGAGTATCGAGGATATGATTCCATGAGTTGTGACAAACTCCAGAATAAGATAACCTAATTCAGTTGATTTTAAATAATATGTATTGTTTCTAGACCCAGATTTATAATAAGAGGTCGTAAGGTCAGCATTCTTTGCTCGTCTATCTGAGGATATTATAGTAGTAGCTTCCCAATCAATTGTCAAATCAATTTTTACTTTAACTTACCTATATATGAAATATATAGTAAGTGGAAGTATTGCGATCGTGAAAAATTTCGACTTCCGGTTTTCAACGGAAATACACGTTTTTGGGTCCCCTGAGTCCAAATAACCAAGTCCCGCAAAATGGTCTGTGTGTGTGTGTGTGTGTGTGTGTGTGTGTGTCTGTGTGTGTGTGTGTGTGTGTGAACAGACTAGCTCAAAAACTATAAACCGTTCGAACATGAAATTTGGTATTTAGTGTATATATATGCCCGCGATGTGACAGCAAAAATTTCATCAAAATTGCTCAAAGGGAGGGGGTACTTTATTTAATAACTTTTTAAGTCTTTTTCGATTTTCCCAAAAACGGCTCTAACGATTTTGATTAAACTGAGTATTTGATCTACTTATATGCCCCAGATATGACTGTAAAAAATTCATCAAAATTTATAACCGGAGGGGGGACTTTACTTAATAAATTTTGTATCATTTTCACGTGTTTTTTTTATTTACTCAAAAACGGCTTTGAAGATTTTGATCAAACTGGGTATTTGATGTATTTATATGCCCGAGATATGATTGTTAAAATTTCATCAAAATTGATTTTCCGGAGGGGGGACTTTACTTAATAAATTTTGTATCATTTTCACGTGTTTTTTTTTTTATTTACTCAAAAACGGTTTTAACGATTTTGATCAAACTGGGTATTTGATCTATTTACATGCCCGAGATATGATTGTTAAAATTTCATCAAAATTGATTTACCGGAGGGGGGACTTTACTTAATAAATTTTGTATCATTTTCACGTGTTTTTTTTTATTTACTCAAAAACGGTTTTAACGATTTCGATCAAACTGGGTATTTGATCTATTTACATGCCCGAGATATGACTGTAAAAATTTCATCAAAATTGATCAACCGGAGGGGGGACTTTACTTAATAAATTTTGTATCATTTTCACGTGTTTTTTTATTTACTCAAAAACGGTTTTAACGATTTTGATCAAACTGGGTATTTGATGTATTTATATGCCCGAGATATGACTGTAAAAATATCATCAAAATTGATTAACCGGAGGGTGGACTTTACTTAATAAATTTTGTATCATTTGCACGTGTTTTTTTAATTACTCAAAAACGGCTTTAACGATTTTGATCAAACTGGGTATTTGACGTATGTATATGTTAAAGATGTGATAGCCCGCATTTCATCAAAATTGGTCAAACGGAGGGGGCACTTTAGTTCTTAAAAATTTTGCTATGTTTACCTTTTTTTCGATTTTCTCAGGAACGGCCTTTGACGTTTTTCATCAAATTCGTCATGTTTAATAAAAATTAGGTGTTCTCAATATCAGGTAAGCTTTATCATTATTAAAATGTTCTGGGGGGGCTTAAATGGGGTTTGTTTATTTTTGTTTCCTATGAAGTATCTTTGTTTTTGTTTATATGGAGAAATTAACTGTCTCTCATTACGCCTATAAATAAAAAATGGCTAAATATGAGATATGATAAAAACCAAGTAAACATATAGAGGAGAAAAAAGAAAAATATTCTTCAACTCATAAAATACGTTGAGCTAACGCATGCACAGTACCACTTTAATGAGAGATCATTGTTCATAATTAAAGCCGTTCTGTTCATTTGAGAAGTGGCAATTAACAAAACTCATTAATTTCTAATCTAAGTAAGTTGGTAAGTGAAAGTTGTGTGTTGCGAGCACGCACCAGATTTTTTTATTCTAAATTGAAGTTTTGTCAAACCCTAGAGGGTAATTGGCATTAAGATTACTAGAGATATATTCCCTTTATGTTCATCTTGGTTGATTATGGAAGCATGAATTAGCTCGCATGACTTATGCTCCCACAGGTGCCAAGCTGGTGTGAAGTGGGAGAGAGCTGAACCTATTAGGGAGGTATATGCGGGCATAAAGGGGATAGGAGTTGGAGAGGGGGCATGTGGGGGGTTAACCCGATTTGACACCGCCCTAAAGTGTCCTGCGATAATTACATGCAAAGGACAAAGAGCAACCGGGTCCTCAAAGCATAACTGCTTTAGCTGCCTTCTGAAGGTAGGGCAGGGCTTTCAGTATGTCGTCCCAGGAATCCCGCGTCTTGTCTCGCTAATGGAATCTCACCTCTTACCTTAACATGAAATCTTTGGCAAATAGGATTAGAAAAATAGTATTAAATTTACGAATATCGTTATAGGTTATTTATTTATTTTTTAGGTCAATAAGTCAATAAGGATTTACTTAGTTTTGATTTTTTTTTTTTATCACAAGATTTTCTTATTATTTATAATTTTTTCTCAGCTTTCTTTTATTTATTTTTTCATTTTAATTTGCTCCATTTGCTTTTTGTTTTTTTTGTTTTATATAGTACTCTAAGGCACTGAAGCCTATTATATGTATCTGTATAATTTGTTCCTAAGGGACTAGTTCCCGGGATAATCAATAAAGAGTTATTTATTATTATTATTATTATTATTATTATTATTATAAGGTGCTCAAATCCTTATCTGCTCATATCTGATAGAAATGATTGCCGATGGCCTGGATTCGACTCTTGAGCTAACAAGGATCCTTATCCCAGCCGCGTCAAGCTGTTCTCATTAATGAACCCAAGAACCGGTTGATATCGCCACACATCTTTTATTCTATAATTACTACACGACAAAGATAGACGTACTAATATCAAATGTATGGGAATTTGTTCTCTTAAACTCGAATAACTTACTCAGGATAAAAGACATGCCGCAGGTTTGTAACGAAGAGGAACGAGATAAATATATAAGCCAGAACAATACATGTAATGAGGGATGTGTGCCTGATATAGCAGAGACGATATTCCCCTTCTTTGTCTCAAATAAAGCACGATTATCTTCAAGACAATACAGCTACCCTAACTGCTGTGCCATTCTCGGTAATTTATAAGGCTGTAGCTAACGACTCACACGCAGCAAGTGTGAGATAACACGGGACTAGAACTACTAATACTAACAATAGCCCGGGGGTTGTGCTGTTGCTAGCAGAGCAGTACATATATATTTTAATGTTTATCTCAGGGGGCATTAGATCTTTCTATCCCGGATTAATGTGGCCACTATCTCAACGTGGCCAGAATTTACTGGAAGGGCATTGAGCTGGGGGAGTTTCAGGATGTCACGGAATAGCTTCATTAAGGAAGCAGTGACATGGAACAGCGGGGTACTTTGTGTAACTAGTTCGCCAGATGACGACTTCATGGCATTTCTACATCCTAATCAAACGTTGCAGTTCAACCAGCAGCCCAAAATAAAATGGCGGATAAAAAATTGATGACCCCCAGAAAATATTAAAAATTATTTAAAACCGGAGTTGTTGTAAAAAAGATTCCAACCTGATTGAGAACATATCATGAAAAAATAAATGCAGAAGAAGTGGTTAGGGGTGCGGTCAAAATAAAAATAACATATTTTAATAGAGCTGGCGTTTTGACTCAAAACGTAGGTCCTTGTAATGGCTAACTGAAAAAACAACCAGGCAACTGCCAATAAGAGAAAATATGTAAAGAAACGTCAAATAACATTCATGTGTAACATCATAATAAAATGGATATTTAAAAATATTATGATGATAGGATTGAGACCATGATAAAAATAGATTTTTGATTTTGTTGTTTGAAATAAAAGGTTTGAATTTTGTTTTAAAAGTTTGAATTTGACTTTAGGGTGAAGCAAGATGCATCAAATTTACTTATCACCTGAAGAATGAGTGCCCAAATGGAGGGATTTAGATGGTAACCCCATCGAAATCTTTGAGGGAGGCAAATGTTTTCAGCGTTTTGGTTTTCTACTTTCACTTACCTATATATATATAGTTCGGGAAAGTATGTATATGCCCGGGGGTAATTTAGGGGTAATTTTTTTTCGATTTTATCAAAAACAGCTTTAACGATTTTGGTTAAACTCGGTATTTGATGTATGTTGTGCCCGCGATGTGACAGTCAAAATTTCATCAAAATTGATCAATTGGAGCGGGTACTTTACTTAATAAATTTTGTCTCATTTTCAATGAGTGTTTTTTCGTGCTTTTTATTTTTTTTATCAAAAGAACTGGTTTAAGTATTTTGATGAAAGTAGGAATTTGATATACGTATATGCCACAGATGTGACAGCCGAAATTTCATATCCTGTATTATCGAACTGTTGATCGAATCGAAAAGTACTGAGAACTTTCAAGTTTTGCTTTAAAAATACTATGTAACTTATGGAGATATACAAATATAAGCATATAAATGTGGAAATGGGTGACGTTTAAATATTATCGAAACACGTCGATTTCTAATCTAAGTAAAATCGAAAGTGAAAGGTGTATGTTGCGCGCATCGCACCAGATTTTGTCATGTAGAAATTGAGTACAAAATTGAAGCCTTCTTTCATAACCATAATTTTAAAGAATGGGTAGAATAAAATTTCTTGTTAATGTTGGGGGGGGGGGCATTCCTAGCCACATTTAAACCAATGGACTTAAAAGGGTACTTTATTACTGTATTATAGTCTAAAGAATATTTTTTCGTCAATCTCAAGTTCTAATACTTTAAGTACCTGATATTATTCTTACAAAAATTAGCAGCTTTTCAATGATTTCGCAGCTATTACGATACTATACTGTACTATCCTCCGAATTCGATTATGGTCTAGAATAATCCCCTCAACTCTCTCACTTTTTCGATTACCAAACAAAGCATTTAGATGAACAGAAGAATTTATGTAATACATTATTTTTGGATACAATCTAAATCGGATTTAATATTTCATTATTGGTAGGAACACTAGATGGGCAACAGTTAAAAATCAGCTAAAATAAATATAAAAAAAAAAATTCTAACTTTGTTTTTCATTTCTGTTAATGTCAATATCTAATTTAGTTCGGTAATCAAATTTATTTCGTAAAAACGGTAGAGATAAGCTCCGTAAACTGATCTGCAGAGTAACATCTGGCTATACTTGTAAGTCCTTTTTTCTTGCTACGACGACTATACTCGCTGATTGCACTTACGGTACTGCAGCACAGCTATGGATCGTTTAGTACCCTATCACTCTCCCAAGTACGTCGTAAAAATTTTATGCCTATCCTCGGCTTCTTCCTCATGACCTAAAATCTTGCACCTCCATAGCAAGCTCTGATGACGCGGCTCCACAAATGGTGAAAAATACTTCAATCAGACGGGAACGAATCAAGGATACACAATAGGGAGCTAATACGAGTCTATCCAAGCGAGTGATTAATTGAGGTGGTAATCTTATCTGTCGAGTAGCCTTTCCTATCTAACCGATGATATATCGATAGTAAATATATCACTCGCTTCGATGGCAGGCAAGAGATGTTTCAATTAAATAATTTATATTTGAATAATATCACTTAATACATCTTACGCATTAAAGATTAGCGAATAATCTCACATCGGTACTAGGGATGCGACATCGATGTTTTTCAACTTCCATGTTTTTTATATAAAGAAAAACATGATTTCAAATCCCAGACCGTTGTTGGAACAAAATAAGCGGTTGAAACGAACTGTTTGGGTACCGGTTATTCGTGCCTGGTCCACGCTGGCGTAGAACTGTCCACCTTGTGTTCTGGAACGTTCCAAACCTGACCATTTAAGTCATATGATTGTGTGTTACAACGTTATCATTTTCGTAAGCGGCTCAAATATTTAAGTTGTAATAATTCGTTGGGATTGATAATTGTATCTTTTTGTTAAATAAATATTTCTTAACCCACATAAGTGTTACAATACATTCTTTAAACATTAACATATTAGTGCCCACACGTATTTAAATCGATGTTTAAGTGCAAAGCATGTTTCTTTTTCGTAATTAATATCATAATAAGTATAAAAACGTCGATGTTTAGTTGGTTTTTCATATTCATCACCATTAAAAACAACTGGGTTATTGTTAAAAAATATTTGTTTTTTTCAAAAACATCGATGTTAAAAGCAACTTTTTTATTGTTAAAACATCGATATTTAAAACATCTTTGGTATAGCCAAAACAACGATGTTAAGAGCATATATATTGTTGTTTTTTGTCCAAAACATATTTGTTTTTGTTGAAAACATCGATGCTAAAAACAACTTGGTTATTATTAAAACATCCTTGTTAAAACATATTTGGGTCTGTTCAAAACATCGATGTTAAAAACATCTTTGTTATAGCTAAAACATCGATGTTAAAAACATCTTTGTTATAGCTAAAACATCGATGTTAAAAAGAACCGGTTTGTTGTTGAAACATATTTCTTTTTGTCCAAAATTTTTATGTTAAAACATACATGTTTTGGTCCTAAACATCGATGTTAATACAATTTCGTTTTTGTCAATAACATCGATGGTAAAAACAACTTTGTTATTGTTAAAAACAAAAACAAAATAAAGGTCAACTACTATAAAAATCGATGTTAACATCGGCCCACAAACATCGATGGTCGGAAAACATCGATGTTAAAAACATTGATGTTTTGCCCAAAACATCGATGTTTCATAAACATTTATATCGATGTCGTATCCCTAATCGGTACATCCCCTAATGGGATTTTGTGTGCAAAAAACCGTATTATATACAATGAAGGATAATTTTACGCCCAAAGTAGGGTACTACAAAAAAAAAAAGAAAAAAGAAAGAAAAAGGAATAACTAATGTTCAAGCTGTAATCTGGGTAACCTTTCGTGTACAACTAATGCCGTGACCGTGGGTCTGTCACCTTCTTTATTTTTTAATCAATTACTATAATTTCCGCTATTCCGTTGAATATTTCATTAAGACTAAAGGACTGCCGTGAAGATGGAGATAAATAAAGAAACAACCGCTAATAGGCACAGAAACCATTATCAAGCTGAGCGTCAATCAAACTTCAAGAGAATTACAAAAATAAATTAATATTAAAAAAATCTTTTTTAGTAAATTAAGTAATTTAAAAAAAATTAAATTATAATAGACAAGTTTAAACATGGAAAATTATTATTAAATTTTAGACCTTTAGTCATATTTTTTTTCTTTATCTATCAATTGGTGCCTTTTTTTGTGACTGATCACTATAAAAAACCATAAAAAGAGCAAATTTCTCACGTCATGAAGAGGAGTAGGAACGAAATAAAATAATATGAATTTTTGTAAAGTAAACTGTAGTGAAGGAATGAAAGACCAAAACAGACCCCATAAAGAAACAAATTTGTATCTTGATAGAACTTGCTGTTAAGTAAATTATTCAAATAATTTTGCTTTAAGTATGTCGACTGGTAGTTAAAATGATTTTGAACCCATTGAGACTATTTCAATTATTGTACAGACAATAATTTAAAATTTATTACAGATTATAGATGGAAAATCAGATGTTTATACAGAATGATATAGCAGCTAGCCAAATGATTATGCATGTACATATAGAATCAGTAATATCCGATTTTCCTGTTAATAAGGGCCAAGTATGTACCTACATTTGCATGTAATTATATCAAAAATAAAAAATCTGTAACAATATGAGAAAAAATGTAATAAAATAATCACAAAATTAACAAAGACTAAATAATTAACAAATATTACATATAAAAATGGTCTAATGCCAACGTTTCTGGCAATTTCGTCCATCTTCAGGGCAATATTCTCCTATTTCATACTTTCTTCTCCTAATACAAAAAGTGTTTATAACTAAAAAAAAAAGTATATATCGTCCTATTAGCCTTAGTGGCATAAAGTGACGTAAAACAAACAACTGTAATAGGTCACATTTTTTAAAGATTATTTTTCTCTTTTTTTAAACATTAAAATTAATACCACATACATAGACCTATTTGTCCTTGTCACATATTATTGGAAGAATGTCATTCACCAATTTACGTATAAGTAATATCATGATCTTGCAATGAATATATACTTTTGCATATATAGTAAAATCTAGTAATATGGACAAGGGTGAAAAACAAATGTGTTATTAATTTTAATGTTTAAAAAAAGTGAAAAATAATCATAAAAAAAAAAGAAGCCCTAATACAGTTGTAATGGACGAGTCAAAGAAATATATAATATTAGATAATTGACCATGCCACCAAAAAATGTATGTACTAATATTTATGTTAATTTGTTACTTTTTATCAAATATTTGAGCTGATTTATGTGAGTGACTTAAATAAACACATTTTGTATTAGGAGAAGAATGTATGAAATTGGAGAATATTGCCCAGAAGATGGACGAAATTGTCCGAAACGTTGGCATTAGACCATTTTAATATGTAATGTTTAAATAAAAGTTATTATTGGACGATTGTCATTCACCAATCTATGTATAAGAAATATCATGATCTTCCTTTATAATAAATATATACTAAGGACTTGCGTTATAATTAATGCGTACTACATGCAAATAATAATATATGTGAAAGGATATTTTGCCCCATAAACCAAAATTAGATTTTCCATCAGAGTTATATGCATATTTTACCTCATACTACTAATCATTTCAGGTAAAAAATCGTATTTCTCGAATGAAATACTTAACAATACACGAAACAAACTAACCAAGATATTCCTTTCACATTGATTATTTTATATCTTATCTAAATTCGTAATATTAAATAAATACTGTATACATACAATGTAAGTACAATGCATTCATGCAATTTTTCATTTGACCAAAATTTCATGGAGATAGAAATTTGTTTCGGTATTTCGTCTCTTTTTTCAGTACCATCAATTAATGTATAAACATTACAATAAATATAAATAAAAAATAACCAAAGCAATGAACAACGTTAAATACAACAGGTTCAGTTGAGATGAGACCTCATAATGAAGGGGCAATGCGCAAAGGTCATGAACAATTGATTTTTGGGTATGTTGGTCGTCCTCAAGCATCACGGAGCGATGTTTGCTTTTCTACCTACTTCATTTGTAATCCAAATAAATATGACTGCAAAAATATATAAATAATACTTCCTTGGAAAAAAAATAAATAAATAAAAACCAATACTCTCGGATGGATGTTAACAATAAATACTGACTTTTTTCTTTCGAATATTTTTAGGTCAGGTTTTCATTAAAAAAAAAAAAAATAAAAAAAAGAATCTGTACAACATTATTGGAGCAATGATTAAAACAGTTCAGTAATATAGATGTGAAAGCTTGACACTATTACTAAGTAAGACATTAGTACCATCTCCAGAGGAGAAGGAAAGAGAACTCATGGCAGGTTAAATAGTAGAAAGGATTAAAACAGATTATATAGAGCAACACATAAAGAACTTGAAAGAATTAGCTAAATGTAAGCTGAGGTGAACAAGGTTGGTTCTGACGTCTAACCATCTATAAGCTGCGTCTAAGCCAACAGAAAAAGAAAAAAAAATCAATAATTACTTGAAAACGCATTAAAAAAACTCCGTTAGTATTTTATAAAATTTTTTTTTAATTTACTCTGAAAATATTCTAAAGGAAATATAGGCAAAGTTGAAAAACGGTATCATAATTTATTTAGTGGTTTTATTAATCCTAAGATCTACAAGTGAGAATTTACAAGAACATTGTACATTTCTTCAAATATTGAGGCCATTAATGGAATTATATTAAAAAAAGAAAAAGAATCCAGTTACAGAACTAGGACTAGTTATTTTACCATCCTTAAAATAGAATCGCTTATACTAAAAGGACAATATCTGAAGCTTAGCTTACGCGGTTACCCGTAAAGCCTTCAAAGTGCTTGTTAGAACTTTTGGAAGAATTGAAAATTTCGGTGAAAGGACCTTTCTCGTTGACTTCATATTAAATAAATCGATTCTTGACTAATTCCTTGCATTAAGATATTTCGTACATTAGAAAAAACAATTTCGAAACTATTCCTTAGTCAAAGAGCTAAAATAATGATTCTTGAAGACGCATTCTTCAGAGTTCAGAGAATAATGTCTTATTTTTTTTAAATTCAAATTTTTAAATTAAGAAAACATGATAAGAAGATAAATCTGTTGGTACACCTATCCTCTCCATCCTCTTTGATCGCATTTGTTAATGATTCTCAGGATTTTGTTCAATTGTCCAAATCAGTGATAAAGCTTGAGAGAATAATAAGGTAAACCGTACAGTTATTGGCACCCTTAAGACTACATTTCTGTGGTTAAATTTAAAAAAAATACTTTTTATAAAGGGATCAAATAGAAACTTCCTATAGCTCCTCATTATCTATCCTCATAAAGACTCAAGAGGTTTTTTTTGGGTCAAAAGTTCCATAGTTTTACAATATGGCAATATTCATTGTTAAAAGTGCCAAATCTAGTTATTGGCACCCTGTGGATTTAATTGTGAAATCTTGGTTAGTTTGTTAAAGTCTTACTTCACAGATGACTTAGAGGACCTTTCAAACTTTAGGCTCATATACATCTTGTGACAAAATTAGGACTTGTTTACCTATTTCTTTGAACAGAAGAGTTGGGGTGCCAATAACTATACTGAGTGCCAATAACTGTATGGTTTACAGGATTTAGAGTAGTCAAAAGAAGAAGAAGCAATTTTAAAAGCGATATTGATAGTAGCGAAGTATCCGACCTTGCCTGGAACAACTACAGTGAGCAAGATTCCCTGTATAAAAAATAAATACTACTTTATATCTTCCCAGCGGCCATAATTGAAGATACCACCGTACCTAAGATAAAACGCCCGAGACTAGCCCCGGCAATCAGAAAGGCCTTAAGGAAGATATCTGCCATGATCCGCGGATCTCGCCGTATCTCGTCCTCCAGTGGGATCTAGATCGGAGGCTCCCCTGTGATTGCTCTCATAACGGCCTCTCTATATCGGCTCGTCGCTCCCTAACGGCCTTCTCGCCAATGGAACCGAGGGGCCATTGTCACAGCTTCGATATTACAGGTCGATTGGAAACCCTGTTTAAAGGGGGTGTCCGGAAGTCTGCATCTGTGTCCAGATCCGCAAGCGAAGAAGGAAACGAATCCGAAGAGGAAACATTCAATGAAAAAATAACTTTAAAAGACTTATCATTTAACGGCCTACAAGGATTAACCTACCTCGTCCGATTAGCCTTAGAGGCATAAAGTGACGTTTAAAAAAAAAAAACAAGGATTGACCCAGTAGAGAAAGAACAACATTATTACTAAAATAGGGAAAAACATATAATTCGCAAGACATCTGCAAAACAATGAAGGTAAGTTTCTCCCCACAATAACCTCTGAAAGTTATCACTGGAACATTTGAATTGAAAACGCGCAGCTAAATTTAAAGATTCGAAGAAATGTCAAGTTTATTAGCTTCTTTTAATACAGTGCTATAATATATTTATACAGAGAAATAAACATGCTCTTAAAAGTAACAATGACAGAAAGCTTATCTGTACTGAACTTGTTTTTATCATAAAATAAATAAAACATTGTACAATTACATTCAATTTAGGTACATATGTATAGTGTAACGTTAAATCGATAAGCAAATAAAAAAAAATATGGCGTAAATTCCTGGACCGCTTGTTGGAACAAAATAAGCGGTTGGAACGAACTGTTTTTGTCTAGATTATTCCGTGATGGCGGAGAACTGCCGAGATTGTTCTAGAATATTCCAGGCCCCACTACTTACGATATAAATAAGGGGCAGAGACTGAACGAGTTAGTCGAAGTCTGTGTCTTGACTGTGTTGCTCAAGTCATATTGTTGTTTGTGATAAAGTTATCAATTTTGTAACCTGCTCAAGTGTTTAAGTTGTAATAAGGGTCTGGCCACACATGTCCGCACCGGATCCGCACCGTAGCAATAATACAGGTTATGTTCAGAATATTTTTAATTTAAGTTACATATTACCTTTAGTTATGCCTAAAGTGGCCTCTGTGTGACATGTGTGGCTTGAACTTTAGGCATTACTAAAGGTAATATGTAAGTTAAATTAAAAATATTCTGAACATAACCTGTATTATAGCTACGGTGCGGATCCGGTGCGGACATGTGTGGCCAGACCTTAATTCGTTGGCATTGTGATAACTGAATATTTCTGTTAGTAAATATTCTTTAACCCACATAAGTGTTACAATATTATTATTTTTTTTTTTGGCACCAAGATTTGTTATCAAATCCTATTTCGCCAATACATATATTATTACACAGACATAAAAATAAACTACTGAAACATATAATAAAAAATTCAATGATAATGAAGTTCTAGAATCTACAAAAATACAAGATTGGAAGTAATTTTGTTATGTAATAAAATGTAATTTTGTTATGCAATAAAATGTAATGTTTCACTACAAAAAATTAAGTTATTATTTTGTTTTACAAGTTGAATAATAATTTCTTCTAATAAGAAACGAATAATAATTTCTTAAACCACTGATAACATAGCATTTCCAACACTATTAGACCTTTTCCAAGTCAACTTTAAGCCTTTCCAAATGACAAGAAACCCTTTCCAACTCAAACGTAACCGTTTGCAAACCAAATGTCGTCAATCGAAAATATCTTTGCAAAAATATATGAAAGCCCATAGCTATAACATTATTCTAAATCATTTTAATGTCATCATCATGATTCTTGTGACTTGGAAAGGGCTACAATTGACTTGAAAGAGGTTACAGTTGACTTGAAATGGTTCAAATAGGCTTGGAAATGCTATTTTATATAGCACATTTAAGAGACTTAATTACAAACAATAAATGTAGTTATTACTTTTTTATAGGTTGTTAAAATGTATTATTCAGATTACTTTGAATTGTTCTTCGTATAACATTTAGAATCGAAGATACTATTCACTATTTTAGTTATTACATAAAATTTTAAAATATGTATATACATATACATAAGTGTATGTACTGTAAGTGTCAGTTTTTATTTATCTATTTAATTTATTTTTATACCCCATGAATTATTCTTGAGGTACGTCCCAAAAAGAAAGCTGATTTTTCCACCATATTCTTGAGTGTGTTTCAAAAATATGTAAATAAATAAATCAAAATGGCTTATACGGCAAAAAGTCTTGATGTTCTTTGCCCACGAGTGGAGTAGACTTTTCTCTCTAAAGTCGAGAAAACTCTGTGGTCCCAATTCATGAATTTAAAATAATTAATTTTCGAATTCATTAAATCAATCATTAATTATCGGTTCATCCTATCAACCATCCCTAAAATATATATAACATATGCAACGTTTAAAAAGCAGGGCTTCGAATCTGGAGTTCTATAAAACACTGACATTGTCTGTACGTGTTAAGTTTATATATGTTATATTTATTTTTTTATGAAATTATTTCTTAAATTATATTCGTTTATACCGTGGCGGCCTATGTGAGATGCATCAGGCATCTATTATGTAACATGCGACATAGCAATGTGAATACGAGTCGCTCACTACGACCAAGATCGCTCCCCTAGCAGTCTCTGCATCCTCTCCCCTTCTCACCCAGGGGAAAATCAATATTAAAGACAAACCTTGTCAGTAGTAGAATGTAAATGCACTTTAAGGTACAACTGTTGTATTGATTCAAACAACTGGTTTCCCGCATTATTTTTTTTTTTTTTTATTACTAAAAAATATAATTATACACTAATTTCTCTTAGGTATGATTATCTAACATAAATGTCAACATTATAGCTTACAATTATCAAAACAAGAATAGTTATCTTTTTGAACAATAATTAGCTGAAAGATGTCTAACGGTAATTATAGCCACTAAATGTTCCTAACTGTCTTAATATAATAGCCACTTAAGTAGAGGTACCCATTGAGACCCAGAACTAAAAGAATTACCGACAAGCTAACAGAAGTAGGACAAATGTTTCAAGTTTGTCTGCGATAAAAGAAAATTAAATGACTATTAATCTGATACTTGAAAACAGTATATTAAGAAATTATTTTACATTACAATAATAAATCAGTTTTTAGTTACCAGTTTTAAAGAAAAAATTGAGTTATTTCACTGCGAAAACAAACAAAAACACTCTTCACATAAAAATATATTGCTACACTTGGATATGTATAATAATTCATTAACTTCGTAGATTTCTGAATCCTATAAAATGTACTAAATTTCTACTGTAATTGAAAATTAAAAAAAAAAATTAAATATTAATGTTCTTAACTTTCCTAACGTAATAGTCACTTAAGTGGAGGTAGCCATTGAGACCCAGAAGTAAAAGAATTACCGACAAGCTAACAGAAGTAGAACAAATGTTTCAAGCTTGTCTGCGATAAAAGAAAATTAAATGACTATTAATCTGATACTTGAAAACAGTATATTCAGAAATTATTTCACATTACATATTTATAATAATTTATTAACTTCTAAGATTTCTGAATCCTATAAAATTTATTTCATTTCTACAGAAATTGAAAATTAAAAAAAAAATTAAATCTTAATATAATTAAATGTTTAATTACTAATAAGATGATTCATTGAACAAAACTTAATTTTAATATCTTCTTCAGAAAAAAGTACACGCGTTTCACTATTCCGCATAAAAGGTATTCGTATTTCCTCTTATAAACAAGTGTTCTCTAGTGGAAAATGACTATGTCGATCGATTGTATAGACAAAAAAAAACTCATGTTCTAAAATTTTAGACAATTCTTCCATGAAAAGAAGCTATTTTTAGAGAGAGGGTTTCCCTTCGATTACTTATCCGTTAACTATTTAGGAAGAGAAAGAATTGAGATCGATAGAAATACTTTTCCGAGATTTAAATTGAAATAAAACTGCATTCAATCGTTTCAGTCTAAAGTCCTTCGAGCCATAGTTAATGCTCCATACTACGTTACAAACAAAACCCCACATCGTGACCTCAACATCCCATTTGTCCTCGACGTTATATCCAAATTTATAGTTTTATCAGAATTTATCCATATCGATCATCCCAACCCTCTTGGTTTCGAAAGATGCAAGAGGAGTGACCAGGAGACTTTTTCTAAAAATCTACTGGAATCCAGGCAATGGCCAGCTTTTCCAGTCAAGTCCACCACAGCGCATGTAATGTAGCTGTAGTGCTCTCACCCTGATTTCTCTGGGATATAGATTCTTTTTTTTTCTTTTTTCTATTAGGAATTAAAATCAGTTCTTTAAACCATGCTCTTGAAACTTTTCTCTTAGATTCTATCTGCCTTGATGGTGACATCCAGTGCTGTCCGAACCGTCATAAACATGAAAACTCTTTAGATAATCTCATTACATACAAATTCTATACCAACTTCTTCACTATTTCCTACTACTTAAAAGATTTTTTAAAACGTAATTATAACTATTTCTGAGTGGCGTAGCATTCCTCGTTGACTAGTCTTATTTTAAGTAGTTACTATGGGATGTGCTACTTCAGATATTCTTAAAGATTTGGCATCTTTTAGCACTACCTACCTCCCTAAGTAAGCGAACGTCTGCAATCTAGCAACGATACCAAAACAATGGAATTAAGAAAACTAAAGATTTATAAAAAGAGCGTGTAACACGGTAGTGCAGACCAACTCCAAAATCTGATAAGATCAATACCGAAGCATTTGCAAATCTTGATTGACGAATAACGAATGAAGAAGATTGTGGAGAACAGTTGACTCTGTTTTGGCGTCCTTTGTCTTAGGGATCACGTGATGAGTTGCGAGAGACCCTAATAAAGTCCTCATCAATATGCATTAACCGCCGAGTGTTTGGCTTGCCTTGTCCCGCCAGGGGGTAGCCTAGTCACTTTAGTCCAGATTACACCCGAGAGAGGTAGAGGGAGAGAGCGAGAGGGAAGAGTGAGAGAGCGAGAGGGAGGAGGGAGAGATAGAGGAGAGAGAGATAGAGAGAGGTGAGAGGGAGAGTGAGAGAGAGAGAAAGAATGAAGGGGGGAGGGGGGCGCAAATACTTTTCCTATTCAAAGCAAAGGTCCAACCCCATTTCGATGGAGGTAGCTCGTTTGTGGATATGATTGGACTCCCTTCGGCCAATTTCCGATCCTTTTGTCATCGAATCTGGAAAGTCAAATAAGGAAGTAGGTATGTATTCTGTAGGCGCAATTTGACCAAATGACCGCATAATGCGATTCTTTTATTTTTAAAGCATTCAATGATTTGAAATAAAACATAAAATCAATACCCAAACAATAATTGTTGTCATATACAAGAGCTTGTTTACAGTTTTTTTCCCCGGGACACCACTATGTTTTGCTGTTTAAAGAAGTAATGTTCAGACAGAGACGAAGAAAAAAAAAAAAAAAGTTGTAAAGTCCAAAAATATTTTTTTTTTTAAATTTGTTTGCAGATAAATTAGCAGACGTACAAACTCTTAGTAGACGGTACCTAGATGAATAAACTAAAACATTCTGGCCATTGCCAACCGTGCTATATCGCGTTTTTCTCAAGACTAACATTTTGGACTAACTATATACTTAAAAATTTTAATATATAAATAAAATTTTGTACTTACTACATACTTTAGGCAGCTAGCAAAGATATAGATGACATCGAAGAGGGAAAAGAAGGCGTTTTTTTATCTATTATTCATCGAACATAATTTAAGCCTTTCGTGAGTAATAGCATATGTATATGTTTTTTAGTTTCACTCACCTATATATGGAATATATAGCAAGGGAAAGTATTGGGATCGTGAAAAATTTCGCCTTCCTGTCTTCAACAGAAATGCATCTTTTGGGGTCCACAGAGTCCAAATAACCAAGTCCCGCGAAATGGTCTGTGTGTATGTGTGTCTGAACAGACTAGCTCAAAAACTATAAACCATATGAACCTGAAATCGGGTATTTAATGTATGTATATACATTTTTTTACGTTTTTCCAATGTTTACGTTTTTTTCGATTTTCTCAAATACGGCTTTAACGATTTCGATCAAATTCGTCATGTTTGATGAAAATTAATTCTTTAATATCAGGTAATCTTTATCTTAATTAATATGTTCTGAAGGGGTTAAAATGGGGAAGGCGCTTTTTTTGTTTCCCTATAAAGCACCTTCATTTTTGTTTATATGGATAAATTATTTGTCTCTTGTTTCGCCTAAAAATGAAAAATGGCTAAATATGAAATATGAAAAAAAAATTAAGTAAACATATACAGGAGAAAAAAAATATTCCGTCAACTCATAAAAAATGTTGAGCCTACGGATGTGCAACCATATTATTACAGCCTATCATTTCCTTGTTTTAATAGTCAAGTCTACAAGTAAGCTAAGTAATATGGAACCAAGAACCCATTTCATGACATCTTTCTAGTTAGTGCAATAAAGCTATAAGGAACCAACCACCATTTTTGCTTTTTTCCAAAAAAAATATTAATTTTTTGGTAATTTTGATTAAATGTAAGGAAAGTAGAGATTATTTTGAACATTTTGGCTTAAATATCTAATGGTTTTGTGCATAGGATAATTTTGTGCAAGGATAGGATCATTGGTGCTCCTGAAAAATTTGATTTTTGTAGTTGGTTCCCTATTGTATAACTACGTCCAATTACACTGTAGTGCCGAAACAGCCATTACGATTTCGATGAAGAGTCCCCGTTGTTGTTCGTTTAAATCTATAAAACATAATTCAGCTCGTATACAACATAATTCACTGAACATTCGTTCAAAATATCTACTTTATTATCAAAAGAGATTGAATATTTCTAAAAGACAAAAAATCATGCAAAGCGGATGGTTTGTTACAGAGATATAGCGTTTTGAAAATGGGTCTATTTGTAATGTAAAAACTTTTATATTTCATTGAAGAAATTATAAAAGATAATTTCGATCCTCTGATGAATTATAATTTATTTATTTGACGAATAGTTACTACCAGCAGGCATATTACCGAAATACAGGAGGTAAAGAATATTTACAAAAGTATAAATATTTGGTACAGAATGAAATACTAATACTAGTACATTTTTTTAAAATGATAGTGCTATCAATATTCTGCCGGTAGAAACCTAGCGGACGAAGAGGGTTCAAGTCAGGTATGTTTGCAAAGTGAACTTCAAAGATCCGCCATCTGTACATTCCTCTGTAACGTAGTCTGGTCCTGCATAATAATGTCTTGAGCTTTAGGGTTTTCGAAAAAAAAAAAAAATAGAATTCTAAATACCTTGGTTTCAAAGAGACTTGATGAAATGTCATTTAAGTATAATTGTACTTGATCATAAACTGAGCATTTATATGAAACAAAGCGACAGGTCTTGAATGCTCTTGGGCACTTTAAAAAAATTGTAAACAATTATTATTAATAATAAATGGTTGTCAATCACAGGTGATACGAACCATCAAAGAGATCTTCGAAGCACCCCTGTGGCTTGAGACAAGAATACAAACTTTGTGTCGAATACGCTCGCATACGAATATTCTATATACCGGAGGCTTGAAGGAAGAGGATGAACGGTTACACGATGCATCGAACCATATAACTTCGAATTTTCTAAGGTGTTCGTATCAGCTTCAATTTTATGGCTTAAAACGTGGTTATAAAGTTCTTATACACTTATGCAATTTTTATTACACTATCAATTTTTTTTTCGACAAAACAATAAACTCTTTATTCGAATTATATCTTTGATGCGCGGTCAAAAGAGCTCAAGACAAAATTTTGATTTTTTCAGGAGTGCAACAGCAGGATATATTATAGATAATATGCTAAAAATTATAAATAGTTAAAGAAAAGTTTAGAAAAAAATATGTTATAAAATTTGTGTTCATGATTAATTGTCTTTTTGATATGTTTTGAGAACGGGACGCAGCCCCAAAACGTCAACTGTTAAAAAAAACAAATATGAACACGGAAGTTGAGTTTCTTAACTGTTAGCAATGTATACCTAACTATAATATTTTTGATGTGCGGTCAGAGGGGCTTAAGTCACTATTGAGCAAAAAAAAAAAGAAAAAAAAGAAAATGCTATCACAAAAATTGCTTTCATTATTAACGTATCATATTAAGAAGGAAATATGATTGATGTTCCATGAGAGACAAACCAGATTTGTCATATTTCATTCTCATTTTAACATGTAATTGTTGCTATGGATAATGCTTCATAAGTTAAAAAATCGATCTATGGTATAAAAAGATAAAAAAAAAATATGATTTAGAGAAAGAGGTCAACCGTTTGTCATCATTCCACTCAACGTGTATTGCTTCCATTAATATAGAGGGAAATCATAATTACACATTTTAATGGCCTCGTATTTAGGTGTTAGACCAAATTGCTCAGTCCCAAATATGAAATAATTTCTTTCAAGGGACCGTTATATAGCCGGGAGTTATTCATAGGCGAAATTACAATTCGGAAGATATCATTTATGATGAACGACTTTAATAACAATGGCAGAGCATAACAGAGCTCATTGCGCAACATGCTAACTTAATATTATTTGTATGCAGCGCCATATTGATATTAAATATAGTATTGGAGCTAAATATCTAACGTGTTATGCCTTAGAAATAGGGGTGCGACATCGATGTTTTTCATTCAAAACTCCGATTTCGATAGAACATCGACCAAAATACATCAATGTTCCCAAACATCGATTTTTTTAGATTATAGTCATATTGACATTCAATATAATATTGGAGCTATATGACTAACGTGTTAGGCCTTAGAAATAGGGGGTGCGACATCAATAGATAAATATCGATGTTTAACATTCAAAACGCCGATTTCGATGGAACATCGACCAAAATACGTCAATGTTCCCAAACTTCGATGTTTTTAGATTAATGTAAAAACTGAAAACAAAAACATAAGCAAAAGTTCTCCTATAATTCAAGTTTAAAAAATTTTTACTGCATAAACGTTAACACAGGTACGCCTTATAAACCAGTTCAAGAACACCAAGACTCCAAGTGCTCTGATTGGTTGTTGGATATCACATTTTGTCTGTTGTTTTTGTTTTGTTTTATTCATCCCTTTCAAGCCTACACTTACTGAGTGTAAAAACTATGGTACGAGGTTAAATTTTAAGTGTTAAGCATTAGACTACTTTTTAAATTAAAAAAAAATCAACTAAAAACATCGAAGTTTTAGCCAAAACATCGATGTTTTAGAAACATGAAAAATAATGTCGCATCAATAGAAATAGAAATTAAATTTTATTCTGAGACGTAGTCCATTAAGAATATTACTGACAATGGATGGATAAGAATATTAACAAAGTAATTCTAACATCTGCTTTGTAAAATGTAACATCACTCACGAACCAATGAGATAAAATAACATCAAAAGTCAAAAATTCATCTTCACTTCTTTTCTACCATAAAACTTACAATATATTGTGTCTGTCTGTAATTGTTTCGATGTAACATTTTACAGATAAAAAACTTGAAATTATATATTTTAATTTTCGATAAAAATGAAATGATGAACTTCACCATTTATCATAAAACGTTATAATAATTCACAATATCTGGCAAATAATAAAAACTCGAATAACTAAGAAGCGCTGTAAGTATACAGAAACAAAAAAATCTGATGCGAAGCGCGCAACAAACGACTTTCACTTACGCACTTACTTAGATTATAAATCGACGTGTTTCGATAATATGTAAACGCCACACTTTTCCACATTTGTATATCTCCATAAGTTATAGAGTAACATTTTGCAAAACTTGGAAGTTCATTATTTTTTGATTCCTTATTGCTTATTTCTCTTTTTAAGAGACTTAATTTCATCAACACTTGAGTTTCTTTACTGGTTGCTTTTTTAGACAAAATTTATTAAGTAAAGTATCCCCTCCGTTTGATCAATTTTGGTGAAATTTTTGCTATCACATCGCGAACATATAAATACATCAAATACCCGGTTTGATCAAAATTGTTACAGCTGTTTTTGAGTAAATACGATAAAAAAAAAAAACACGTGAAAATGTAAAAAAAAATATTAAGTAAAGCGCCCCCTCCAATTGATCAATTTTAATGAAGTTTTGACTGCCACATCGCGGGCATATACATACATCAATTACTAAGTTTAATCAAAATCGTCAGAGCCGTTTTAGAGAAAATAGAAAAAAACGTAAAAATTAGACAAAATTCTTTAAATAAACTATCCTCTCCGTTTTACCAATTTTTGTGAAATTTTCGCTGATAGGTCGCGGGCATATAAATACACTAAATACCCAATTTCAAGTACGGCTTATAGTTTTTGAGCTAGTCTGTTCACACACGCAGGCACGCACGCGCGTATAGTGCGGTATAGATAAG
Organism: Aelia acuminata; assembly: GCA_911387785.2. Classification (NCBI taxonomy): domain Eukaryota; kingdom Metazoa; phylum Arthropoda; class Insecta; order Hemiptera; family Pentatomidae; genus Aelia; species Aelia acuminata. The sequence continues at coordinate 54,352,927 of OU426984.1, read as the reverse complement.
TGAAAGTAAAAATATGATTCGAACTTCAGAGCAAGACTCACCGTTCCATCACTCCTTTTTATTAAATAAAATAAAAGTTTTATTTGCGATATTCGGCAATGCAAGCAAAGGGCTCCAAGTCGTCTGATTTTATAATTCTCTATGCAGTTGTTGAAAACTTCATTTAGTTACCATGAAAGAAATAATTTCCATTAAATGAACAGATTTAATTATAAACAATTGTCTGTCATTAAAGGCCTACTGCGCATGCGTGGTCTTCAGGTGTTTTATGAGTTGACGGGATATTTTTTCTTTTTTCTCCTCTATTGGTTTATTTGATTTTTTTCAGATTTCATATTTAGCCATTTCTTATTTTTAGGGATAATGAGAGACAGTTAATTTTTCCATATAAACAAAAACAAACGTACTTTATAGGAAAACAAAAAAGGCGCCTTCCCCTTTTAAGCCCCCTCAGAACATATTAATTATGATAAAGCTTACATGATATTAAAGAAGATTTGATTTTCATCAAACATGTCGAATTTGATCGAAATCATTAAAGCCGTTTTTGAGACATAGGAAAAAAAAGTTATGAAAAAAGTGCCCCTTCCGTTTGACCAAATTTTGATGAAATTTTTGCTGACACATCGCGGGCATATAAATACACTAAATACCCAATTTAAAGTTCATACGGTTTGTAGTTTTTGAGCTAGTCTGTTCACACACGCGGGCACGCACACACACACACACACGCGCGTATAGTGCGGTGTAGCTCAGTGAAAGTAAAAATATTATTCTAGCTTCAAAGCCATACTAACTCTCCAGTCCATCACTCCTTATATTTAATCTGAATTAGAACATTCGAGATGATTCCCTACAAGGGTAGAAGGTTTTCGAACTGTCACAAACATGTAATAGAACAGTTGGTAATTGGCCCAACAAAAAGACTAGAACTCAGAAATCATATGTTTTGTGTTTCACGTTACAATAATTTATATTATAAGTAAAGTAATGTAAGTAAGAGCGTAAAAATAAAGGAGATCGTGGTTTGGAAAAGGATACGTTAAAAAAAAAGCCTCTAGTAGTAAATACCACTAAAAATGCTTTAGCCAGCCTAAAGGCTCAGAGATTTTTCAAAGGAAGTGTTTTAAGAAAATTTTATCGCGACCGACTGACAACTAATAAAAAGTAAAAGGTTTATTAACAAAGATGAATCGAAAATTTGACGGCAAAAAATTCCTTCATTCAATTCCTTTTATGTCTAGGGACAAAGAAAAGATTTTAAAAGAAAAAAAAACGAATAAGGCTTCCGGAAAGCTTTTAGAACAAAGTAAACACCTATAAAAATAATGGAAATTTTTTTTCTTTATACAAAGACTTTTAATGTTTTATTAGAGTATTTTAAGGGTCGCGGTCTTTTATAAGGAAGTTGGGAGAGGTAAGGGAGGAAATGCCAAAGAGCGAAATTATTTTATAGTATAATGATAGGACGGCGGGATTTTTATAGTAAAAAATAAACTACTAGTCGTAATATTCTGACCCCATCATATATATACACACACTTTACACTTCAGTATCAAGTGATGATAAGAAAAGAAGTGAACATATTAGCAAAGATGTGAACATATTAGGTTGCTTTCGAACGCCAAAGAGCGAAATTATTTTATTTTGCGACAGTATTTTTATAGTAAAAAATAAAATAATGGTCCTAATGACAAAATGCTGACCCCATTCCCATACCCCTTTATATATATTTACAATTATGTTACGATGGAGAACAATGAATAATAATGTTGGACATTATTCTGTTTAATGACTTAAGAACTGTTTAGTTGAGCTTAAGAAATAATCTTATACATATATCTGAATTAAAATTAAAAATATAGCCATAATTTATATAAAAGTAAGGACAAAGGTTATTAAAAATTGAAATAATTATATAAAAAATTGTTAATAATATATTTCTAAAGATATATTTAAACTTTTAGAGTGTGTGAATTGTTATTAAAATGCTATAAAGGAACGAATTTTGGATTCAAATATTAAAAAAAATGAATATTTATTAAATTTTTTTATAAACTGATTATGATTATTTTTTTAAAAATAAATCTTGAAAAAAAATTAGGCACAGAAAGTGTGCTGTCAGACACACGGAAGAAGTTTCATCACTATTTGAAATTGCAAAGACAAAGGAAAGAAAGACAAAACTTAATGTAAGTAGGATCATTGCGGAGGGGATACCTGTTCCAATAATCTTCCCAAGATAAAGCCAGTGATCTACCCTTAATAGGCCGGGGGAGAGTGGTGCAGGCAGAGGATGGGAGTGAGAAAATTGCAAACACCTCTAGAATACTAATATGAGAATAGATAGAGAAAAGTTGCTGATGAAACGAGGACAAAAACTACATAGGATAGTGAATCATATGACTACAATAATGAACAAATTAAAGTAAAAATACTTTTTTTTCGGGGGGGAGGGGGGAATGATCAGTCCTAGGTTCCAACTTAACTTTTTTTTCTGGTTGCTTAGCCAAAGTAAAACTATCGTATAATTCATCCATACCGCTTAGATAAAAAGAAAAAGGATTTACATATGAATTAATACAATGAGAGGTAACATAAGGTATAAGATTGTACCAACCCTAATTTGTTGTAACCGGCGCAAGAAAATTTGACTGCAATAAAAAAACTGTAGAGACCAACAGATAAGTCAGGTGTTCACACACACACGCAAAACTTTGAACCATTACACCGGTTTCAATTTAATTAAAGATTATCTGTGTTCTTCCCCAATACTATCTACATATGACTTGAATAAGGATGTATATATTGAAACTGACGCCAGCTATAATGGCATCGGGGCTTGTTTGAAGCAGCCTCAACTTGATGGAATATTACATCCAGTTGCATTCAGAATTGCATGCAGTTCCAGAAAGCTTTCGGCAAGAGAGAAAAAAAAATGGGCATTATTCATCTCGGGTGCAAGGCGATTAAAGATGCCATTATATATTGGCAGTAGTGTCTTATGGGTAAACCGTTCTATGTATGTAGTGATCATAAAACCCTGGAAAATTTAAAAACTAAGGCTCGCACGGATGAAACATTAGGTGAATTGGTGCATTATCTCTCTCCATTAACTTTTAAAATAATTTACAAACAAGGCAAAGACAATATTTTAGCTGATCTGCTTTACACATTAGGTGGCAACAATTCAATCTGTCGAAGTAATCTCTTATTATTTTGTGTATTATAATTACTTAAGCCGCTTATGTAGTTGACTATTTTTAATTTCGAACCTCCTATATGAGATAATATTATTCAAGACGCCCTCAAGACATCGCTGTATTGGTTATTCGTATTTATAATATATACCATAGACGAATATGGAAAATTTACTTGAAAAATTAAAAAAAAAAAAAAAAATAAAGGACGTAGACACTAGGTGGAATTCCGTATACGTTGAGATAAACCTTTAGTTTTATTTAATTTTCAAAACGTTTTTTGCCCTATTAGAAAAACGTTTTTCAATGTTTCAAAACATATATTTTTTTCTTGCGATAGGTTTCAATTTCAGTTTAATCGGTTAATAAGAATAATTGATGTACATAGTGGGACACGCATGGTAGTAAGAGAACCGAGTGTTAAAAGTTGGAATCGTTCTAAGAAGCAATTACGTCATAACAAACCATAATCGTACTTCGTATTCCAATCTTTATAAGAGGTAAAAAAAAAACTGGATCGACCGTTTTCACCAATTTCTAATAAATTTTCAATATTAATTAATTTTTAATTTCTAATTAATTTTAATTTTAATGATTTAATTTGAATATGTAGATAAATTGGTTTAATGAAATTCCCGCCGAATAATCCCTCATTTGCACGTTAAGGTTCCTTTACTTTGTGGGAACCTCTCTATCGAACAGGCAATCCTCCGAACCTTGCCCTACCGGCGTACCACGAACAGCTTTACACTGATACGGACAATGATGTCTGACCGCTTTCAACAATAACTTTCATTACAAAGACGGCTGACTTGTAACTAGCGCCTGTTCTGACTTTTGTTCTAACTTATTATGGATAAAAGAAACGTCAGAAAAATACAGAAAGAAGACCTGAACTTAAAGGCGAATCTAGCGCCATCCCCGAACACACAGGCGAACAGATAAAGTACCTGTTCGAGTTTGTGTCTTATTCAGATTAGCCGAACTCTGTTCCAAACAGGCTGTTTGAGGGCGAGGGTTGCATAGTGTAAAGGCACCTTAGGCCCGGTGCACACGGCCGACACTTTCCTGCGATCCGGACTATAAGCCTATAGGCTTGTAGTCAGGGGTACCTGGAGTATATTGGTATAATCCGGTCGATCCATTATATTCCAGGTACCCCTGACCACAAGCCTTATAGCCACAAAGCTTATAGTCCGGATCGTAGAAAAGTGTCGGCCGTGTGTACCGGGCCTTAGACACCCTGGTTACAGACCTGAGACACAAAGGCCACCCTTCCCAACCTTCCTCCCCGCCAGAAGACCAGCAGGTTGCGCCAACGTAGTTGAACAACCTGCAAGCCGGCAGCATAGGGTACTGAGCCTAGAAATTCTCTTTCTCACTATAGGTCTAATAAAATTCTCTAAGACACTCATCAGCGTTTTAGCAAATTCTAGCTATCCATCTTCTGGATTTCTGAGGATGGCCCAAGTGGGTGGCCGTTAATGAGGTTCAAACATCATAGATGTCGATCCTGCGAAGTCTTACAAACCATCAAGGCTTGCAACGGAATAGTTTTTAATAATTAATCTTTTTGAGAAACAGAAGTTTTAAAATATCTATTTTTTCTTAATATGTATCATATATACAACTTACAATAGATGACTAAGTATTGGAACTAACTTATTTTCGTTATTGAGTTAAACACTTCTCCACGAAGTAAAGATTATCTTAAAAAAGTATTTAAAAAACAAATCTGATTAATCTGTCATATGCAGTAAGAATTAAGATAAAATACAATAAAAGAGGATTAAAAAAAAAAAAAAATTCACGCTGAATGAGAGGTTCCATGACAGATTTGTTGAGGGTTATTATAGTCGATTTGATGAATAATACAAGAAGTGGTAAGAGGACGGATGGTGGGGGGGGGGGGGTGAAATATAAAATCGAGCCCTGCTGTTGGTGACAGTGGTGAGTGACTGAGGATATGAAAGGACCGCTGGAGTACCGCGGCAGGGCATGTCATGTCACGCAGCTATTTCCCTAGCCCCAAAACCAAGGGGTTCATTCATTGTAAAATATAGAAAAAAGGGTGCGGTGGTTTTTTTTTTCAAAGGGGTGTGAGAAAAAAGGAATTAAAAACATCTATCCGTAACTCTTAATTGTTAAATGGATGGTGCAAACGACAGGTTTTTAAATTATCGATTGAGTCTGAACTGATCGGTGTGTCAGTATGGTGGGTCTAGTTTCTAACTGAATTAGGACCATATGCTAGTGGTCTTACCATCTTTTCGGGGAAACGAAAATCTAAGAGGATTCTGTTAAAGTTCGGTTTGAAGATTTTCGTTACATATATCGTCGACCTAAACGTGATAACTAGCAATAAAAATTATTTTTTCGTTAAATAAAAAAAATCTATCAATCTAACGGATCAAGTGCATGACAAAAATAGAAAAAAGAGGAAGAAGCCGTTAAATGATATACTCGGTGCCATTAGATCGATAGAGAATTTTTTTTTCTAATATTCCTCACTAAAACTACTACAGCTCCATTGAACACCGAAAAGTAACTGTTCTCATCCTTCTTGATTTCTCAAAAGCTTTCGACACAGTTCACCATAACATCCTTCTTACCAAACTACAAAACCTTCATTTATCTAGCAGCGCCTTACGCTGGTTCAAATCTTTTCTCTCAGATCGGCCACAGTTTGTAGTCATTCCCGGACAATCTCCATCAAAGACACTTCCCCCTACCTGTGGAGTCACACAGGGATCTTAACTATCCTCCACCCTGTTTGCTATTTATATAACGACTTCCCTTCCCTGATTCAGCACTCCCAATATCACATCTATGCAGACGATTTCCAAATATAGCTGTCCTCCCCACCCTCCGAGTAAGTGTCGGCGACTAAAAAGCTTCAGGACGATCTAAACCGAATCAGCCTCGGGGCAGATGCTAACAAGCTGAAGCTAAACACTGAGAAAACGAAAGCAATTTTAATAGGCTCCACTCACCTCCATAAATATCCCTACCCTGCTCCTAAATAATGATCCTATCAAATTCTATCCTACTGTCAAAAACCTCAGTGTAACCTTCTACCAAACACTTTCTTGGATATCTCCAGTATATCTCTGGTATATCTCCAGGGATCTCGAAGCAAAAGTAAAACGTCTGATTAATTGTTTTGTACGATTCATCTTTGGGATCCCAAGAGACGTCTCCATCTCACCTTTTTACGAAAAGTTAAAGTGGCTATACCCTTCCAACCGTCGCAAAAACCTCCTGGCATCCTTTCTTTACCAAGTTATCCTATCTCGCCGTCCTTCATATACCCTCAAACTACTTCAGCCCAAATCTTCAGTTCATCCCCGCTATACCCGGTCCAGGCCTTCAGATATATGTATACCGGCCCACCGAACGTCAGCATTCGAAAGATCTTTCATATTCAGGTCCTCATCCGTTTGGAATTCTATTACCCCATTTATTCGTCATTCCAACACCCTCCCTAACTTCAAATCCCGCCTGTTCAATCAGTTCCTATCATTCCAGTTTCCCGAAAAATTGTAAGTAGAAACTTCCAATTCGGAATCCAAATTTTAAAGCGGAAGTCATTACTTTCCAATTTAAGCTCTGTTCATTTTATTTATAGTAATGTATGTACGTGCACATTTAAACAGTGCAATGCCAGTTATGTTTCCAATTATTTTTATGTATTATTATGTTTAATCTTAGCACAAGAAGTTTTCCTTTTAATTCATGTTTATATAATTCTTACAATTTGTTTTATTTTAATCTTGATCTAAGGCTCTTAAGCCCGAGCGATACCAAAATATTAATGCTCTGACTCATCAAATTACAACTCCTAAGAGGTAAGCACAGCATCAATAGGCAATATAAAAAATATTTGATATATTACGGAATAGGTTCCTACTGTCGACAACAACAAAGCGAACCTTCCAACACCAGATCGCAGTCGTCGAAGCATGCAAAGCGAGCATAGGAATTTTAATTAAAAATATTCCAGAGAAACACTTTTTCCAGATAATTTAATTGCTCTCTCGCTCCCTACTCCTTTTCTCCCTTAATGCGGGGAACGCCCCCCCCCCCCAATTGCAATTTGTTCTGATGTGTAACGTTGCGGCCCCCTCAAAGCAAACAGCCATCATTCTGGTAGGAGGCCGTAGTCCATGGCAACGGAAAAAGCCTTCTTGAACAGGCAGTTCATTTCATCAAGAACGGTTAATGGCTTACATTCAAAAAATCTGACTATTAATTTTTTTTTCTGAACATAACGAAGTCCTGTTTATTAAAGGCAAAAAATAAAATGCAACACAAAAAATGACATCGTAATTAAAGGAAAAGACCCATTCCGTTTGATTAAGTGTAGAATATTGCGAGAGTTTGTCATGCAGTGGTAGGTGCTAACCCTGCCTGATCAAAACCCTGAAGGTACGTAGGTTGGAATCAGTTGAAGCGCATAATATTCGACACTATTTTTATTGATTACTCAGTGCGTATCTCTTTGTTCCTTGCTTATTATCACCATGGTCTCTTACATTAAAATATTTTTCACTATTTCGAAATGTAGTTTATATAATTAGAATTACATTTTCTTTATAGTGGTAAAGATATTTGAGTTAAAAGATGTAATCACCATTTCTGAAAATGTTTAATTTCCACGGAAAACTCTTTAATCACGATGCTTCCACCATTATAAAAGAGTCAGTTTCAGAAATAAAAATGATGATTGCTTTGATAAAAACTGCGTCATCTTAACAGTTACATCGAACAAATCACGAAGATTTAATTTATTTTTATTATTTATTTTAACATAGCTAAAAATTTGCTTATAGCAAAGCAATTTGCAGATTGAAAATTTTAAATTATCTTATATTCATTTATAATTAATAAAAAAAAAAAAAAAAAAAATTAACGTTGTTAAGAACCTGAAACGTGCCCGTAGTTTGAGAATCACCCTTATAGAAATGCATAAGTTAAAATATTTTATTTTTGAATACTAGGTAAATAAATATAAAAACTTGTCAGCACAGGAATGTTACCAAGCATCAACTCACCTGAAAAAGAAAAAAAATATCAAATTAACAACCTTTCTAATATTTATTATACACTAGCTGTATATACCGGTTTCACCCTGGGGAATTTCATTTTTAAAATCAATAAAATGAGACTTTTTTTCGACTCAAACGGTCGATTTCGTAAAAAAACAACGTAAAGAGAGATCAAGACGATTTTTATACAAATAAAGAATATACCCAGAGATTGGCTGAAATTATGCAGTTTTAATATGTACAGGTGTTCGCACCTGGTATGAAAGAACCACTGAGCGAAATTTGGAGAATTAAGGACAAACGGTATGGTGTTCTATAAAGAACAAAAAAACAGAATTTCATCTTTATTTATATAGATCTAAAGAAGCACAAAAAAAAAAAATAAAATAAAAAAATATGGAAACACCAAGGAGTGCTAAAACATATATCATAAGAACATTAGAAAATAATCAACAATAAATATTTAAAAACATATTTTTACACACACACACACACACACACACACACACACACACACACACACACACACACACACACACACACACACACACACACACACACACACACACACACACACACACACACACACACACACACACACACACACACACACACACACACACATATATATATATATATATATATAGAGAGAGAGAGAGAGAGAGAGTAACGTAAAAGAAATAAAAAAAACCTAAATTGACATTAAGCCAGGTTGTAAATCGTTAAGGTTGTTAATAATAACCTATAATTACAAGTAGCATTAAAAGGTCGAAGATATATCACATCCCGAATCCAGTACAGATCATTTATCAAGCGCCATGAGATACCGGTTTTGATGTCGAAATCCTGTGCCAATAGCTGCAGAAATTATCTACTCACAGTCTTTCACCACTGACACTGTTTGACGAATTGCATTCGAGATCATAATTACTATCATTACTAATGTATAATTGCCTTAAATGTAGATATTGTCAAATGTTTATGGTCGAAGCAAATAATTAAATTATTAAAAGAAGTATGTTTATAATTTTTACCCAAAAAATTATTCCTGTTTATATACAAAAGCCTGAATTATATTATTTAGGTCAGTCAGTTTTTTTTGTTTAATACCCGAACGGAAAATATTCTCAACATTTACGCCTTATACGGAGATATGATATCACTTTCTTTTTTTAAAGTAAATTACATTGTATTACATAAGCTGTACTATGTATAAATGGTAAAATAAAATTTAAGATATTGTAACACCATTATGGGTTTAAAATAATTGTATTCACGTAAAATTATATTAAAAAGGAAATGACAAACAAACAATTACAACACTAATTAGTAACAACGTTATAAACGGTGACTACAAGTAATGGAACACTGAGAGCGGACGAGCCCCTTGTCCATCGCTTCTTGAGTTTATTAGAACATCACAGAAAGGCCTTGATCATTCCCATAACATCTAGAAAACGTTATTTCACATTAATACTAAAAATAACATTTCCAGAATTTTAGTACTCTTTACAATGTAACAGACAAAATTACATGATTTTTTTTCAGGTATAATGTTATTAAAAATATATAAAAGCAACTTTTTTTCGAGATTTTTATATGTCTATTTATGGATTGGATAATTGGCGTAATACTTTGTAGCCTACGTTTCGACCTAGTAATGCAAGTCTTCTTCAGGGCTAAATATTTTTAACCTCGTATCTTTAATTTCATTTTTTAATTTACTTGATTAATCTTAAAATCAAAATTTGCCACACCTTAAAGAAGACATACATATTTAGGAAAAAACTTAACGTAGTCTAAATAAAACAGATTCTTACTATTTTTATGTCCAACACTAAATTATAAATAGGAAAGTGAAAATGCCCAAATAAATAGCTACATTTCTACAAGATGAATATGTGAACACAATATTAACAATCTTATACCACACTGGAAAAAATATCATCTTTTTTTTCCACCGAAGATAATCCCTCGGCGATAGAAGGGTTCTTGATAGCGAAATAGCCTCAAAAGCGGCTTCCTTCCCCTCGACTTGATCTTAAGCTTTTCAAATCATTCTTAAAAGAGAAACTCCCTTTCGGTGAATTAATAAGGCACTTCATCTTTTTTACCCTTTTTTTCTTTTGGTTTAATGTTCACCGCTATAGCAATAAATCAGTTTACAAATCGTTGGTTTTGATTATGCGCTAAATTTATCGCAAGCAGCTGAACCATATTTTATCATTCTCCATCAGCTTAAAGTGTATGCAAAATGTTTATTACTTTTTTTGAAGTTTCGTTTCTCTTTCTTAACATATAAGTATAATTTGTTTTCCGGTTACTTTCTTCTAAATTTATCAATACCTATTTTCCTTTCCCTTAACTCGCATATTTTTTGCTATACGGGGGTTTTTCCTGAGCAATGAGAAAGTCCGATTCATTAACATTAATAAATCCTTAATTGTCAAAAGTAATTTTAAAGTAACTCTACAGAAAATGTTAAATCGAAATTACATTTGGAATTCTCGAATAGCTATAGCGGCAAGGGCTATTTGCAACAAACCAGCTCCTCCCCCCCCCCCCCCCCCCGGTAGAGATTAAAGAAATAAATAGCCAATCGGAAAACGCGACGAAGAAAATCAGGATAGTTGGCAATAGGGAGTGGTAGGAGTGGGGTAAATACTGATTATATATAATATATAATATATATATATATATATATATATATAATGTTTTTAAAAGTATTTTAAATTAATTTATTTTAATTTAAAACAAGGTGGTTACCCAAAAAAATAGATTAAATTAATATAAAAGTATTTTTGTTTCAATTATTACTTATGAATATTATTTCGCTGTAAAAATATTATTTTACTATATTCTGGGCAGTGAGTGTTTTAACTCGATATAAGTTTTATATTAAGCACTTAAAAATCCTTGTCTTTAAAATTCCAGGAATTAAAAATAATAAAAATAAGTGACCATTTATTACTTAATACATTAATAATTTTATTAATAATAAATTACTATTAATTAACACTTTTATCTAATGCTCTAATCCCGCTCCTCACCATATCTTATATCATTTTTCTAATAATACAATATTATTTTATCAGGTGATCTTTTTTTAGCATTCAACTTAACAAACAAGAGTCAGGTGTAAGATTTTTATTTGAATTTATACAACAGAGAGCGATCATTTATTATAAAGTCAACTTTCGCTTAGTTTATATAATAATTATTGTTGTTATTATTAATGGATTAAATTAATAAATAAATAATAAATAATAAATTATAAATAAATAATAATTAAGCATGTGCAGAGTAAAAAATATATATAGTAAATTTTAATTACAATCCATTCTGATGATATTTAAATTGATTTATAATAATCAACATTCGGTCATTCTTCCAATTATATAGGGGTTGGCTAAACGATAGGGCATTTTCAAAGAGCTGATTGCAAGCCTCGAGAAACAGAAACATGTTAAAAAAGGAAACAGTCAATTCCACCCAACAAAACAGTATATTTATATATTTTATACATCTTCTGGAATTAATGGAAAAAAAAAAATCACTCTAACTAATAAGGACCTAAGGATATAACAACCATATTCTTAACATAATAAGAAACATAGTCACAGTTGAAAATACTATGAATACGAGAAGGAGGTTTAAAAGGCGTTGGATGAGAGATGTCCTTACTTAAACAGCCCTTGTAATTGGATCAAGCCAGGGAAGAAGCACTGTTGAGTGTTTTACCTTCATCATCCATGCCTTAAATTTTATTTTTTTATCCAAGACAGTTTGTTTGTTTAACGTCACTTTATGCCACTAAGGCTAATCGGACGATGCTACAGTGGGAGTCCTAAATTTTGCCTATCCAGGTATAATCAGGATAGGGATCTTTATCGAGTACCTGACATCGTACAGGCTCGGGACCTCCATTTTACGTCCTATCCGAGGGACAGCATGGCTAAGGATTTTTTACTCCCATTAAAAAATCCTAGGGCCACCGCTGGGCGCGAACCTGCGACCATTAGTATTGTAGGTAGCCATGCTAACCACTTTACCACAGGTGACAGTTACCAGCACATTTTTTTACTAAAAAAATTGAATTGCTAAAAATATTTAAAAGGTGCAATTAAATAAAGTGAATAAAAAAAAAAAAATTGCATTTAAATTTTTTGTAGCGTTTTGTTCTCTTTTCAAGCTTTTGATAGAATAGTTTGAAAACAATTGAGCTATTTCTTAAACATAAAATGTATCATATTTTTATTTACTTTATTTATACTGAATAAATGAATTAGGAAAAATAATTTAAACACAAGTTAAAATAATTATTTTCAGATCTATAAAAAAAAAAAAAAATACTGAAGTCTTTATATTTATAGCTTATTGTCAATTTGTCAAAATTTCTAACTTTTTAAACAAGATAACCAACCATCTTCTTTGGACTAACCCCATCACAGAGTTCAACTAAGTTTTCCAAACATATTTTATTATTTTTCCAGTTATAAATTTAAATTTTGTTTAAAGCATCTTCAGGGGAATCTACTTTTAATTCAGAACTTAATGAAGGAGGGCAGTCGTTTCCGTATTTGGCCAGAGAGTGAACGTTAGTTAGGGATTGACCCGTTTAAACAGATGTTTAAGCCACGTGGCTAACTCTCTTCTATCTGATATCCTATTTATACAATAAGGAGCGTTCAACCCAACTAGGGCGGCAACGGTAATTTAAATTTAAATCAAGATCATCACAAAAATTATATGGGGGTGCATTTTTTAAAAAATGGGGAGAGAAAAAATATATTATGATCACCAAAAACAACAATAAATATAAGGTAGTTCAAATAGTAGAAATAACAATCAAATTTGTCCATATTTCATAAAATCTCTTATGATATTTTATAATCATAACAACCATAAAATATTATCATAAGAGAAAAAACACAGGTCTAAATCATTTGTTGCTGATAAGATGATGCAACTAAAGAGAATTTTATTGATAACAATAGTACCAAATCGTTAAATATGTAAAAAAAAAACTTACAAGCACAAATACGTACATTAAAAAAAGGATAAAGTTCTTAACACTATTAAAGAATTTCCATAATCAATTGGAAATGATTCAGGACATTTAAGAAGTCCAAACATTCAAAAGATCTGGACACAAAAAAAAATAATAATAAAAAAGAAATTAAAGAAATTTATGATTTATTTAAAAAGATAGGCATTGACCACAAATAATCCAATTAAAGACTTCTATATGTTTTTGAATTGAATGTCTTATTTAAAATAATTTTCAGGAATGCATATCGCTGCTATCAATAACGTCATATTTGATTTTAATTTGAGCTTTTATAGCTTTTTACCTAAAAAAAAAATATTTTTAACCGACATTAGTTTTACAATATATTAGATAATAGTATTATTATACATTTTTCAATAAATAAGTAATATGTGTGTGAAAAAAATGATAAAACATTTAGAGATATTTAAAGAAGGAATATTACTACCCAACGTCCTCATAATTCAATGTAGACTAACGCCGTAGACAGGAGTAAGTACACAAATTAATTTTTTCCCTCATAGCCAGCCGCTTCCTGGTTAGATTTATGGCGGCAACGGGTGCAGATAAAACTTGGACCCACCCCAGGATCCCTTGAGCAAATCCTACTACAAAGCTCGGTATGTGTGCGTACGTACAAATGTCTGTGTACGAGTGGAAGAGCAGGCATGTCGTTACTAACAGCTCCTAACATAAAAGTTCCATTAAGGAACGGTTACTCATGCTGCTCAATGGGGCCTTTAATAACTCATTCCAACTTTTGGAAGTCTCCATGGTGGATCAATAAGCATTACCACCGACAGAGTAGTGACATTATTATTTCCGTAGTAATTAATAATTTCGGCGAGTATTCCTTGGCGGAAGATGTTCAGGTATTCCGGTTGGCTCATTACAGCCGAATTAAATACTAAAATACTAATAAACTTTGTAGACTAAAAGATGGACGAGGAAAGTCCATGAATTGTTCAAAGATATTCCTACAAGAATTATTGATATAAAATTACTACATTATGAACCTTATTTTACATCGAGGTCTCCGGAGCGGAGCCATTTAAAATTTGTCTTCAAACTCGAGGGCTCCGCTACGGAGACAATGCAAATATCGCGGCTCGCGGTGTTTTTCATTATTTTTATAGTACGTTAATCTGTTAACATCGGCTATATTTTGTGGTTTTAATTCATCTTTTATTTCCTCAATTGCACAATAATTTAGTTCGGGGCACCAAATAATCCCTTTAATTTGATTTAGTTTCCCATGTGCTTCTACTTTAAGCGGAAAGTTAGTTATTAGGTAGATTTTCACATTTCAGAAGCTTTCATGAAAACTTCAACTAATAGGGTCCCATCTCGTAATTTTTTACTACTCCAATTAGATTTTTTAAGCTTTTATATATCACAACGATAATAATAAAATTATAAAAAAATATATAAAAAATAATTTTAAAATAAAAATGAAATTATAAAAAAAATATAAAATTCAAAAAAAAATTTTTTTTTGTAACTAAGTTTTCTTGAAGCTCCAAAAATACATATTATCTAAATTTCATTATAATTCCTTACCTGGTTCTAAAATTTTACTGTATAATATTACGATTAAAGGGTGTACGTTTTCAGGGTGTAAGTTTTCATGAATAAGTTGCGTCGAGTTGCCGGTAGGTAGGTAACGTCCAAAACGGTGCCGAGTGCAAAGGGTTAATATTTAAAGCTCTGTCTGGACGTTTCGGTAAGTCAGATATTCCTAAGTATCGAAACTTTGCTTCCGATATACCTGCTTACATTAGTATCTATAATTCTATTTGATATATCTATATTATTCCGCGATACATATTTTCTTTGTTGGATACACCGGATTGATTGGCTTTATAAACTTGTAAGTAGATTTTGGCTCTTTGTACTTATAAAGAATTTGAAATAATCTTGAGTTAGTTTCCACTAAACATATGAATAATTGATTCATAAATGTATGTGTAATTGAGTTTTTTTGATATTGCAACGTGAAAAAAAAATCATACGATTTTGTCTGATACTCTGAAATCAGTTTTAGACGTTTTGTACGAACATTTACGTAACTGCATTAGTAAATGTTCTGGATGTAACCAGAATGGTCTACGCACTTCTAGAATGTTCGATTACGGATTAAATACAACAGGCAATGGATTAGGGGCTTAGTCTTGTTCTTTACATCGAAGCATATGGTTGAAGAGATTATATGTATTCTTATTATATTTTTAGATCACTTAACACGTTAGGTGCGGCGGCATTTAGGGGTATCCTGAATTGAACGGTATCGGTTCCCAGGGTCCGACTGCTTGGATGAGCCACAGACGATATCGGGCGTCGGGGTCCGATGGGAATGCTTTGACGAAAGCGTTATCTTTTGACTAAAAATTAACTGAGCGTCTCAAGGGAATAATCTAATGGTAAGGATAGGAACTAGACATAATAGGCGCAGGACAGGCCGATACAGGATTTACGCCATACTATATCGAAAATCGTACCTCGGAGTCCGATTCTAAAAAACAACAGAATTTTGGCTGTTAGCAACATTTTCAGCAATAAAATGCGATAATCTCATTAAAAATCGACTAAATTGAGTGTTTGAAGTGTTCGGGCATTTTCATGTGAAAATCGGCTGTTATGAATGAAATGTAAGACATCGGACCCCGGGGACCGACGCCGCACCTAACGTGTTAATGAAAACAAGAAAAGTAGTTTTATACCAGGTTCATTTGTTCTTCAACTTCAACTTCTTTGTGGGCACTTTAACTTATCTATATGACAAGTACCATTACAGAATGGTCAACTATTTATTTTAATAAAAAATAATCAACATATATTATAAAGCAAAGTGTACAATGTGCGTGCCGAAAAGGCTCAGAAACGACTCCACATACGATTAAGAGATTTATGTCAGCGTGTAACTGTATGTCCCCTAACGGAGAAGAAGGTTTCCGTTTTTCTCTTAAGGGTGTGAAATTGAAGAGAAAAGGACTGGAATTTTAAGCCTCTCGCACCATGTAATTAGCCTTATTGAGAAAGACATACGAGTTTATGAATGAAAAATTTAGTTCGAGCTGCAGACCACCAGGAAGCGCTAGGGTGTGTTTCACTCAATGTTTATTGTTCATTCATTCCGTTATATTTGTAAAGGTTATATATTTTGTCAGCTGTCCTTTTTAAATTACTTAAAAATCAAGCGAAAATAATTAGTTTCACCTTTTCTTTTAAAATAAATTATGATTTTACATATCTGCAATCAATTGGAAAACCGACTGGATACTGTACAAAATTAATTTTCTCATAAGAAGATTAATTGATAAACACATTACATTTAATCAATATCTAACATATACTTACTTAAGTAAATTTAATGCAATATGAGTGAGCGAATAAAAACAGACATAAAACAAAAAAGAAGCGCTGAATAGACTGATTATAAACCGAAAATAACAAGTTTGAAGTGTCCTTATTGTATGTAGTTATGAAAAATAGTTTTATTACTATGTATGATGAGCATTCCATTTGACAAAATGATGAATTGACTCCAATAATACAATTTTTTCAATAAGATTTTATCACCGCTCATAGTTCAGGATAAAAAGAAATATGATGAAAAAATTGTGGCCTCATGATATTTTAGTTTTCACTTAGTAACAGTAGTAAGATTGGAGAAGCTCAGAGTTCGGCCAAATTAAGGTGGTGGGGATATATTAAGGGAGGTTGAACTGGAAGAAAGGTCTTACAAAAAAAGCTTCTATGAATCTTCGGTATTTTCTAAACTTCTGGATCTAATGGGACCATCACAGTAGTCGGCGCTTATGTTGTACTCCAAATATAGTTTTTTTAACTAATAACTTATTATCTGCTGACTGCTTGGAATGGGCTTATAGGATTCATAATCACAGAAACCATCAAAAACGATGCATGACTCGACAAAGTTGCAGCAAAATGAATTGTTCATCCACCATATTCAACACCCTATAAAGTATATATGGTTCCTTATTTGGGCGGACACTGCAGATCTCGAATCTTAATATTGATATAATGTTAAAATTTTCAAGAAAGTGCTAATTTTGTTGTATATTTCTTTTAATTTTAAAGTTTTTCTGGTACTAAAACTACCACACAACTACCGGAGCGAAGCCGGGCACCCTAGCTAGTTACTAATAAAATAATTATTTTAAAGTAATAGGGCAGAATTTAATTTTATAAAAAGTACTTTATAAATGGTAAATGATCGCCAGTTTATTTTTGAACTAACATAGTCAGATATCTGGACTTTTAGATAAGACAACTGATCGAATTTTAATACAAGATATGATGAATTTATATAATAAATATCAATTTAAATTAAATACATGTACCAAAATATAAAATAAGAAAATAAAATGGTTTAGTTCATGAACCATCAATGTTTTCCGAATCAATATTCTGGCATTATGACAGCGGCCCACTGTGGGACCTTTAAGGGTTCTGGTCCAGTTAACGTTCACTACCCGGCTTTATTCAAACAAAGGAATTACAACACGGTGTATATGCTGAATATCACCACAGCCATCATTATATGCTCGGTATGATCTTAATCCACCTCGCGGTTTTAACCAATGAAATCAGGCGACGGTATAACCGCATATTATTAACCAATTAGGCGCCTGTCACCGCACACTGTCCTAATTGTTTAGATTAAAAACTTAATAGAAAAGACACAGCGAACTTTCTAACCCAAAAGAATCAACCTTAGTGATCAAATTATTGATAAATGGGTTATAAATTGAAGCGTGGAAATGCATAAGGGTCTAAGTGCCAAAAAAATAAAACAAAGCTTTTTTTTGCCAAATTTTCATATGTGCCAAAGCTATTCTTCAGAAATGGGTATAAGTAATGTTTTGTTGTTAGAAAAGAGTTCATTGAACGTATGAAAGATGGCATAAGTGTAAGCAATGAACGTAGTTCACCCTATAAGTCACATCATTTCTGTAAAAATTTCCTAAGGCTCTTGTACCCTTATGCATTTCCTCGCTTCATTGTTATTATAAATAAGTTAAATAACGCAATAACTTACAATTTTACGAAATTGTTTATTATTATTGATAATAGAATACAATTATGTAACAGAGATTATTCTTGGGACTTGGGAAGCAAAAAATAAAAAATGACTGTCTAATAAATAAATAAAAAAATCTATGAAAAGATGATTTAAAATAATTTTTTCCAATAACCACCGTGTCAGAGGAAGCAAATAGTTTTTGTGGAATTAAAACGAAACATAATCCGTTGCATTAATTTAATTTAAATAATCCACCAGTTTTGAAAAACTTATATAATTGTTGTATATTTATTTGCCGGTGAACCTAAGCGCCAAAACAATTTAAGAAACCTTTTATTTTTCTTATTTAAATTTACTGTTATTTTTGTTTTCGTACTTCTTCACAATTGAATAATATTGCAACGTTAAATCGTTACAGCAAAAAAACAAAACAAAAAAAAAAACATATGATTTCAATTCCCAGACCGTTTGTTGGAACAAAGTAAGCGGTTGGAACGAACAGTTTGGGTCTAGATTTGTCGAGCCAAATCCACACAAACGTGGAACTGTCCACGTTATTCTGGAACACTCCAAGCCTGACCTTTTACGATTATATATAAGGAGCGAGTGACCGAACGAGTTAAGGTCTGGCCACACATGTTCGCACCGGATCCGCACCGTAGCAATAATATAGGTTATGTTCAGAATATTTTTAATTTAACTTACATATTACCTTTAGTTATGCCTAAAGTTCAAGCCACACATGTCAGACACAGGCCTCTTTAGGCATAACTAAAGGTAATATGTAAGTTAAATTAAAAATATTCTGAACATAACCTGTATTATTGCTACGGTGCGGATCCGGTGCGGACATGTGTGGCCAGACCCTTAGGCTGTGTCTGAGACTTGAAATAAAACAAATGATCATTTCCGTAGCATTGTGCGAGTTCTACAATTGCGTGGAACGGGTACAGTCATGTAGGTATTATAGTACGCCATCACATTTTTTGGAATGTTCTAGGCAATTCTGGTTGAGAGCACAGCGGATTAAATATAAGTGATCGACTAGTTTCTTAGTGTTTCAATGAACATCGAAGCTTACTTTGGAGTCTCTTTTTTGTTAGTTTTGTAACGTTAATACTAATTTGTGTTGTAATTGTTTGTTTGACATTTTCGTATGATAAGTTTACGTGGATAAAATTACACCTATATTGGTATTACAATAAATTTTAATACTATAAATATTATTGAAATAAATAAATTTCAATACAGAAGTAATCGTAAAGAAAATAATTTCATACAAAATCCAAATATTATTTAGGTAGAAGAGAGCCTGTAAGCTTGGTACATCAGTATTCAAGAAGCTCTTCACGTTCCAAATACACTATCTGAATACTCTATAGGAACAATGCAATAATAAACCCTACATTGCACTAGTGCTCCCATCTACGGAATAAAATTTCGGCAAAACGTAAATTAGATTCAGAGAATTCACAATAGGAAAAAGCAAACGAAATTAGTTCGGTAGAAAAAAGAAAAAAAAAAAGGAATATCTAAATATAAAAAATAGGATTAAATACCAAAGATAAATGAATAAAGATTACAGTTGATGAATAATTAATGAAGAACACAGGCATTACAAATCCTGAACCAACTATAATTGCTAATAAATGAATACAGAGATTCTCAGAAAAAATCAAGAAAATAGTTATACGTTTTATTTTTCTGTCTTCCAGCCAATTGCCGCTAGGGAACAGCCTATTTAAGGGGTTTCGGGGAGTGGGGAACCTCTGAGAATAAGGTACTGATGTATCTTCTGTTTATATTATTCTTTGCTCAGAATAGCGGACCCAATTTGTTGAAAGCGGTGGATCGAACCTGGGATCGAGAGACCCTCCTTAGGCACACCCAGCCACGATAAAATTATTAAATAAATAATTTATTGATGGAAAGAATCAGGCGGTTGAATGTATTTCCGGTCCAATCAACTCCTTAGCCGTTATCATACAGCTTTCCATCAAAAACTTGGGAACTCTTCGTACTAAATTCTAATGCTCAGCAGAGTTACGAGACATTATTTAATAGAATATTATTAAAGGACACTTATATTTCGGCATTTAGACTGGCACCAATGATTTTACTTCAAAAATTGATCCGAATATTTTTCAGTGATGAATTTTCAAACACCTCCTGAAAGGATAACAAATTTGTCGAGAAGCACTTCAAGAACTAGCCTCTAGTCCTGAAGATGGCTCGCAAGCTTAATTTAAAACATTCGCAAATATAATACATATAAATATTAGACTGGAAATATCTACAATACATCAACCAAGATATTCAATAATAATATAATAGATCGAGAAAAAATGTGTACTGAACTAATTCCCCTCCACATCCTCACACAATCATTACTGCTTCGTGAATCCAACCATTGGCATTATTTTTGCAACAGAACTACGCCCTTAAAAAAGCAAAAAAAAGGAATCAAATAAAGTAATGAACATTCCCCGCCTGGTTCAGGAAGAGAAGAGTTCAACCGAGCGCCTGTGACTTGTTCAAGTTGAATAGGAGAAAATTGACCCCGCCAACGAAGTTATAAAAATGAATTTTACAGCTCCGGTAGAGAGGGGGGGGGGTGACAGATGGGCACTCCATGTAGGCTATTTATAGTTAAATTATTCATAGTCCATTTTTATTGTTCATCAAAGCAACTATTCAAAGATGACATACATTTTTATACAACTAGGATAAGATCCCACATAAAACGGATTAACGCTAACACGTGTCAATGTGGGAATGGTTCGAATAGAATATATATCAGTCAATAAACGGTAACATAATTTAATATTTTAAACTCAAGAGTGCAACATTTTTCATTTAAATAAATCACTAAGATAAAAATTGACGTAAATGAGTAAAAATTAAAAGGCTCAAAATTTAGGTCCGAATACAATTTTGTAGGGAATTGATATCTTCAAAAGGGAATTCAAATCATCACACGATCCTTAATTGATGCTAGATAGCCGGGCTATAATGTATGTTTCCATTTGCACTTTTTTCCCCTTTTTTATTAGGGAATTAGAAGAACATTCCTGCGAATAGGGGATGGGATCCATTACACCTTGAAATAATTTTTATCAATTTTAAGCTTTTCGTAACCTAAAAGGATAAAAACTTAATCAAAATGTCAAAGAAACTTTATAGGAAAGCTATACCAACCCTCTACAAGTAACCATGCAACCAGGATTCACAGTTGTTGAAGTAGTTGATTTGACATCACAACATTTGGAATGCTATCCTCGTATGTGTCGGATTTCATTTGGAGAAAAAAAGACATTTGTCTAGACAAACCTTGGAACGTGCATACTTCAAAAAAATTTCTCAGGTGTGTATTATACTAGAATGTAGATATTATTTCATCAAGTTAAACGGCATCTATGAGCAAACCATTCAGTTTTTAGAGTGAAGTTATTATTTTTTTATACAGTAAATAAACATCTTTTGTAAGAAACATAAATAAAATTACGCTGTTACATTTTTTTATTGTTCATTGCCATGAATTATATAGTACATGGGTGCATAAAAATAATGTTTTCGATATTACTATCGAAAAGGATAGTCTCGATAGTTTAAAACCATCGATAGTTTTACATCACTACGAGTCATACATTTTCTAATAACGTTTTCCTTTCTTCATAAATTTCCAAACTTTTTCTAGCGAATATGAATTACTCTTTCAGAACTGGAAAAGGAAAAAGAGGACTTCACTCGCATGACAGTAGCTCGACTCGCATTGCCTGGTCACACAGGAGAGAGGAGCTACTGTCATTGAAATTAGACAGCTACTTCATACCATGTGTAAGTACTCCTATCTGTTCATCGTAAAATCTTGTGGCAAAACACACGATCATTCTCGGTTCATACAAATAAAATATAACGATTTCTGCACAAAAAAAAACTAATATATCGTGGTGAAAACGCTACAGAAAAAATAACGATTTCGGTCAGGAATGAGATGCACAGGGAAGCTCTTATAAAACTGCAAAAACTTATTTTTTTTCGTTCTATAGTCCATTTATTTGCAATTTATCATATTAACTCGCACAACATTTAAACATTTAAAAACTGATTATACTAAATCTAAGAATTTAGACATTAAAACTTGACGTACTGTACTTCACAAACTATTACTATGTTGCAAATATTATATGGCGAGGAAAATTAAACGACGAGGAAATGAACTGAAAAAGTTAGATTCTGTGTGTACTTCGTATAGCACTACCTAAACTGTTTAGGTACAGCAGGCAGCTGATGGGATCCTTAGAGCAGCTGCCAATCTCTTTTGTCCTGATAACTCCCCCACCCCCGTGACTTAAGTAACTATACACTTATCTGTCTTTCAAATCTTCAAAATTGTAGAATTGTATAAAATTGAAAACAAAAATATTATAATGATAACAATTCAGGAATGGAATAGGTTCAATTGAATTATTTTATTTTTGTTAGTATGATATTGGGGTGTAATCTAGACATAAGAGAAAAAGTCCCCAATGGCGCACCCAGAATCCATTGCCAGGGAGCCAGGAGGTGCAACATTAAGAGGAAGAGCTTTTTTATCAATCCTTTAATGAGATTGTTACATTGAGATTAATATAGTTTTCAGTTCTAGGCCATCATTAACAATAAATAAAAATACTATATAAATAGGAAAAAAGAATTTATTTTCCTATTAGGCGTATTTCCATTATTTCCAAATTCAAACACATCCCTCATCAAGTGATTAGGGAAAGAGTAAAGAAAAACCTTATCCCGTGCACCTTCGAGGTAAGGAAGCTGAGTAGCTATAGTTATTTAATGAGAATGGCATAACATGGATAGCCAGTAATCGAAGTTGGACAGAATATGAAAAGGTAGAAGGCAGAAGACTGCCATAATCCATAATAAGTTTACAATATATGACAAATGCAATAAAGCTGATAACAATAATGATATTTGGAACTGCACAAGCGTAGTTGTTCTTATTTTTTTACATATTAAGATATAGGTATATCAAAAGAATCATAGATGTCTCCGACTCTTCCTTTTAATGTACTAGGGTAAAGGAAGGAAAAGAAACGAGTTCATTTGGTTTATCAAGAGGATATGAGAGAAATGCGGTAAGATTGAATGTTACCCGATTTCAAGCTCCAAAGTTGGGCGGCGGGATGACCGAGTGGCTAAACGCGTTAGAAAATAAGCGTTGCCACAGACAACCGGAGAGATGATTTGAAAACCAGAAGATAGCAAGTTCGAAACACGGAGCCAGGGGAAATTTAATAATACTCGGCATTAATCCCCCACCCTCTCCCCTGGCCCGGGAAATCCCGTATAGCCTAAACGGCGAGGAAGGGGTAGACAAAAAAAAAAAAAAAAAGTTCCAAAGTTTACCTTAGAGCGTTAACATTTTTGGAAGGATTTCGGAGTGTGTTGTTCGCAATTTTGTGGAAATGTACAGTTCTTTTGGGAGCGGGGAAGCTCATTGGTAAGGCATTGAGATGCTGTGCTCAATACCCCGAGTACGAATCTGGCTTGGCAGGATATCTTTTCAGAATATTTTGTCAAAAGATTGTCTCTGGGGCCGAGAGACCCTCCTGGAGCAATCCCTGCCTCTATAAAGCGGGTACCCTTAATTGAAAAATCGAGAGGAAAAGGCCTGGCGGTTGAGCCTGATCACGGTCAAATCACCTGCTAGCATGACCACTGACCAAGAAACAGAACTTCCTTAAACAGTGCTGAACCCAAGGCCCTTCATGGGTAGTAGGTAGTACAGGTTTGTTCCCCCCTTTTTTTTTAAACATGTGTGAACCCTAAGTTCTTTATATCTCTGTACACTGTCATAGATTAGTTTTGTTTCGTAAATTGAACGAGGATTTGTAGTACATCGTGACCTATTTTTTAACTGAGGGTTTGTCCCAATAGGTATATTATAAAAAATCACAACCATCTCGATTAACACGCATACAATTCAGAACCCACAGACGGAATATTTCAATTTATGCAAAAAATCTCTCGCATCGAAGAAATCATACTCATAAGTTGCCAATAGGAGAGGATTAAAGGTTGAGTGCACGGTTTGAAACGTTTCAACTCGTTCAAACATTTTTAGCCCTATTCTAGCTGGAGTGTTTGAAAAATGAAGTGCTCCAGTGAAAGCTGAAGTGGTATTTGCTTGCGTTCTGGAAAGGCAAATAAGAATATTGAACTGAATAGAGTCAATGTACTTGGAATTTCAATCTAGATTAATAAAACAAAAGTTGGAAAGATTGTTTTTTAATTGATGGGATTCTGTGGAACAGTTGCTGAAGGGGTAAATATTTATTTTTATATTTACTATCTATATAAATAAATTTCCAGATTCGCGTTAAATTTATTTAGGTAAAAGGGGCGTGGCTATACTTCTTCTGGGCGTGGCCTATTCCGGGAGATTATGTTACCGCGATTTAAGGGGACCTTCATTGCGTCTTTTTTCAGTCAAAAAATGCTTTGATTAATTTTATTAGATCACAGCTTTCACTAACGCTCGCTTCGCTCGCTATTCAGAGTTAAATAAACCCCCAACGGGGCTTTTTCAGTGATGATCGGTGTTAAATACGCTAATGCCATGTTGGCTTGGCAGAAGTAGTATCGGGAAACTAGTACCTTTATTTAACTTAATTCTAGATTGTAAGGATTCATACGAGAAAAAAGATAATAATAAGTTTAAAAAAAAAAAAAATATTTGATAATAAGCTAAACTTATTACCCTTGAAACTTAAAACACAAAATAATAAATAGTAGCTTTGGAAGCAGAAATCAATAAGAAATAACTAGCTGACCCCTGCGAAGCATTCGCGATCTAAACTCCTCAAATCCCACATAATTAAAGTACCTTCACACCATATATTTAGTATCGTATAGTGAGTACTTAGTGCATCATGAGCATAGGGGAGGGTTGAAGTAAAGAATAGATTTGTTTAAATTCTAGATTATTTATTTTTTGAAACATAAGTTTAATGTTTACATATTTACATTATATTTAAGTGTTTACAGGACTTTGAACACTATGTTTGAAGTTACTATATGGTCATCTGTGATCGTTTGTTGGTGGGTTTGTTTTATACAGGCATAGATGTCACTGAAAGAGCGTATCCTGGAAAAAAACCACTTACTTATGTAAATACACATATTCGATTTGCGGAAAGCGAGGGCGCTGATTCTATTGACTGAAATCGCACGTTTTTGCTTGTAATTCCCAAACGACGGCGAAAATCGGAAAAGTATTTAAAACCAAAAATGTTCGTCTCGACAAACTGAAAGAAATGACACCTTCGAAAAAACTCTGCGACCATTTTAAAATTTTCGCAGAGAATTGCAATTTTTTGCGTACAAATCGCGAATGATAAAATGATACTTCTGTGCCATCTAAAAACTATGCATATTACCTTGGACTGTACGTACCAGACGATATAAACAACTGTCACACCTCCTAGACTACAAATCAACACTTAACTTATGAAACAAAAGTACAAATATACAACACGATATTAAAATCTATTTGGACCTATGGAGCAGAACTTTGGGGTTCCGTAAAAAAAGCACACATAAACAAAATTCAAACCGCACAATAAAAAATTCTTCGAAAAATTGTAAACGCTCCATGGTACATTTCTAACAACACAATACACAAAGACATGGACATTCCAACAGTAAAATCATACATTCACGACAAATACACTACATTTCACTATTCAACTCACAACCATCCAAACCCACTTGTTTCTTCTCTTTCTTCCCAGTTACCCGCCCAAAGAAGATTAAAAAGTCAATGGTCGAGCACATCATTTAAATCAAGCAAATCGAAGATAAACTTCGCATAAACTACGATTTTGCTAGACGCGCTACAGCGCAGGCGCAAATGACAAAATATAAATAAATAAAAAAAATCGCAAACGAATGGGTTAATCGAAAAAATGTATATAACCGAAAATTTTCTCCTTGAAAACTTGAAAAGATTGACTCCATTTAGAAGCCCCTACATTTGGATTTTCTTCCCAAAACCGCGGATTTGCGCTCATAACTTAAAACCGAATGCGAAATGAGTGAATGGTATATTTTTCCGGTGTAGGGGTTAAGGAAAGCTTTAAAATGATACCTCATTGAAATTTAAGGAAGTTATGGCGAACCGACAAAAAAGAAGGCTCTTAGAAATAAGTATATGACATCGTTGTCACCATGCTAAAGTAAGGAATGTGCAACCATTCCTAACATTAGCTATGCACATTCGTTACTTTAGCTTGGTGATGGCGAAATGATTATGATGATTGAAATCGCACGTTTTTGCTTGTGACTAGCAAACGAAGAGTTTAATCGAAAAAAATTATATGACGTTAATAGATGCACACTTTAAAATTTATTAAATTTTAGGCCCCTTTTATATTTTTAAAACCTTATTTTATTCGTCGTTTATTCAAATAAAAAAGTTATTAAACCTTATGACCAATATCAATTTTATTAATATCACCAATATCAGTATTATTATTATAATCAACTTATACTATTAATTATGGCCATCGATGATTATTGATCATTAACAATGAATATTGATTCAATTAAACGTCGTACTCATCATTTTACACATTATGCAATTGACCATTAATATTAATTAATTTCATATATTTCATATTCAATTAATGAACATGATTGATGAAGGAGAAATTGTTCTCCTTGAAAACTTGAAAAGATTCACACCATTTAGAAATCTTTCTATTTTGATTTTCTTCCCAAAACCGCGGTTTTGCGCTTATAACTCGCAACCGAAGGCGAAATGAGTGAATAGTATATTTTTCCGGTGTAGGGGTAAGGTAAGCTTAAAAATGATACCTCATTGAAATTTAAGGAAGTTATGGCGTACCGACAAAAAAGAAGCTTTGAGAAATAATTGAGCACACGATAATTCAGTAAAAAAAACACATATCATAATCGAGCAGTGTATGGTTCTTTTGATTGTTTTTAGTTCAAAATATATATTTTTTAGATCAAAATATATAAAAAGTTATTTACTGTATACTGAATTAATTACTTTATCCTTTTAAATTTTATCTTTTAAGCCGAGACTTGCTGAAATGAATTAATTAATATTGTACTTCAGCCCCAGGCTTATTATACAGAGAGCCACTCCCCCTCCAGACCGTAACATTTTTTACCTCCATATCGATCCAAAAGAGGGAGGGGATGCAAGAGAGGGATAAGTTGAAGTAGATGGAATGTAAACAAAGAAGGTAAACACCCACAGCTGATCTCCCTCAGTCTCGACTGTCCCAACCTGGGCACCGGTATATTATCTGCCAATGTATTTCTCTTTATTTTGTATATATATGTATAAATAATAAAGATTGAATTATTGTATAAACGACAACACATGAAATAGTTTAAATATTTTGGGAAAAAGTAATTGCAGGTTTCTCTAGAAAACTAGTAAGTGTAGGTGCTCTTGTGAATAGAGAAAATAAAAGTGGGTCTAAAATCTATATAAAATAACCCAATTATTTTCTTTCCTCCTCCCTGTTCCTCGGAGGGTTACTGAAGAATATTATAAAAAGACGGTGGTCTAGAGATGTTCTGTATGAATAGTGATTTTTTACTTTCGTGGGCTTATACATACACCAAATGCCGATTTTGGTCAAAATCGTTAAAGCCGTTTTTGAGTAAGTAAAAAAAACAAGTGATAATGAGACAACAGTTATTAAGTAAAGTGCCCCTTCCGTTTAACCAATTTCAATGAAATTTCGGCTTTTGCATCGCGGTCATATACTACGTACATCAAATACCAAGTTTGATGAAAATCGTTAAAGCCGTTTTTGAGTAAATAAAGAAAAAACTCGTGAAAATGGGACATTTATTAAGTAAAGTGACCCTTCCGTTCAACCAATTTTAATAAAATTTCGGCTTTCGCATCGCGGTCATATACATACATCAAATACCAAGTTTGATGAAAATCGTCAAAGCCGTTTTTGAGTAAAAAAAAAAAAAAAATCGTGAAAATTGGACAACATTTATTAAGTAAAGTGCCCCCTCCGTTTAACCAATTTTAATGAAATTTCAGCTTTCGCATCGCGGTCATATACATACATCAAATACCAAGTTTGATGAAAATCGTTAAAGCCGTTTTTAGGTAAATAAAGAAAATACTCGTTAAAATGGGACAACATTTATTAAGTAAAGTGCCCTCTCCAATTAATGAATTTTGATGAAATTTTGACTGTCGCATCGCGGGCATATAAATACACCACATACCGAGTTTTATCAAAATCGTTAGAGCCGTTTTTGAGAAAATCGAGAAAAACGTAAAACATAGACAAAAGTCTTCAAATAAAGTACCACCCCCCCCCCCCCGTTTGAACAATTTTGATGAAATTTTTGCTGTCACATCGCGGCATATACATACACCTAATACCCAATTTCAGTATTGTACGACCAATAGTTTTTGAGGTAGTCTGTTCACACACACACAGAGGCACACAGACCTTTTCGCGGGACTTGGTTATTTGGACGCAGGGGACCCCAAAACGTGTATTTCCGTTGAAAACCGGAAGTCGAAATTTTTCACGATCGCAATTCTTTCCTTACTAATATTTCATATATACGTAAGTGAAAGTAAAAACACCGACAAACACTCACAGATGGCCATATCGTAAGTTCAAACATAGTGTTCAAAGAAATCCTGTAAACACGTAAATACTATGTATATAAACTTATGTTTCAAAAATAAATAATCTACAATGCCCATGACGCAATAAATATGCTACTAAATATACGGTGTGTACTTTAATTAATCAAATTTCATGAATGAGGCATCGTTTTAAAGCTTTCCTTAACCTCTACATCGGAAAAATATACAAATCACCCATTTCGCCTTTGATTGCAAGTAAAACCGCGCATATAGAGGCGTAAAACCTCGTGTGAGTTTGTGAAAGAGTTGTGAGTTGTAAGCGAAAAACTGCGATTCTTAGCGAAAATGGTCGCAGGTCGCTTTTTCGAAGGTGGAATTTTTTTCAGATTGTCGGGACGAACATTTTTTGGTTAAATACACTTTTCCGATTGTCGCCGTCGTTTGCTAGTTACAAGCTAAGACACGACATTTCAGTCTATAGAATCAGTGGCATCTATGTCTGTGTAAAACAAATCCACCAACATACAATCACAGATGGTCATATCGTAACTTCAAGCATAGTGTTCAAAGAGGTCCTGTAAACACGTAAATATGTACATACCTTAAACTTATGTTTCAAGAAATAAATAATCTACAATTTCAACACACCTATTCTTTACTTCCAACGTCACCTACGCCCATGACGCACTAAATACGCAATATGCGATACTAAATATACGGTGTGTACTTTAATTAAGTGTGATTTAAGTAGGTTAGAGTGCGAATGCTTCGCAAGGGTCAGCTTGAAAAAAAAAAAAATAATAAAAAAAAATAGACTGCATATTTTATTAAATGAAACAGAAAATTAAAGAATTGCACTAATTTGTTAATACGTGACTACTAATGAGTTCATCACTCGCCTGATGTTATCCTCAAAAGTTCTGCGAGCTAAGTTTGCTCAGTTTAAAAAAATGATATTTAAAAATTTACATAAGAAAATCGATAGGTGATATGTTTTATATCTCAAATTCATATGCACATTATTATGTTTATTTTACGAACTAATATTTAAACTTTTCATAGCTTTTTTTGTTTTTGTTTTTGTTGAATTGACAAAATGAGAACCGTGAATGATTTAGAAGGTTGTGGCTGCATGATAAAGCCCAACCCGGACCCCACAGGAATTATAGCTTCTCTTATCTTCTTATTTACGTTCGCGGTCGAAATATATTGCCACAGTTGATTTCTCGTCAATCTGTTCGTATTGTCCGCACGTTGAGGAAAATATGTCGCAAAAGCGGTTCTTTTTTTCTTTTTTTTTTTGCAATCAAGAGAAAATCAATAATTAAATTAGTATAAAAACTGAGAAAGGTAGCTATTCTGAAACCATACACTAACATAAACTATAGTATACATTTGCTCGGGATTATAATTGGTATGCTTCCTTTGACTAGCGGAGATACAACCTTGACACGAAGTATAAAGCGAGATATAATGTTGCAGAAAACTGGAGCGAACAACTTGGGGACTCCTCAAACCTGCTCTTGACAGAGAGGAAACTTAATCCCCACCGCTTTCAAATCCAGTGTATAAACATTCACCCGGAAAGTATTTAATAATTTATTATTTCCTGCACTAATCAAATAATAAAAATCCGTATAATAACCAATTTATTCTAATATAGTCACCTCACATTAATTGTATACTATAATTACTAAAAACTTGATTTTTTTCATTTATTTATTCTTTATTTGAAAGGTAAGGGGGCTTTTTAATATTAATATTTAATAAATAAATTGTAAGCTGTCATATTTTTCATAACTATGTTTAATCATAGTCTGGATCGGGGTTTAAAAAAAAATATTTATAAATTAATGTAATTAGAGGTAACACAAGATAAAAATAATATTATCAGATAAAGGGAATCATGCTCTGAAGATATTCTTTAAAAGTTTACAGAATTCGTATAAGGTATAAGATATCAATTTTGATGGATATAAGCTCATGAATTCAGGGTTATCTAACGAATGTAGTTGGTTATTTTTAATTTTTAACATGGCGTATTTCCATGTTTGGGTTATTTCCATTATTTGTATTTTCAAAATCAATGTCAGTGGCAAATTCAGAAATAAAAAAATTACTTTCAAGGACGTGGGAACTAGGTGGAATTTCACATACAATATTATTAAAAGGGCTTTTTAGTAACTAAACAAGAAAACCTTTATTTTTGTTGTCGATCCCATTCGTTCAGAAATAAAGAGACGATTAAGAAATTTCTCTCGCTTAAACAAACAAGAGCGAAATTAATTCGCACTCCCGACCCGTTTAAAACCCCTTAAAGGGCTGTTGTCTATCTAGGATTCGTAGGGAATCAACAGATTTCGCTTTAATGCTTGAAATGAAAATCATTTTTTTCAAATTTTGTTTTATATTTAGTCTGCACTAATACGTCTACTTCCTGTAATAACAATACAATATTGATTTGAGAAATGGTTTTCTAGGTCCCTATTAGAAATCTTGAGGAGATCCTAAAGTTGCTCTGTCTCAACTAGATGTTTTGGTCTATTTCACTGAAGAACTAGATGACTGAATGCAGACTATAGAGTACAGTACAGTACTGAGGATGGGCTATCCCCGACCTTGGGGAACACCTTTCCCTTCCTGCCACGTGGACCACGCTCTGCCGCCGCCGCACAAAGCTGTCCTGTTAGCCCCGCCAGCCAGCTGCTCCGGGAAATTAATCTCTACCCTGGCATCTGTTGTCGTCTGCCCATTCAGGCTTACTGCCCTAGGTTCTATTTGTGTGCAACATGCTTTTGCGGGAGAAACATTGGGAATATAAAAAGTACGTAGGAGACTAAGGTATATTATCACCATTTATATTTATAGTCAAAAAGTCGAGTCGAAATCACCTTTAAGTTCATCTTCAGCAATCAATTTGCAGCCTTATGAAAACTTAAAGCATGTGCGATTCAGAATGACGCCTGCTGAAGGGTATCTAACAACTGTATTATATAACATCACGGAATCTGCTATTCCTACGAGACGGCTATCTGAAATGATCTTTTTAGTATAATACATCATCTATAATTTGAGCAATGAACGTAGGAGTCAGAAAGGGCGTCCGCAAGGGACAGGGGAGAGCAACTTTCCCTCCCTTCTTACTTTCACTTACCTATATATGAAATATATAGTAAGGGAAAGTATTGCGATCGTGAAAAAATTCGACTTCCGGTTTTCAACGGAAATGCACGTTTTGGGGTATCCTCAGTCCAAATAACCAAGTCCCGCAAAATGGTCTGAGTGGTGAGTGTGTGTGAATAGACTGGCTCAAAAACTGTAAGCCTTACGAACCTGAAATTGGGTATTTGGTATATGTATATGCGATGTGACAGCGAAAATTTCATCAAAATTGGTCAAAGGGAGGGGGTACTTTACTTAATAAATTTTGTCTCTTTTTCACATGATTTTTTTATTTACTAAAAAACTGCTTTATCGATTTTGATCAAACTAGGTATTTGATGAATGTTTATGCCCGCGATGTGACAGCGGAAATTTCATCAAACGGAGGGGGTGATTTATTTCATAAATTTTTCCAATTTTTATCTTTTTTGCGTATTATATAAAAAAACGGCTGTAATGATTTTGATCACATTCGTCATGTTCAATGAAAATCAGGTCTTCTTTAATATCAGGTAAGCTTTATCATTATTAAAATGTTCTGATGGTGCTTAGTTTTATTTAATTTAGTGTACTTTGGAGAGTAAATAAAAACAAAAATAAGAATGAATGTGGAAAAATGCGTGACTTTGAGAAATGATAATTAACAAAACGCGTCAATTTCTAATCTAAGTAAGTTGGTAAGTGAAAGATGTGGGTTGCGCGCATCGCATCATATTTTTAAAAATAGAGCTAAAAAAAAAAATATTATTATAGTATTAATTTATTTAATTTTTTTTTAAATATCGGGTGGCCGGATGGCCGAATAGGGAAACACATAGGCAATACGCGTTGCCCTTACAACAGACAATAATTAGAAACCCGAAGATAGCATGTTCAAAATCCGGAGCCTGGGGACAGCATTAGTCCCTCTCCCCTGAACCGGGAAACCCGGTATAGCCTAAACGGCGGGAAAGGGTAGAGAAAAAAAAAAAAAAAAAAAAAAATATATATATATATATATATATATATATATATATATATATATATATACAGGGTGACATGCTACTCGTGCGACAAACTTCACCAGTAGATTCTCCACCATAAAATAATTTAAAAAATTCATATTGACCATGGTCCCATTCTCAACCATTTCGGAATAATTTCGCTTTTTATCGATTTTGAAAGATTTCACGAACTGGCATCGGAAAACCGTGATATCTTTCAATCTGAAAATTTCTCCGAAAAGCTGATAGCACCGTTGAAATCTACATTAATTGTTCAATAATAAAATGACCATTTCAAAATTTTTGTGTTTTATTTCAGCCAGAACAATAAAATAAGTGAAAAATTGTATAAATCGGAAAGTGTTTAACATAATCCAGAGTTTCTAATTTTAGTTTCAGAAGGCAGTAAATTTGAGGGAAAATACCTCATTTAATAACGCTTCTAACGCACCCTTCATTTTTTAATTTGGTCTTTCTAAGACCAAGATATGGATGACAAAAAGAGAAAAAGTGATGGTTCAAGGATTGTTAATGTTTGAGAATTTACATTTTAAATTTGAAAAAACTAATACCACTCACCAATATCATTAAAATAAATTTATTTTTAATCATTTTATTTATGTTCAAATTGGAAGCCGTTCTCTGCAATACATAAACGTGCCCGTTTTCTCATACTCCCAACTGTAACACCAATAGTGAGAAAACGTCGAAGTTTTTCAGCAGCGGCGAAGATCCTTGCTCTCAAATTGTCTATGTTTGTCACTTCAGTGCGATAGACCAGTTCCTTGAGATATCCACAGACGAAATATTCCATGGGGCTGAGATCAGGAGATCTTGGTGGCCATAGAACTGTCCCACCACGACCGATCCACGTTTCGAATGTTCTGTTCAAATACGCCTGAACTATTCTAGAGGAGTGAGGAGACGCACCATCGTGCTGAAAAATTATGTTTCTCCTCAATTGTAAAAGAAGGTCCGTAAAACTTCGACGTTTTCTCACTTTTAAGGTGACAGTTGGCAGTATGAGAAAACGGGCACGTTTGTGTATTGCAGAGATCGGCTTCCAATTTGAACATAAATAAAATGATTAATAATAAATTTATTTTAAAGATATGGCGAGTGGTATTAGTTTTTTTTTTCAAATTTAAAATGTAAATTCTCAAAGATTAACAATCCTTGAACCATCATTTTTTCTCTTTCTGTCATCCATATCTTGGTCTTAGAAAGATCAAATTAAAAAATGAAGGGTGCGTTAGAAGCGTTATTAAATGAGGTATTTTCCATCAAATTTGCTGCCTTCTGAAATTAAAATTAGAAACTCTGGATTACGGTAAACACTTCCGATTTATAAAATTTTTCACTTATTTTATTGTTCTGGCTGAAATAAACACAAAAAAGTTGGACCAAAAATTTTGAAATGGCTTTTTTATCATTGAACAATTAATGTAGATTTCAACGGTGCTATCATCTTTTCGGATAAATTTCCAGATTTACAGATATCACGGTTTTCCGATGCCAGGTCGTGATATCTTTCAAAATCGATAAAAAGCGAAATTATTCCGAAATGGTTGAGAATCGGACCATGGTCAATATGAACATTTTTATTCATTTCATGTTGGAGAATCTACTGGTGAAGTTTGTCGCACGAGTAGCATGTCCCCCTGTGTGTATATATATATATATATATATATATATATATATATATATATATATATATATATATATTAATTTTCAGATATGTTTCGTTTGAAGAATTGAGCCTCACATAATCAGAATACCTTGTGGTCAAGTGGTGGAATACTAGACAAAATCGTAAGGACGCCCTGGTGCGTCAGTATTTCGCGGTCTATTTAAAAAACGTCCATTGAACTAAAAAGTGCTCTACTTCTAAAAAGGCACTTTAAATGCAACAAGAGAACGCACTATCGTGGGGGGGGGGCGCTAGTCTCTAAGATGTTTCAGAAATAAAATCGGAACGGTGATCATTTTTTTTTTTTTTTAAACAATATAAAATGTGCTTAGATTAAAATACAATTTCTCGAGTGGTCAATTACACATAAAAAAAAAACGCAGCAGATTATGATAATTATATTTGTAAAGATATTTGTTATTATTATACTGCAGAATGAGCTCCAACGGACAAAAAAATGAATTGTGTATTTTTTTATATCAGCCGTTCTTTTGGAGAATAAAGAACAAAATGAAAAGACAATAACGTACAATAATGGAAAAAAAAATGTAACATTGATGAATAAAAATATCTCAAATCGTTTAAAAAGAAAGATACATATGTATATGTATAACTTACTTATATTTTCGGAAAACCACATCCACACACACTTACCTGAAACAAATATTAATGTAACAATTGAAAAATATATATAAAATACAAAATGACTATAATGATATTATTTTATAATTTCAAAACAAAGCTTTAGTCAATCAAATTCCAATAAAAAATTAACCAGACAATATTTCCCTGATTCTGGCACAAGACAGACAAAAATCGACAGACCTCAAATGGTTAAATCCTATATAGATTAACATTTACTGTCTGTTTATATTACACTAGAAATAATTTATACGTATTGTGACGTGAAACAAAACACAAAACATATGGTTTGGAATAGTTTTTAACTTGTTGTTGGAACAAACTACATTGTACATGTCCGTGACTAAGATGTTCGAGCAACATCTACGCTGGCCTAGAACCTTCGAGGCTGTCCTCTTAACGAGTAAATATAAGGAGCGATGGACTGGAGAGTTGGTCTTGTTCTTAAGCTCAAGTTATATCGTTATTTCTGTGTAACAAAGTGGTAATCTTTATAACCTCTCTAATTATTTGTGTTCTCATAATTTGTGTGGCATTGGAAATTATTTTCGTTCAATAAAGATTGTTTAACCCACATATACCATAACCACACATACCAAGTGATACAGTACTCAAGGGAGTAATAATAACACTTAATAGCTTTTATATAACATATTAAATATTAAATAGCTGTCATTATTCTTACTGATGAATTTCGGTTCTTTAAAATGATATAAGTATTAAAATAGTTATTTTGCTATTTAAAAAATCCAAAAATTGCCAAAATCAACTACGGAACTTAACTTTCCAAGTTAGTTACTGCTTAACCTAACCACTATCACCTCATCCTTTTAGCGTAATTACCGGACTAATGAACGATATCATTATGGCTCTAATTAAGATCGTGAACTTACTTCACTAAGTGCTCATGCATGAACAACTTTAAACTGATTTTGCACTTACGACCAAAGAGTAGTACAAAGTGAGTTAATAGTGATTGCTGTAAGTGAATTTGAACTATGAAAGCCACATAAAATGAATCAACAGCTATCTTGTGAAATTGGCAAAACCCTCTGAAAAGACTACTTATTTTAGTTCTGTTAATTTTACATTTTCAATTGAATAATAAAATAATAAAAAGAAATATATATTGAATAGGAAGTTTTCTTATATAAATACTTGACATTTTTTAATTTCACTGTCTTTTTTTGGGGCCTCATTAATTAAATCCATTATACTAATTCAAATCATTATAATTAATTTATTATTTTAATAACAATTTTATAAAATGGGGATAAAAATATCTTTAATCAATTTAATTTTGGTTTTAACAATAAGGTCTTAGCGATTTAACACAACTATATACACATTGTCAATATGAAAGAAAGAAAAATAAAATTTTTATTCTTATGATACATCTAACTACAACATGATACCTATAACCTTAAAAAAATAAAAAATATAATATAATGCGAGGTAATTACTACTCACATCTCTTAAATAATTCCGGCAGAGACGTAATCTGGGAATTCGATATATATCAGGAAGGATCGATTTATTTCGTAAGCACTCACGAAATAAAGCAATAAATAACTCTTATATTTATGCTATTACTCAGACCCTAATAGCAGGTAGTTATGTAAATTTATTTATTTTCTTTATTTTATCATTTTTCTTTCTTTTTACCCCATTCATTAGATCTCTTTAGAATATTTTACTACAGTATTACACTATGTTAATATTAAATTCTAATGCCGTGTAACTAAAAATATAAGATATATAAAAATGTTTAAGGGTAGGACATAGAACATAGAAACGGATTTAGAAAAAAAAAAACAACAAAAATAACTTGCTATAAATAAATAAAATAAGGAAAAAATATAATATTTTATCATATATAAATATTATTAAAAGAATAGCTATGTATAAGAATCATTAATGGTAGGTATAAATTAAAAATTAATTCAAAAAAACAACTTTATACATAGTTATGTGTGTCAAATTTTAATTTCCTAATTTACTTATTGACTTTAATCAGTCTCTTGTCTAGATGTAATTAAATTCGTAGATCAATGTCTTAAATAAACAAATCCATTGAACTTAATGAGCTCTATTACTAAAATGACACTTAAAATGCAACAAGAGTACGGACTATCCTAGTGGGGTTGGTCTCTATGATATTTCAGAAATAAAATCGGAAATGGTAATAAATATTTTTTTAAAAAATACTTTTTTAACTAGAAATATATGTTCCATTTTATTTTTATTGTGGAACGCTGTCGAAGCAGCCCACCATCTTATTTTATTTGCGATTTGCAGATTTAAATTTTAAATTGTCATAAGTTTATTTATTTTTTAAACAAAAAAAAAAAAAGATCTTGTTCAAAATGATAAAAAAGAATCCCTGTCCGAGGGCATCTCCAAGTATTGAAATCAAACAAGATAAGCATATCTCTCAATTGACAGTGAGAAATCCACTTAAATCAGAATGGAAGGACTTTGGAAGTCAGAAGGGCGCCAAGAAAAATAAAATAAAAGGAAAAGATTCAATGGATTGCATTTGAGAGAATACAGAGACAAAGTGAAGAAGACTTATATATTATTCAGGTAGAGAAGAGGTGAAAGGCTGAGTATGGGGTGAATATCTGGGGGTAGCGAGTTTAAGATAGCTCTCCCTTAATCCCTTCAGGACAACTCTTAAGGCCCTTCCACTTAATCTGGAATCTGATCATCCCTGATAAAGTACATCAAAGAACGAAAGAATATTTTAGTATTGAGGGTATATATTACTCGATACGGTGTACAGGGATGGCGGATATTCGATTCCTGAATGCTAAGATTATCGGTGAAACTTCTGCTATATATCGAGGATTTTAACATGCGAGAATAAAATGTTTTTCACAAAAAAAAAAAAAAAAAAAAAAAAAAACTAAAATAAATAATAAATACATGGACAGATACTTTGGGGGTACGTGCCTTTTTTGTTTCCCTATAAAGTACCTTCGGTTTTTGTTTATATGGATAAATTATCCGTCTTTCGTTTCACCTAAAGATAAGAAATGGCTAATTATGAAATATGAAAAAAATCAAGTAAACATATACAGGAGAAAAAAAGAAAAATATTCAACTCATAAAACATGTTGAATCCACGCATGCGCAGTACGCCTTAAATGACAGATCATTTTTTGTAATCAAAGCCGTTCTGTTCATTTAATGGAAATTACTTGTTTCATGGTAACTAAATGAAGTTTTCAACAACTTCATAGAGTGTTATAAAATCAGACGACTTGGGGTAGTACGCATTGCCGAATTATCACAAGTAAAAACTTTTATTTAATAATAAAAAAAAATTAGTGTACTTTAGAGAGCAAATACAAACAAGAATAAGTAAATGAATGTGGAAAAATGTGTGACTTTGAGAAATGGCATTCAACAAAACACTTTCTAATGTGATTCAGTTGGTAAGTTAAAGTTGTATGTTGCGCGCATCGCACCAGATTTTTTCTTTTATTTTTTAATAGGGAATTAGATAAAAAATTTCTGTGAATGGAGGAGGGGTTCCATTATACATTGAAATAATTTTTGTCAGTCTAAAGCTTGGTCTTAAACTCAAAAAATAAAAAAATTATCCAAAAAGTCAAGGAAACTGAACTAACCCTATTCAAGTAACAACACGCCCTAG
The DNA here is from genome assembly GCA_911387785.2 of Aelia acuminata. Taxonomy (NCBI): domain Eukaryota; kingdom Metazoa; phylum Arthropoda; class Insecta; order Hemiptera; family Pentatomidae; genus Aelia; species Aelia acuminata. The sequence goes on along the minus strand of OU426984.1, from coordinate 54,313,778 downwards.
ATACCCAGTAGTCGAAGAAGTTGATTTGTACGATACAAGACGTGAAAACGATCCTCAAACGTGTCAAAGGACTTTGTTTTGAATGTGGCGAAATAATTTCTTCAGGGAGAAAAAAGGACGTTTTTGTGAATTAACTGGACACAGCTTACCTTGAAAGGTTGTGTACTTCAAAACGAATGTTTTCGGATTTAGAGAGACTTCTTTACTAAACTGTGGTCCCTATGTTACTAACTGAACAATTTTTAGAATCAGGGATCCGACAGGGAATCTGTTGTTTTGTTTGTTTGTACATTATTCCATTCAGTTTGAAGACATATATGAGCAAACCACTAAATTTTTTAGTCAAATTCCTCATATCTTTAGCCTAGGAAAGTCATATGTCTTTATCCTACCAATAGGTTTTCTTCGATAATTATTCATCATTTAGTTAAAAAAACTATCGATAGTCTCGATAGCTTAAGAATATCGATAGTATTATCAACATTATCAAGAGAAATATATTTTGATAGTCGAGTCAGCTTTGTGAAGAATGTCAAAGAATGAGATTTTAGAGTGTCATAAATCATAAAATAGTTCCGGGTACCGTCTTATAGAACAGAATCCCGGATCTACACCTAATACAATTTAATAACACCATACATGCAATACAATAAATACACTGATAATGTATTTCATGAGTCACCAACCCTATTAGAAAAGCGGATTGCCAGCACGTCTAATATCGTACATTTAAATTTAGCTATAAATACCTAAACACTACGAAATGGAAAAAATATGTCTCTCCTCATACTTAAGTATAAATGAAAACTCTTAAAAAACAATTAAGGGTTTCAAATTGGTAAGTATGTAGGGCTTCATTCGCGCAATTCCAAATAAATTAATGAATGAGATAGGATTTATACAATGAACAGGTTTAACATGCATTGACAGAAAAATGATAACGATAAATTATTTGTCGATTTTTTTGAATAAGTGTACTGTAGATAAAATACGCCTGCACTCGGCAGACCTATCAAAGGAGCCTGCTACAGAGGAACAGATAACAAGCTACAAAGAGACGATCAGGGTTGCTCAGGGTCTGACGTTATCGTTATCGCTTATGCCTCGAGTGGTCAGAAGCAGGTATGTGTGAGTGTGTGTGTGTTTATGAAAAAGGAAATAACCAAACTAAATCGGAAACCAAAGTCAACATACGAGTACATTTAGTGTTACATTTTCATAACAAAAGCAGTACTTTTTTTCACAAATTAGTTCGTACATCTTTTCCGTCGGATTGTATGAGCTCTTGTGTTTTCACTAAAAAAAAAAAAAATCAAGAATAATGCATAAAGTTTAGAATGCGTTCACAAAGACAACATGAAAGCTTTGGGAAAATATAGAGGATAGAGGAAAGTAGACGAAGAACAAAAAATAAGAAAAAATTATTGTGGATGTGAAACAAACGAATTCAATTGTTAAAATTGACGTAGACCCCGCCGTATCTGTAACTGCTGCTCAGAGAACAATTAAACCTGGAAGCTTAATAGGGAGAAGATTCGGGAAAAAGAGGATATAGTTCTACCTATGATCTTAATACCAAGAAAATAACATCATAAAAATTAACCAAAACAATGAAATATAAAAATGTCCAACACCTTGAACGCCTAGCTCAATCGTAATTTAGAGTAAAAAAAAAAAGTAGTGAAAATTATCAATACAGAAAACACCATTTCTATAGTTGTAGGTCAGGGTTTTAAGGACTCGGGTCTATGAATATCATGTCAATGCAGTATTGGATACAATTAATAGACCAATAAAACAAAAAAAGTTGGGACCTTCTATTCAAATCATTTCCAAACACATAGATAGAGCATTTGCAATTACATTCCCACTGACAAACTTAGGAATATGAGGTCGTGTCGCGAGGCATCAATTCCCCCAACCACTTACTATGTCACGTAATAATCCCATGTAGATGAAAAGAGGAGGTTGAAAAAAAAGCGTCTACCATATTAAGGAAGTGCTATATTGATTCCTTCGGAATTTCAAGGTATAACACCATAATTCTAATGTATCAGCAGAATTCAAAATGAATACCCCATGACTTTGGACAACCAAAAGCCTAAATATCGATATTATGTGAGTTTACGTTCAATAATGTTTAAATATATACTGACCAACAGATATCGGTACCTGAAATTTACCAACAAATGTATCGCAGTTAAACAAACGTTGGAGATGATTTGCAGACTGTGGAGTAACGGAGAGGATGTTATTATACAAATCGGTTCATTAATTGCAGTGTCCAATATCTACCGGCCAATGGAGCGTATTGTTACACGGGCATCAATAATAGGAGAGCTATCGAATCCTGTGTAAACGGGATCGAGGCTGTTTGTTTGCCCGCGGGTAATTTCAGCAGCTAATCTTCATTCCATGCATGGGTTGACCCTACTCCTCTTCTCTGGTCTAGATAACCGCCTCTACAGGAAAAATAGGGAGCAGGGTGCCTTCCCGTTTATACAATAATCAGGAGGTGGGTTCAGCGAGGTTCAACGGTGTGAATAAGGTAAGGAATAAGATCCAAAAAGACAATTTATAAAACAGGCGTATATACAACTACACAGTATTTTTTTTTTAAATTTCCAAGGTCGATGGCATTGGTTTCATCCATACATCTAGATGCAGCTAGCTATACAGTAGTTGTATATACGTCTGTATAAATTTGTTGTGGCCAACACACTTTCAATTATTTCTAAATTCATCATCATATATATTATTTCTCAAGGCCTTTTTTTGTCGGTACGCCATAACTTCCTTAATACTTCATCAAATTTCATGAATGACTTTCCTTAGCCACAACACCAGAAAAATATACAAATAACTCATTTCGCCTACGATTGCACGCAAAACCGCGGTATTTGAGATAAAATCAAAATGGTGGCAGAGGTTTCTAAATTGTGTCAATCTTTTTAGGTTTTCAAGGAGAATATTTTCGGCCATATACATTTTTTCAATGAACCCCTTCGTTTGCGAGTTCTAAGTGGAAAACTGCTATTCTTAGCGAAAATGGTCGCATGGTTTTTTCGAAGGGAAACGCCCTGAACCTCTACCCGCCATCACAAACTTATATATGTTTTAAGTTCTTATATACGTTTAAGGTTCATTTATACATTATACGCCTTTTATATTTATTTCATGGATATTAAATCATTTTATTGGCAAGAAACAGAATTACGAGACAGATACATTTTAAATACAGATTTATAATCAATGTAAGTAAATAGAGCTTTTGTATAAATTATGTATTTTTATACCAGAAAAAACGTTTTGTTTATAGTTTCGTACATAGACATTTGGAGCGGATGAGTGAAGTTCGGGACCACTATAAAATAAAAATCGGGGATGGAATTTGCTAATACTAATAGCTATTCGATAATTTTTTCATGGATATACTTTCTTTTATTATTAAGCCAATTCGAAAGAGTTATTCATTGTTAATATTAGCAGCAGCAAGTCTAAGAAAATTTCAAATCTTTATGGAACAACTTGTAGATGGAATTTGATGAAGACTGTCCAACTCATGTCAGGTAAAATTCCCCAAACATTATCTGCAAAAGTAATACACATGCACGGACACAAAAGAAAAATTTTTCTTTCTTAATGCTATTTTTGGAAACAAATTTTTTAAACTCCTGTCTGGATAATAGCACTTCCAAACATTTCAGTATTCAGGATGTATAATGAACGGTTCTATATTCGTTGCCTATTTCTATTCAAATCTTTACGGAGTCACGACGCAGTAGACAGACCTCAAAACCAGATACGGGTCGAGACCAAATAGGGCTGAATATCAAACGGCAAGCCCCTTTAAATGATGTAATAAGTCGAGGGAAAGTTAATACCAAGACCCACCAGGCGGTCCCGAGAAACTGGAAGATGTTAAAATAAATAAAAAAGGGGAACAAATAAGACAAGAATAATGGAAAACGTAATATATGTACTTATATGCTTGAAAAATTTTTTCGGACTTTCGAAGGTCGACGACTTTAGGAAGGTTGATGACTAGCACAGATATAGTAGTCCATAGAGAAGATACTGAATGTAGGTGTATATGAGGCGTTTGCTATCAAAACCAGCTCATTCCATATTTTTCTGAAACCCACTGTTCAGCATATTTTGAAAGTTTAGAGGGTCCTTCATAGCCTGACGAAGGGATATAGATATCAAATCCAGCTCATTCCAGGAAGGAAGGCTAGCAGAAGAAAACCAAGAATGTGAGCCGATGTGTTAAGACGACAACAATTTCATTTAAATAACGAGCCTTCATTTTCCTTTCTCTCCTTGCTTTCTGCATTTTGTTTACAAAATTGTTTTTCTTTGGTAGATAAAAAAAAACATTCTGTTCCGTTTAGCGTTGTAATTTATGACTTTTCACATTGTACCACAGTTTACCTCTCAACTGTTAAATTTCAGATCATTCGAAAAAGTTAAGTGGATGTCATTTATTTAAAACTCGTAAAGAACAAATATTAACTGTCCGGCAGACAGTTCGCTATGCCGTTAAATGTTTTGTTATTTTTACAATTTGGATTATATTGTATTATATTTTTCGCCCAATAAACATTATTACTATTACTAATATTAACTGGTAAACTGGAAAAAACCAATTTCACATAGCTTAATTGAACAAAAAACTGAAAAAAACAACAACATGAGAAATCGTGTTTTTGCATCAAAATCAGCTCATTCCAACCTAATTAGTGCAATTACGCCTAAGGTAATGCACCTGGAATGAAAATGAAAAACTAATCAAATTCTAGGCGGTTATACCTACAGTTAGAAAATTTTGAAAAAAAAAAAATTAGCTTTAGTACTGTGGACGTGAGAAGTTTTTTGGTCACTCCTGTAATATTTCCAAAAATGGAATGAGCTGGTTTTGATAGGAAACGCCTCATATAATAATGTAATTGGAAAATTAATAAAATAAAATAAAAATACTCTAAAATACAGATTAAGGGGTCAGTCATGGGTTACCTGTGGTGTAGTGGTTAGCATGGCAACCTACAATACGAAAGGTCGCGGGTTCGCGTACCACCGTGGCCATAGGATTTTTAAATGGGAGTAAAAAAATACTTGGATATGCCGTCCCTCGGATTGGACGTAGAATGGAGGTCCCGAGCCTGTACTCGTTAAAGATCACTATCCTAATCATACCTGGATAGGCAAAATTTAGGACTCCCACTGTAGAATCGTCCGATTGCCTTGGTGGCATAAAGTGATTTTAAACAAACAAACAAAGAAACAGGTTAATAAACTTACTTTTCGGCATTTAAATTGAGGGACTCTTAAACTAATTAATTGTTATGCCTGATATATGATTAAATTACACTCTCTAAGTTGGCATCTCCATTAGCCGGACACGATTAATATCAATCATTCGATAGATAATGATACGGACAGGACAATAGTTAAAAAATTTTTTTTTTTTTTTATTCCATTCTATATTTCAGGCTACATTAGACAATCAAGATAGTAAAAAAACAAACCAAAAAAAACCTCATAAAGACAATGAGAGCTATCATACAATGCGAGGCTAAAGGTTAAGTGGGTGTCCTATCTAGCCGGTATTAATCATAATTACTCTTTTAGTAGGGTACAGCTTCAGAAGATAAAGTACCTTTGTGCAACAGGCACTCCCGCGATATACCTTCATAAAGCATTTCACCTGTTCTTATCTGGCACATATCAAGTATATTAGCAACTTCTTATCATAAATTATTAATAATAAATTCATTATGATTAATCATATTTTTGGTTCTGTATTATATGAGTAATTGAATCTATTATGTATGAATAAAAAAAATTGTTAGCAGCCATATTTACATATTTATAAACAGAAGAAAACAGTCAACCATTGATATGGCTAATGTATGATCATGTTGTTTTTTTTACTGTATATGCAGGCATTCACAGCTGAACTAACACGTTATAAATCCATAATATTCAAACAAAGGAAAAAAATCTAGTCCGATGCGCGCAACACACAACTTTTACTTACTTTGCTTAGAAATTACGTGTTTGTTAAATGCCATTTCCTAAAGACACACGATTTTCCACATTCATTTACTTATTACTTTCACTTACCTCTATATGAAATATATAGTAAGGAAAGTATTGCGATCGTGAAAAATTTCGACTTCCGGTTTTCAACGGAAATACAAGTTTTGGGGTCCCATGAGTCGAATTAACCAAGTCCCGCGAAATGGTCTGTGTGTCTGTGTGTGTGTGTGTGTGTGTGTGTATGTGACAGACAGACTAGCTCAATAACTATAAACCGCGCAGACATGAAATTGGGTATTTAGTGTATGCATATAGCCGCGATGTGACAGCAAAAATTTCATCAAAATTGGTCAAACGGAGGGGGCACTTTACTTAATAAATGTTGTCCCTTTTTCACGTGTTTTTTTTATTTACTCAAAAACGGATTTAACGATTTTAATCAAACTTGGTATTTGATTTATGTATATTCCCATGTATGTATATAAAAAAATACCAAGTTAACATATACAGGAGAAAAAAAGAAAGATATTCCGTCAACTCATAAAACAAGTTGTGAACCCTCGCATGCGGAGTAGGCCCTTAATGACAGACCATTGTTTATAATTAAAACCGTTCTTTTCATTTAATGGAAATGATTTGTTTCATGGTAACTAAATGAAACTTTCAACAATTACATAGAGAATTATAAAATCAGACGACTTGGAGTATTATAGTATTATGCTTGCATTGCCGAATTATCGCAAGAACTTTTATTTAATAATAAAAAAAAAATTAATTTACTTTAGAGAACAAATAAAAACATAAATAAGAAACGAATGTGGAAAATATGTAGCTTTGAGAAATGGCAATTAATAAAGCACGTCACTTTCTAATCTAAGAAAGTTGGTAAGTGAAAGTTGTGTGTTGTGCGCATCGCACCAGATTTTTTTTGTTTCTATTTGCTCTTTAAAGTACGCTAAGTTTTGTTATTATTAAATAAAAGTTTTTACTTGTGATAATTCAGCAAGCATAATACTCAAAGTCGTCTGATTTTATAATTCTCTATGTAGTTGTTGAAACCATGAAACAAATAATTTACATTAAATGAATAGAACATCTTTAATTATAAAGCAAGGCGTACTGCGCATGGGTAAGCTCAACGTGATTTATGAGTTGACAGAATATTTCTTTCTTTTTTTCTCCTGTGTATGTTTACTTGATGTTTTTCATATTTCATATTTAGCCATTTCTTATTTCTTATTTGTAGGCGAAACGAGAGACAGGTAATTTCTCCATATAAACAAAAACAAAGGTACTTTAGAGGAAAACAAAAAAGGCCCCTTCCTCATTTATGCCCCCTGAGGACATTTTAATAATGATAAAGCTTACCTGATATTAAAGAATACTTGCTTCTCATTAAACATGACGAGTTAAAAGCTATTTGTGAGAAAATCGAAAAACAATAAAAATGGGGGAAAAAAAATTATTAAATAAAGAGCCCACTTTCATCAATTTTGATGAAATATTTGTATTAATACCTCTGTCATATAAATACATCAAATGCCAAGTTTTATTAAAATCGTTAGACCCGGTTTTGAGAAAATCGAAAAAAAACGTTAAAAGCTATTAAATAAAGTAGTTTGACCAATTTTAATAAAATTGTTGATGTCACATCACGGGCTCATATATACCAAATACCCAATTTCTGGTTCGTACGGTTTAGAGTTTTTGAGCTAGTCTGTTGACTCAGATCATTATGCGGGACTTGGTTATTTGGACTCGGGTGATAGAAATTTTAAGGATGGAATACATGTTAGACTTATAATAAATAGGGAGCTTATGGTGAAAGGATAGATAGGTATTTTGACCTGACCAAATCGGCGACATATGAGCCATCAAGATCTTTATGGATAACTTTATTAGTGACAAAATAAGGGACGTTAAGGATTTTTGCGTAGGATTGGGTGGGAGAGGAATTTGCTGTTGGAGCCCCAAAGCTCGATTCCGCAATTTCTAACATGGATTATGTATTAGAAATACTTTACTCGTTTAACTTACTTATGCATGACTACTTATAATGCTCATTGAATATGTTCTTGAAATATTTATGTCAAGAACATTATAATCATACTTAGTCCTTTTTTTTCCTTTTAATACAAATATAACTCACGTACTCATATCACTATTTCAATCTTTCACTATTTATAGTTGTATCCTTACCATTTTATGCAATACGAAAATATAGAATCAATTTTATATATAAAAAAAAAATAATAAAAAAAAAACAAAAAACTTTTGCTATAATTATACAATTTTTCATCAAAATCATAGAAAAATATTAATAAGATCAACTATACATGGTCGGTTCAAAACCATTGTGAACAATGCGCTAAACCAATTTAAATTTATTTTTTAAAATAACCTAGTATTGTTTATTGAATCATGTGTCTTTATATTTGAAAAACATAAAACAAATTGTGATATGTTTTACTTGTAAAAGCGATAGAAGTTAAACACAACCCTAGATCACAAAATTCAATTTTAACTTCAGTTAATAATTGACATAAGGTGACAACGTAACGGAATCAGTAAACCGTAGCCGAAAATGAAAATCATAGATACGCAAAACATCTTAACTACAACGGATTACATAATAAATTCAACACCAAATTGTAACTAAAAACATAACATAAATTGTTTATTTATGTAAAATGTATTAAAATGTATTTCATCATGCTTTTATTCACTCTAAGCCACAGACTTTATCAACGTTATTTTCCTACATTTGTATTTTCTAGACCTGACGATGACCGCCAAAATTGGGTCGGGAGGTTGGTTATAAATAAATAATCAATTTAATATAAATTATTTGACCGCAACCCGGACCATTTTTTCCTTGAAAATATTTGTATTCGCTTATTAAATATTAGGAACCGAAAAATAGCGGAAAAGATCATCGTTTTCCTCGGTGATTCGAGAATCTTTCATTAAAAGAAAGGATTTTACGACTCCGAGAATGGAGAGTATTATTAAAGGAGGTCTTCCAAAGATGAAAGGCGATATTTCATTTCTCTAATTTCGATATCTAATTCCTTCCTTCCCTTATTTGGAGATCGGAATGGCTTCATTTCTTCTAGAGATGGCAGACTCCTACAAATATCCTCGACTTCTAGGGATATTATAAAGAATGAGATGAAGGAGAGAGAGAAGAAAATGAGATAGACCGGAGACACAAAAGATTTATTCAAATGTCGGCCCTTCAATCATTTTTAAAAATAGTTATGTATAGATCGTGCCGTTTACCATTTTTTTTTTATTACTAGAAATTTCGCCTAAGAGCAATGGGGCTTTTAGATCCGCGATTTGTATTCAGATTTTGTTTGCGCGAGGAGTTTTTAGTTTACACAGTGTTAATTGTGTAAACAGTGTTAATATGTTTAAGAATCAGAGTATATTCAAATGAAATATTGAAATTCATATTTTCCATCAATTATGTGAAAAAATAAATAAATAAAATATAGAATCCTGGATAAAATAAAAGCGAAGTTATAGAAAAGTTATAAAATAACAAACAAAAAATTGTTTATTTAATAATATCAACTATTGTTGTAGGTTTTTTTTAGCCTGGTATTCCAGGGGTCGAAAATGTAAGTTAACTTTTATTTGAAAAAAGTTTAAGTTAAACTTTTTTATTGCGAAAACTTTTTGATAAAGTTATCTTAAAAGTTTTATCCAAATAACTTTTTCCTTAAAAGTCCATTTCAAAAAGTTATTCTGAAACTTATTCATAAAAAGAATTTTAGAGAAAGAAAATAATTTCAGAAATGCAAAAACTTATTTTATTAGAAGAGAATTTTTAAAATTTTGTAAATATGTGTTGAATTATCTTCAACAATACTATGGAAACAGTATAGTTAATTATCATAGATATATAATGTATAACTTCGTTACTCAATATAAAAATATTTAGATTATTATTCAACGATCATCATTTAATTTAACAAGTAAAACAATACCCAAAACATTTTAAATAATTTATTTTTGAAGAGAAAAGATTTGGCTCCGCCGGGAATCGAACCCGGGTCTTCCGCGTGACACGCGCGGTATGCTATCCATTACACCACGGAGTCGCTTCTAAACGGTGCCAAATCCTTCCTCTTCACCTTTCCTTCACGATTCCTTTGGAAGCGACTCCGTGGTGTAATGGATAGCATACCGCACATGTCACGCGGAAGACCCGGGTTCGATTCCCGGCGGAGCCAAATCTTTTCTCTTCAAAAATAAATTATTTAAAAAAATAGGTGGTCACCCACAATGATGGTTTAATTAATCCAAAACATTTTAATTTACACCTATAATAATCAAGAATAAATTTCAAAGTAGCCCCCATTTTACACAGCTATCTAATAATATTTCTTTGCTTATATTTACTGATATGGGTTTTAATTTGTTCTTGCTACACTTCAAATCACTATTAGAGGTATATAATTCGTCAAAAACACTTTTATGGAACCTAAATAAATGGTTTTTCAAATTCGTTCACAAATTACCTTGAGATATTCTTTCACAGCAGTTGTTGAGACGTATTTGAAAAAACTCCGAATCTCTCGGTCTTTTTTGCGCACCTTCGTAATTTGTAAACCCCTTACTCACAAGTAATAGCTAAAACTAAAATGAAACGGTCCGTAGAGATGAGATAATGAATTAACACTAGACTTGTTTTGATTCGAGAAGAATGAAATAATAGGATAAATATGCCTAGGATAAATAATAGGAATAAATATGCCTTAAACTAATCCTATCATAGGATTATTCATCAAAATAAACAACAGTATAATTAAACAATCTCTTTTCCTCTGATGAAAACTTTTATGATCACAACCCAAAGCTAAAAGTTATTGTTAAAATCACACTTTAATTTTAATTGATCCAAAGTTATTTAAAAACTTTTATTGAGCAAACTTTTTCGTAATAAGTTTTTCAAATATTTTTAAAATGAAACTGTTTGTTTGTTTGTTTAACGTCCATTTTTATGCTACTAAGGCTAATCGGACGATGCTACAGTGGGAGTCCTAAATTTTGCCTAACCAGGTATAATTAGGATAGGGATCTTTAACGAGTACCTGACATCGTACAGGCTCGGGACCTCCATTTTACGTCCTATCCGAGGGACGGCATAGCTAAGGATTTTTTACTCCCATTAAAAAACCCGCGATCTTTAGTATTCTAGGTTGCCATGCTAACCACAACACCACAGGTGACCCCTAAAATGAAACTTATTCAAAAAGGTTAATGACCTTTTCGACCCCTGTGGTATTCCATTTCTTATACAACCCTTTATTTTAAATTCGGCTGATCTCATTTATCTGTTTTATCATATTAACTATTGAATATATTGAATATATATAACTCTGATAAGAAGACTTTTTTTTATAGTTAGTCGCTGATATTTTAATTTTGTTTTTATTATTTTTTCATTTTTTTTAATGGGAAAGTAGTTATCTTTCAAATCAGATATAAAAAAAAATATAGTAAAGTATCCCTCCGTTGCTTTTTAGTAGCTGGCTCCGAAAGCTTGGAAGTTGAGATGACTGAACCTGGAGTGGAAGGGAGAGCTGGTTCACTCACTGTCAGGGGAAGTTAGCTCCTGCAATATCCTCTGTTTGGAGTTGTCTGCTAATCAGTAAAGGGGGGATCTCTCAGGGGAAAATTTAACTTTGCTCTATCGATGGGATAATAGAATCTCAGAACCAGACATCATTCGTCCAACAAACGTTATCGAAGTTGGACAAGTAATTAGTCAAAATCATAAATAAGAAAATAAAAAAAAGAAACAATCGTTTGCGATAGTCCTTTGTCTAATATCCGTGCCTCCACACTCATAAAGATTAAAGAGAAGAGAAGAGAAGCGAAACTTTCAAATAGCAGCATCAACAACTTTTTTTTTTAATAGAACAAAAAAAATTGAAGAATAAGAAATCAAGCGTTTAAAGCCGCACATATGTAAACCTTAAAAATTAATATTGAAATAAATTGTAAACAACATTAAATAGCAGGTTTTCACACATACTTTTTTTAAGAAAATTTTTCTCACATCACATTTTCTTATTGTATTTATTATAAACTTTTTATCTTTATTCCACGGTCTTCCTCCATTCTCAGGACTATTTTTTAACATTATATTATAATTATTTAGGCATTGTCTACTAATCCTACAAGCATACAATTTAAACTGGTAATTTTTACTTACATTAATATTAAATAATTATCATTGTATAGGCCCAAATTTTATTGTCTCGGCCTCCATAATGATAGCTAGGCAAACTGATAAAGCAAATTAAACAAAAACATGGATTTTGTTTCGAAAATACAAAATAATGTACAAATAAGCAAAAAAAAAGAAACAGAAATTTTTCATAAACAATACATATAACTAAAAATTTTGTCAGCATCAAAACGGATACCATAAACATTAACTCTGCAGATATTGTTAAAAAATGAATTGAATTTAATAAAAAAATAAACAACAAAAATAAAAAATAAAATAAACATTCTACTTTAGAAATAGACTGTGGGGTGCGTGAGAAAAGAATTACAGTAAAAAATGTCGAACTAAAGTATGTCACAAAATGTTATTTTAGCTTTTAGCAGGGATTTAGCCAGATAAAAAGTGAAATTAGCAATTCAAATTGTATTGTATAATTATAATATAATAATAAAAAACAGGGTACTGAGGATGAGTAGAGACCACGTAATGTCGACCAAAAAGGAGACAAAGTAAAAAATGAAAAGTAAAAAAAGTTCATGAAATTACAAAAAGTACAAATACAATTACATTTTAATATACTGATATCCTCAGGAAAGCCATTTATTTCTTTATTAATTTTAAAACGGAATTAAAAATAATTATGATGTATATATATTTTTTGAAATTATTATAAAAGAATATGACAACAAAGAGCATCTGAATTTAATCTTACGAAATGAATTACTTTTAATTTTAATATGCATCCCAAAAGCTATAACACATAATTAAAATATCTGTATTTAACATATATAACAATAAATAACAAACTAAATACACTGAGAATGCCTGCTATCTGAAGCTGGCACCTCTTCTGGGCGGAGTAAAGGCCTGGTTATTACCAGCAAGGGCAGTTATAAACGGATAAGGGGCCCACTTTTCAGTGTTTAAGCTTGCCCTTGCATAATAAGGTAATATAAATGCGTTGGCGAAGGGAGATTGCCTCAGCCCTTAAGGGCACAGTTTGAGGCTAAGAACGGGCGAATGGTCAACCCACTTACAACTAGAAAAAAAAAAAAGCCAGTGAATATATTAGCCAGTTTCATTTCTTGTAGTAATTGGGAATTCTACTAAAAAATTGCATGTAAATGTTTAAGTAGTCAACAAGAATAGTTTAAGTATTCATAAAAGGGCTATATTCTTCCGAGATTAAAAAAAACAAAAACAAAAAACAAAGAAACCAAGAAAACTTTTTATTATGAGTCAAAAAGTTCCGCTCCAATCAATACGTAATGTTCAAATAATTTAAATAATACGAAATATTGTTATTACAAATTGGGCCGGGATTCGAACACAGGTCTCTGTGTTTGAGTTGCAGCGCTCTTACCAACTGAGCCAACGTAAACCCGGGATCGAATTCCAGTCATGATCAATCTTTCCCCTTCAAATAAAGTTATTTAAATAATGACGATTGAACTTTAATGATTATATAATGCTTATGTATAGAGTTTATATAACTAAATTCATTAAGAAGGATACATTTCCGTAACGGTATAGACAGATTAAACAAACTTGGAAAATGACAATGATCAAGGGATAGATTTACTGAAGCAAACATTTCCTTTCTCTCGCTCAAAGTCACTCCTAGTCACAATTATGTAACTAAAGAAGAGATTGATATAAAAGCCAGTATTAGTTTCTGAATTGCAGAAAAATATTTGCATAAACTTGTAATCTCACAGCCACCTTTATTTTTCCAGAAGCATTTCAGCAATGAAAACTGAGTAAGATGAAGAAAAATGGAGACTAATAAAAGAGTAGAGGAATAGCATTAGATATTAGAATCACTTTGGTCGCATATTCAGTAGTATTTATATATTCACATAATCAACAACAAACAACTTAATGTTTCATGAGTCGCCAATGAGCTCATATCCAAATTGGAATGTTTTCACAATAAACTCTTGACCCATCCGAACCATCTTGTTTCCATCCTTGCAACCTCCTCTATTTCTGAAAATGCTGCGAAGCGTCTGAGAAGATAATGGCTTCGATAACTTAAAATGTATTAACTATTGTTAGAGTTATATCAATGGATATTTTCTCTACAAATCTATGCATGAAATTTTTTTTTTCTTTGTTCAAATTTACTGTATTAATGGCGTCAAGCCTTACTGATATCCTTTCCTAAGGTGTCCAAAAAGAAGATTTCCTTGGAACCTGGATAATTTAGAACTGAAATTTTGGAGTGTTCCCCTAGGAGTAAGTTTTTACCATTCACGCCGTCTCGCATTTAAGGTTCAACATAACTGTAAATTTATATCAATACACTGTTCAAAAATAAAGTAATAAAGTAAATATAAAATGAGTGGTCCATTAGCTATGCAAATTTATCAGGAAGGGATTGGCTAAATACAAAGCCTAGAGGCGTGGCAAAGGTGACTTTATCACGCCATAGGCCGATAATTTTTAGGCTTACTCCCCCTATCTCTCGGCATCTGAAAATATTTTACGACAAGCCCGAAGAATGTTACTTTACGTGCCGTGGAAAAATTGTATCAAGATATGAATGGGGGCGGAAGTTTTTCGCTTCTGCCGGAAGCGATTTTTTAAAATTTAAAGTTGTTGTTTTTTCAATTCAATTCAGAAAGGGATAAAACTCACAAGGTCCGAGTAATCTGGTTGAAAAAATAAAAAATCTTCATAGCAAAAGATACGTCCCTATAATAGATTATACGCGACCGAAAAAAGAAATTTTCCTGAAATGTATTTTTTTTTTAAATTTGGGTTGTCGCCTCTACCCTAAAGGATCATTGGCGTTTAATGGTAGTTTATATCCATCTATGGAATCCCGAGTATTTGAGGAACTTAAATAGAGTGGTGACTCTCTCTTCGCTGTCTTTCATAATTTCTTTTAAGGAATCAGAAAGTCCAACTTTTTTCCTGAGCTTTTCAAATCGTGGGCACTCTAACAGAAGGTGTTGAACTGATAGAGGAACTTTATTTAAAATCGTATACATATATCTAAACATATTTAATGTCTAACACTACGCTTCCACGGGCGGTGAATTTTGATGGTATTATACCAAATGAATTCAAGGTATTATATCAAATGATGATTACTATTACTCAAGAAATATTCATGATACCAAACTCCACTTGTATAGGGGTTGAACCTGAAAACAAGCTCTAACAAATAAATAAACAAAGGTATTATATCAAATGAACTTTCGGTCCCAAAATTCATACTAAAGCTTAAATAAAATCGTTAGAAAGTGAGGATCGCAGCGGAAAAAATTTTGGTACATAAATCTTCGTCACCATGCTAAAGGAACTAAAAACCTATGCATATTCCTTAATGTAGCATGGTGACGACGAAATGTACAACAGGCGCGGTATATTCCCGTGGAAACTGTACCATTTTTGCATTTTAAAGCTCCAAAAATTAACCGTAATCGTGAAAACAATGGTCTGGTGTTGCTGTTCCTTCTTTTGACATTTCCATTTGACTTTTCGAGGTCTTCAACAAGTCATAATATAAAAAAGCAAGGTATTTAGTTAAGTTAAGCAAATTATTAATTTGCATAAGAACAAAAGTAACAAAATTCAAAAAATGTGTTATTGCATACTTAAGTTTTTTATAAACGCCTTGTACATAGCCTTGTATCATAGCTGCTTTATTCGTTACACTTTATTATTACGAATACTTTAACAAATGATAATTTCATGTAAGAAGTTACATCATTCGTGCATCAAAATAATTGTTATAGATTTGAACACAGCTTAATGAACCAATTACATGTTACAGACTTTCTTGGGTATTTTATATAGTTACTAAAAATAAAAATTTCTTTGGAAGAAACGGACTAGGTTTCTAATATGGTAGTTCTTACAATTGTATGCTATTTGATGTGGAATAACTACTTCGACTACTTCTTCGAAAGATTCATATTCCAGATCCGAAAGTGAGACCTGAATCTAGATATCAAATTTCCTTCAGGTACATGTAATAATTTTCAAGCTCTGAAAAAATTAAGGTATCGCCTGACGTTTAAACAACAACATCGCATAAAATTCTCGCCGTTTTTTATTTCGAACTCAATTTTATTGTTCGCGAGTTTCTATATTCTTTCAAGAAATAAATCTTATCAAGAGGAACTATTTTTTTGGATTATGGGAACCGGCCATGAATAATTTGAAATTATTCACGTGCATATGTTATTGGAGTTATAAGATCTAAATTACGATACTAACTCATCTACCAGAAGGTACCCCAATAAAAATAAAATATAAATATTATGATACGAAAATATTTATTTCTTAATCCAACATAAAAGAATGTAAATATTACAAAGTAGATTGTCTCTGTGATTTTATGAAAAGTGTTATTCATACGTATCTGCGGTCCTTTTGAATTTGGCCCCGCCCACTTGCAGGTCCGTAGTGCGTTCTTCACCGTTTGATATTTTTCGAGCTTCGTGAAATTGCTTTTTTAAAAGTAAACTGAATTGTGATTAAAATCACATGTGATTTTCTCCATATCCAACTTCGTACAAACCGATCTACCCGAGTTCAGGACGCTAAGGGAAGGACGCTTGGGCGCCAAATCTTGAATATAGCTTCGATAATATCATGAACTATAAAAGGAATATAGACTGAATCAGGAGACAATTGAGTAGCGATGTAGAGTGGCAATCTGAGGCAGGGCCGCTATAGGCAATTAGGGATTGATTAATGTATTGCTCTGTACAGCTGGCGTTGGCTCGATAAATCAACCCCACGTCACCAGATGGCCCTCTGTGCTCAACGGATCCTATAGCATCAACTCCTTTTTTAAATATTTTGTAATTTGTCAAACGTTTAGATAACCGTGCTAACTCAAAATAGATGAATACTTTAAAATTAATTCAAGGAAGAAGATATTAAAGTTAAATATAAGATAGTGTATAAAAAGAAAGTACAGTAGAAGCCTCCTTTATCCTTTATCCGGGGTAATGATTGGTATCAGGGTCCACGGATAATCGAATCATAACAATTTATTGACTTAATGCGATAGAAAAGGAGTTTAAAAAAAAAATAAAAACTGCAGAAAATCACTTTTATAAACAAACGAACGTTTTAACAAACATCAAACGAACAAAAGTAAGTAAGCGCTTTTTTGCATGAACCAATGATAGGCAGCTTCATCTACGTCTTTTGACGTAGAGTTCTTCATTTTTGTCCGAGGACACGATGTTTGGGCCGACGACGATACGAAGTCGGAAATGTCTTCTTTCTTCTTCAAAATATCACGAACAGTTTCTCGTCGATTCCTAATTCAGCGAACAATGTTTTACTGCTTTCACCTTTTTCTACTCGGTTTATAATGATTATTAATTTCTGTTCAAGGGTTAAAAGGACAGGTTTTCTTTTTTGCGACATTTTGTTAGTTCGAATTTAAATGGAGACTAAATCACAACGGAGAATATTTTGTTTCGTCGTCAAACATGCCAGAATAGGAGTTTTTTAGAGTAATAGTTACCGGAAACATTTCATCGTACGATACTAGCTGGCCGTGTTTTTCTATTTATTACTTTATTTAATAATGTCTAAGAACAATAGATAATTAGCCATTGTGTAATCGTTAAAATATTTACGTATTCATTATTTTTAACCTTCTTCCGGGCGCACCTTCTAACGTAGCGTAAGCAGGCGCATGACAGTCATTTACCGTATAACAAGTTTTATCCCTTTTTGCCTCAACTCTTTGCCAAAAATATTCAAATTTCTGCAAATTCATTTTTTAAAAATGTATTGAACTGTAAAGTAATGTAATTTAAAGAAGAAAAGACTTGAATAAAATAAACCTCCGCATGAGGTTTTTGTATATGTGACAGCAAACTACCGCGCGCGAGCCCGGGTGAAGGTTAAATAAATATTATAGATACAAAATAAATGGGTACTTTTTTTTTTTTTTTTGAGGTTAAATATTTTTTTTTTTATTTATTTGTTAAAGACAAAGTCTTATAAAAATTTATATAATAATACTGTATAAAATACAATTATCTCTATAACAGAGTGTCTTATATAAAAAGATTTTACATAAATAAGAATAGAGAATACTTCAAATATGAACATAGTATATACATAATGTATAAGTAAAAATATGAAATATACCACAAATCCTTTTTTTTTTTTTTTCTTTTTTTGAGTTGGTCGAGACCATGTTCAATAAAATAAAACAATACCCAAACCCCAAAAACAATATGATTATATCAAAAAAAAAAAAAATAAAAAAAAAATAAATAAATAGTCCATAATCCTCTGGCTGCGAAATAAAAACATCTAGCTTAGTTTTTATAATAATATTTACGCCATATGATTTATATAAATAAAAATAAAACTTTCCTCAGTAAATCCAATATATACAATCTAATATGTTTCATGGACGTATAATTTACTAAATTGTAATATTTTACCTATTGAAATAACCAGGATGATCAGAAGTTTCCAATTTTATATTAAAATATTGCTGAACTATTAAGGGATAATTTTAGTAATAGCGGTAAGAAATAAAAATAACTTACATATAAAATATAAATGGCATACAAATTAAAAACAGATTATAAAAAAAAAAAAAAAGGCTCCTCGGAACCCCGGATAACGGGGGTCCTACTGTAATTATAGTTCCCATAAAGTAATACTCAACATGCTACGATCATCCTCAAATGTTGGAAGATTTCGCAGATATTTGTAATTTGCTATTTTAATTTAAGTAAACTAACTTGTGCTGACTTTTAAGGTGGTATTCATTAGGTAGTTCCTCTAACTCGTTCCTTTGACTGAAATAATATTCCTCTCCGAAGTAGAGTGCGGTGAAAGAGAGAGACACAATGAGCAGTATCTAGAGCATGATGTTGAATCGGGACTCTCCCTCGCAGCGGTCACGATCCGCGACACCTTCCTCACGGAGGACAATGCACTTCTTTGTGTGTCCTAGGTCTGGTAGGGGGAAACCGAGCAAAAGCAGGAATGGCCATCGAGGGAGGCTAGAGCTATATTATCTTGTCCTTGCAGCTCGATCTCAGCTTTTTCTACTAAGGCTGTAAGCTGGCTTTTTAGCCAAACCTTGTTCGCACGTTGACTCTTTCTTTAGATAATTGCCTGATCCGTTACTGCCTAGGTCATAATTTCATGTGATGATTATTTGAGGAAAAAAAGTTAAAATCAGCAGTTAGGCTAGTCATCTCAAGAAAACAATATTGCCATTATATTACTGCAATTCGTTAAAATTGATTCAGTACCAATTTTTTCATCATTTCAGCCAATCCGATTTGATGATAGAACATATTTAGCGCCGTTTAACAGAACCGTTATAACCACCTGAATGAAATTAGAACTCGCATATTAAACAAATATAAATATTTATTAGCCATACATGCAAAGAAGGAAATGTTTCGGAAAATGACAAGATACTCCATTTTTCAGCCGTTATATTTCGAAAAAATGCATACATTTTCTTAAATCTTTATGTGGATCAAATGGACCGAATTTTGTTTTGTAAACGACTATAGGGGATGGACTTTGGACCGAAAAACACCCTTCTCACAAACCTACACATGTTGCGTAAAATATTTAAAAATTTAATTCCTGGATAAAGAGGATGCCATGAATGTAAAGCTTCCTAACCTTTTTATAAATAAAAAAACAACAAAATAAATCAAATCGAACCAACTTTTTCGAAATCAAACAGCGATAATGGATATGTCAATATATTTCGAAAAAATGCATACATTTTTTTAATATATTTACGTGGTCCAAATTAATCGAATTTTGTTTAATAAATGACTATACGCGATGTACGTTGAACTAAAAAACATCCTTCTACATAAAATGGAAAAATTCAGCGAAAAATATTTAGACACGTATGTAAAGCTTCCTTACCTTTGTATGAATAAAAAAAAAAAAAATCAAATCGAACCAATTTTTTCAACCTTTGAGAAAAACCAATTTGATGACAGGGGTAACCTCTGGTACAGTGGTTAGCATGGAAATCTACAATACTTAAGGTCGCAGGTTCGCGCCCAGCGGTGTCCCTAGGATTTTTTAATGGCAGTAAAATATCCTTAGTCATGCCGTCCCTCGCATAGGACGTAAAATGGAGGTCCCGAGCCTGTAAGATGTCAGGTACTCGTTAAAGATCCCAATCCTAATTATACCTGGATAGGCAAAATTTAGGACTCCTACTGTAGTATCGTACGATCAGCCTCAGTGGCATAATGTGGCGTTGAACAAACAAACAAACAATTTGATACCAGAACATATTCACCGCCCTTTAACAGAACCGTTATAACCATCTGCGTGTAGATGAGAACTCGCATGTTAAACAAATATAAATATTTAGTAGCCATAGATACTATGGAGCCATACATGAAGTAGATAATGTTTCGGAAAATGAGAAGACACTCCAATTAGGCCATTTTACAGCCATTATATTTCGAAAAAAAATGCATACAGTTTTTATATCTTTATGTGGTCCAAATAGACCGATTTTTTTTTTTTTTAAACGACTATAGGGCATATACTTTGATTGAACCAAAGAACTCCCTTCTAAATACTAACGTACACATTCTGTGAAAGCTATGTAAACATTTAATTCCTGGAAAAAGAGGGTGTCTACAGCCTCCGGCATGTATGTAAAGCTTCTTAACCTTTGCATGAATAAAATAAATTATAAAAAATCAAATCGAAGTAAGCCACAGTTTTCAGAACAGATGAAAAACACCAAGTGAACGAAACGGTCAACGACGGATCTCGATTACAATTTTTTGGAGGTTTCTGTCAATAAATGTTAAACACCTATTTTCCCGTCCGCGCCAAGGGCCCTAAATAACAATAAACTATATTATTTTATATCACGAGTTTAAAAGTTGATATTGACATGGTTCTTGCAATGATTTTAATTTTGAGTGCAGATTTAAAGAAATATACTTGCATTCCATAGATTTTCTTTCGGGTCAATGAAATAAAAAAATAAAATAAAAACATGTTTAGCTCTACAAGCAAACTACCCCAATAGTTTTCTTATAAAAAAGAACGTTCTGCGCCCTTCAAAACGTTGATAAACGTTTATTCAATAAAATATACACAATATTACTTTTTCATCCTCTTTAAGGATAATAACACTTTAAAATGCATTTTTTTTTTTTTTTTTTTTTTTTTTTTGTAGAGGTGAGAGATAGTCAACTGTTATTCTTTAGGATAGGTTAATTGATGTCAGGATTTTCCGTTAAAACTTTTCTAATTTTAAAAGCAAACGTTTCGATCCCACTTGTGGATCTTTATCAGGGCTACTGCCTGAATTAGCCCTGATGAAGATCCACAACTTGGATCGAAACATTGGCTTTCAAAATAAAAAAGTAATAAATGAAAATCCTGACAATCAATAAACCTATCGTAAATATTTTTTATGGAAAAAAAATCTATAAGGGTAATTTGTAAGATAAAAAAAGTTGTTTTTTTTTAAATTGGATCATTTGGTCTATCTTTAAAATTGAAGTTGGAGAATAGTTGACGGATCAGTTAAAAAGAACAAAAAAATAGGTTCACAAAAAGGGACTCCAATACGATCTTTAATTATATTATAAATATAATTATAATATAAGTTATTAATCATAGTAAAATAAGGCTAGTGGGTCAATTAAGCTGAAAAGAAAAATACCATTGTCTATGATGATAAAATTAATTAAATGACCCAACGTTTATTATCATACAATGACATCATCTTGTCCTAAATAATTATTTTTTAGAATTCTGGGTGCTGATGATAATTCGATATCTTTTTGTGGCAAATTGTTAATAACGTTATGTTTTATTTAGTTTGCTAGGAGGGGTATTATTCTCCAATTTATCTGAAAAACTGTTTATCAATTACACTTTTAACGAATAGAATAAAGGTTATAGAAATAGAATTTTTAAATACGTCTATCCTGCAGTAATAGATTTATTTCATTCGTATAAATATGTATTTTTTTTTTATGAATAAGGATTAAATTGTAAGATTATTATTAATAAGATCATCTCGCAGAAAAGTTTTTCGCCAAATGAACTTTCGGGAAGTTCCCCATTTAATTGGTGGAACCCCTGACAGGGTGCCCGTTTAAGTTAAGGTTTCATCTTTCAACGACTCATTTAAATAGCGTGACATTTAAAAATTCCGGGAGCGGTTGTAATCAATTCTAGGCCGGCAATGTCCTTTAATTATTAAAAGGAAGAATTATCTCGTAGCAAAAAAAAAATAACTTTTTCTTTTTAAAATCTCTACGATAGATCACTTTTAAAACAGATCAAGTTTATTGAGCTCACATACATGAAATATTACGTATATAATATTATTAAATATTATACATTACATATTGTTTGTAAATGTTGAATATAAAAAAAAAAACTTCGATTGCATCATTTTCTAATTATTTTTGAGGATTTGAAAAAAAAAAGAACCAGCGGATTCTTGAAAGGATTTTTTTTTACCTCAGAAAACTATTTTTATTTCGCTAATGACAATTACAAATTTAAAAGTACCTTCAACTATGATGATTTTGCTCACTTTTCAACTTTAAAAGTAAATTGCAGTAACTTTTCGACTAAAGTTCTTAAAGAAACCGATTGGTTCATTTGTGCGTTAGTGATTAGTTCATTAGTGGATAGAATCAGTGTCATTTAATTTTTCATACTGGAGTTACCTTATTTTTAAAAATGTAATTATAGGAGGCATAGTTACTGTGAGAAAAAGGTGACTTTGTCCATCTACTATTTTTCTATTTTAGTGAACTGAAATATGCCTTTTGGGCTATCTCACCCTCTGGGGTGTTAAAAGATAGACAAAAGAAATTGTATTTAAGAACTAATTTAATGAAAAAAGTATATGTATTGTGATTTTTCTTTTTACTTTCACTTACCTATATATGAAATACAATATACAGCAAGGGAAAGTATTGCGATCGTGAAAAATTTCGACTTTTCAACGGACATACACATTTTGGGGTCGCCTGAGTCCAAATAACCAAGTCCTGCGAAATGGTGTGTGAGTGCCTGTGTGCGTGTGGACAGACTAGCCCAAAAACTATAAACGTACGAACCTGAAAGTGTATGTATATGCCCGCGATATGATAACTAAAACTTCAACAAAATTGATCAAACGGAGGGGGCACTTTATTTAATAAATTATATCTCATTTTTAAATGCCTTCAAGATATACAAAAAGCAACTCGCAGTAAAAAAACCTCGACTCTTGTCTCAATTAGGTCCCTCAAAAAAAGTAATAAGCAATAATTAATCGAAAAGTACTTATTGAGAACTTCCAAGTTTTGCTATACAGATAGGTACTATATAAGTTAAGGAGATATACAAATGTGGATTTAAATGTGGAAAAATGTGTGCAGTTGAGGATTGGCGTGTACATATTATCTATAAAGTCGATTTTTAATCGAGTATGTTCGTAGGTGAAAGTTGTGTGTTGCGCGCATAGCACCAGATTTTTTTATTTATGAGAGCCTTTAAATAGCTTATAAATAAAAAAATATTTGAAAAATAAAATGTAGTCAAAAAATAAAGAAAAATTTCAGAAAACGGTAAACTGCCCTCTTTTCATGTGTAGAACTTCCTTGAATAACAATGTCCTGGCTTTGGTCCTTTAAGGAAATTCGAATGAATTGGATGTTTAAAGAGCCAGTTTAAAGAGGTTAGACCAAAGAAATTGTATTTGAGAACGAATTGAAGCATATTTTTAACAAAACATTATAAACAGTTAATGTTAGTAGTACAAAAATATTTGAAAAAAAATCAAACTGTATTTAAGAAATTACTCAAAAAATCTATATAGGACTTTTTTAATAACAACTTCCTGGCTGTCTATCACTAGGATTTAAGGGCCGTATTTATAAAAGTTCCTAAGGAAACACTTAAGGTGTAATTGCTTTCTATTTTAAGATAACCTAAGCTTAAGTATTTCTTAAGATAATTCTTATTTTATGAACCTTCATTAACATTTCCTTTCCTTAACTAAGTATGCCTTTATCAATGTGCAAGTTTAAGGTCACCTTAACTAAACAACAATCAGAGAAAATTGATAAAAGTAGAAACTTCTAACTTTGGTAGTAAGGTTATTAATTTAGTAAAGATTTTAAGCTATTTTATAGCCAAAGCGTTTTTGGCGTCGTTTTTTTCTTAAAAAACGGTTCTTTTGAATAAGTGTTTAAGTCCTGATATTTTTTTCTTATTTTATTTCTATTATTAAATAGTTAAGGAGAAGCTAAAGGTAGCTAATCACATACCTTGGGACTAAGGAAGGAGAACAGATCAAATTTATAGGAACGCCTTAGGAACCAAGGCTTCCTTAAGATAGGAAAACATAAAGGAACGTTTATAAAATGATAATTAGGTTATTACAATTAAGGTTAGTTAAAGGTGTGCAGTTTAAGAAAACTTTTAGTAAGGTGTTCCTGAGAAACGTTCATAAATACGGCCCTAAATGTTTTCCCCTATCTGATGTTCGCAGGTAAGACACGTGTAAATATCTCACCACTTATCTTTAAGCATATTGCCATAAATACTTAACGGACTTTTTTTCCAAGTAATTAAACAAAATTACAATTCCAAGAATGATTTGGTTCATTTTCTCTTGTTCATCTTCTTTGTTAGCAACCTATATAGAAGCAATAATAATAATAAATCAATAAATAAGATTGAGCCAATATTGCAATAAATAAATGATTTACTTGTCCTGAGGTAACTGATTTTATATAAAAAATCAATTATCTCGAAATGGCAATACGTTTAATCAATTTTCACACTTAAAAAACTTCTTAAAATTTGATACACACTTTTTATGTTATATATGAAATTTATCAATTGTGTCCTTATTACCTTATTATTTAATATTCCAAGGTATAATAAAGTTTTAAAAATTCTCTTCTTCGATTATAGGGGAAAAATGTACCAAAGTACAGTTAAAACATGTTTAGGGACATGAGAATTGATAAAATTATAAATAAAAAAAAATCTCTTGCTCTAATGAGACACGCGTTCAGTTCGATTATATTCGATATAAAGCCCATTGGTTTGTTAACAATGTCCGGCTAGTATGAATAGGAACTTTCTTTTCAAAAGAAGTGTCAAGTACTAAAATGCAACGAACTGTTACTCTAACGGTTTCATATTTTTTTACCAATCAAGGTGTAAAGAAGAGAGTTACCATGTCAAAGACATTAAAGGTCACGGGAAGAGGTGAATGGAAGGAAGACGTAGTAAATACAAAAATAAAGAAGAAAATAGAAGGGGAGTAGAATAGAGTGGGCAGAGGTAGGAAGTGTAGTGGTGAGGGGTCAAGGTCCTTTTAGCCTTGTCACGAAATGGAACGCTATGCCCCAGGGCAACAGTTGGAGAAATCTCTCCCTTCATACGATAGCTGTACTATAGGCTAGTCACAATATTATATACTGACTACATATCGTCGCTACTACAGAATGAGAAAATATGTACTTACCAGGAGAGCAAAGAAAAAACAAAACAAACGTTATTACAAACATAGGTTTAAACCCTATTTTTAAAATGGCAATCTTTATCTTTATATATATAAAAATTTCGTGTCCCGATGTTTGTCGGGGGTAAAATTAAAAACTACTCCACCGATTTTGATGAAATTTGGCTCATTGAGTGTAGTTTAGTCCAACATAAAAGATAATATGGTTTTTTATCTCGATTATTGGATTCAATATTTCTTTTATTGCAAATTAAATGCTTATTATACTACGATTGAGTGTAATTATTTGTATGTTCTATAAGTTTCAAACAGTTGGCGGTGTAAGTTGATGGATGTTGATATTTAGGGTGGGAAGCATCCAGTTGCCAAATATAATTTTTCCAGCATGGACTTGGAAAATCCGCGTTTTTCCCATGGGCAATTATGTTTCGCCTTTTCATGTGTGGGGAAATCATCAAATCTATTTGTTTTAGCAAAAGACAGGTTATCCAAAATCATTGTATACATATTAGCACTAAAATGAATAGAAATTGTGATTTCTAATAATTAAAAAATGTAAATTATTATTATAAAAAGTTATAAATTAACGTTATCTATCTCAATTATGAAATTAAATTATGTTTTGATAAGTTGTATTGTAAGTACCAACTTCTCGCTTTTCATAACCTGTTTCAGGTATAACCTACTGATACCATATCTCATATCATCATATATATCATTCTGAATATAATTAATATGCATTAAGGCAAAAGATTAATTTGGAACATTTTTGCTATGTATTGTGATTATACTGTACCCTATTCAGGTTATATTCTTTATAAGTTCCTTTTACACCTGTGTTATTTTATTTAATCTCGAAAAGTAAAATTATTTTTTATTTGAATAAAGAAGAATTATTTTTGTTTTCATTTTCAAGTGTTATGCCCTGTTAGAAAAACCGTGTTTCGATGTTTAAAAAATCGATATTTTTTTTTTTTTTTACAACGTATATCAAACATTTTTATTTTTATTTATTTATGTCACATGTTTTAAATTTTCTAGCTGCAAAAAATTTTTAATCTGTGATCTACACGTATGTGTGATAGATACATTGGCGTTGGTTATACCAATAAGTCCCCCTAGGCCATCGCCTCAACAATAGTCGGGGTGGATTGTGTGGATTTGTGGTGGATTTAAGTGTTTCTGCTTGTGGGTTCGTGTTGAAAGTTAGTCTTTGGTGGAAGTTTTTGTAGTATAGTGTGGCTGTATCGATTACTGTTTGGATGTTAAGGTCCTTGTGTATTAAGTCATTAGTCACGTAGAACGGTGCATCTACTATCCTCCTTAACACTTTCGATTGAAAGGATTGGATCCTTTGGATATTTGAGGGCTTTGCAGTGCCCCATAACTCTATCTCGTATGTCCAAATGGGTCTAATGAGCATGTTGTATATTGTAAGTTTGTTGGTTAGGGATAATTTAGAGCGTCTGTCAAGTAATCTTGATAATAGTCCATATCGTTTGTTTAGTTGCTTTCTGATTAGTGTGATGTGGGTTTTCCATGTCAGTCTTTTGTCCAGGTGAAGTCCTAAGTATCGTACTTCCTGGGAAGTAGGAATGGGAACACCATTGAAATATACCTGTGGACACAGCCCCTGATTAAGAGTAAAAACTATAAATACGCTTTTTAGTTCGTTCATTTTTACTCTCCATCTTTTTGCCCATGCAGAAATACCATCTAAATGATTTTGGAGAGTCGAACACGCATCGTATAGGTTTTTGTGGGATGTGAGGAGTGCTGTGTCGTCTGCAAATGTAGCTAGTAAAGTGTGTTCGTGTTCGGGTAAGTCTGCAGTATACACATTGAAAAGGAAGGGAACAAGTACGCTGCCCTGTGGAACTCCTGCTCTAATACGTTTTATGCTTGATAATTCGTCGCGTACTTTTACAGTAAAATGTCTGTCTGTAAGGTAAGAGAGTAATATTAGGTAGTAGGTAGGAGGGAGCAAAATTTTGAGCTTGGAAAGCAATCCTTCGTGCCATACCTTATCAAAGGCTTGACTAACATCTAGAAAAATACCTGGACAATAATTTTTCGATTCTAACGCGTTGGAAATGTAGTCCACCAAACGATGACATTGCTGTATGGTGGAATAATTTTTTCTAAAGCCAAACAGATGATTTGGAATAGCGTTAATTATTTCAATGGAATTTAGACGATGAAGAATTTTTTCAAATAATTTGGAGAAGGAGGGAAGGAGACTAATAGGACGATAGGAATTTAGGGAATCTGGAGGTTTATTAGGTTTTAATATCATTATAACTTCAGAATATTTCCAAACAGCAGGGAAGTATGTTATCTTTAAAATAGAGTTGAAGATATTAGTGAGGAAAAGGATTGCTTTCCAAGGTAAGTTTTTCAGGATAAAATTTGAAATCAAGTCATAACCGGGGGCTTTAAAATTTGGCAAATTTTTGATAAAATTGTGTACTTCATGTGGATGGAAAGGATTCGGTGGTAGTGACATTTGTAAGGGGGTACTGAGTTGGTGTAAAACAAGTTCGTTTGTAAGTCGATCGCTTACATCAGAGTGTGGCCGAAACGAGTCCTCCAAATGGCAAGCAAATATTTCGGCTTTTCGGCTATCAGATTTTGCCCAAGAACCGTCAGGCTGACGAACAGGATGCGAGACTTCATGGTGTCCTAGTATGCGTTTAGTCATCCAAATTGGTTTGTCAGCAGTTGCTAAGCTGTCAAGAAATTTATCAAAGTTTTCAGTCTTTGTACGTTTTATTTCTTCATGTACTTTCCTTGCCAATTTACTAAATTTTTGTTCGTCCGTTGGATAACGTGTCCTTTGCCAAATTTTTGTGGGCTTTACGTTTTAATTCAATAAGATGTCGTATATGTGGTGGGAGGTTGTCTTTGGATTGGCGATTCTCAGTCCTGTCATTAGAAATGGAAGCGCCCCAGGCAGCGTTTTGGATGGTCTGTGTAAGAAGCTGCACTGCGTTATCCAAGTCTTCCGGTGTCCGTATGTTAGTGTTGAGGTTCAAACAATTTTCTATTGAGGCCCTGAACTTACCCCAATCAGTTTTTCCCTTAGTTAAAGTTAGCCGTTGAACTTTCATAGGCTTTGTGTTCATCGTCAACAATAAGGGGGAATGATCCGATGACAAGTCAGTCAGATTTTTTAAGTCACAGTGCTGTAAGTTCAGACCCTTAGTGATAAAGAAATCTAAGATGTCTGGAATTCTATTCACATCGGTGGGCCAATACGTTGGCGAATCGGGTGACAATAATTTACAATGCAGACCCATTGCAGCGTTGTAAAGAGTTCTGCCTCTAGGGTTACTTATTCTGCTGCCCCATTCCTGATTTTTAGCATTGTAGTCCCCACCACACAAAAATCTATGACCTAATGAATTGAGAACACCATTTAACATTTGAAGTGATAAATTTTTACCAGGAGGGCAATAAAGAGATGCAAAAGTGATTTCATATTGTTGCATCTTAACTACAACTGAAGTGCACTGAATACTCTCATCTCACCCTTGGCTTTGTTAGAAGGGTGATCAGTCCTGAATGTAACGTAAAATGATATGTTAAATTGTATGTTTGGTGTTAAGTGTGTTTCAGTAAGTAATGCGATGTCTACGTTATTGTCAGTCAGAAAAATTTCTAGTTCGTTTTTACGGGATAGTAATCCATTGGCATTCCAAAGAATCACTTTGAGTCCTCTCATTTAGTAAGCATGGGGATAACCTGCTGCACCAGCGATGTAAGTAATGTTATTAGTGGTGTAATGAGGTTTTTGAAGTCATTTATGAAGTTTGTCAGTTGTGTAGTTACGTCAGGGACATTTGATGATGCGTTAGGTACGGGTTGGTCATCTGTCATTTTTAATATGTGTGAGTATGTTTGTAGGTTAGGTAAGGGTGCAGCTTGCGTAGATGTAGTCGGCGTTTGTAAGTCAGGTAATTGTGCAGGCGATGGCTTAAGAGTACCTGCTGCTTCCTGAGACTTAGCTGATTTTTCAGTTTCTATTACGCTCTCTCTCTTCTCTTCATAAAATGCAGAACTCCTGAAAGGTGGGCGTTGCCTCATTTTTTTTTAGCGCTTTGTGGACTGTACATCCTCTGTAATTAGCTGGATGAGCTTCCTCACAGAGAGCACATTTAGCCGGAAGTTCTTTAGGCTTCTTACAGAGAGATGAGAGATGTGCTCCTGCACACTTTACGCACCTAGGTTGGAGATTGCAATAGGTTCTTGTGTGACCGTAAGATTGGCATCTTTTACACTGAGGTATCTCGTTTCGTTGTCTCGGTTCCTCCACTTGTATTTTTGTATAATATAAATATTTTAGGGAGAATATTTCTGAGCTTTTCTTGGTCTTTTCCAGGTCTACGAAGAATATTGGTAACGGAGCCTTTGATTTTGGATGAAGGATATTATGCACTCCAACAACTCGAAAGTCCAGTTCCTCCAATTCTTTTTTTATTAGATCGCAACTAAGACTATGGTGCAAATTCCGAATTACAACTCGCATGGGACGATCCTCAGGCAGTTGATAACTGTGAAATTCTGCTTTCCGTTCCTTAAGGTATTTAATTACTCGCCTATATGTGACTGAGTCACTTGTAATGAATCCTGCTTTTATTGTGAATTTATTGCCGACTGTTTTTACTAATTCATCACATAACAGTTTAAAATTGGTAACAGATTTGATGTAAATTGGCGGTGGGTTTAGTGTTAGATTTTCAGCAGATTGTATGGTATTTTGCGGGTCTTGATCTATCTCCTCATTAACGAGTACTGCAAATAGATTTAAAGTTTCAAAACTGACCTGCCTGGTTGGTTCTGAAGATGAAGCGGCTCTCGGGGACTTGCATGCTACTTCCTTCATTCACTCGCCTTCATTAGACTGTCCAGCTTTACTAACTTCCTCCGGATCTGCAGTTTGGGCACTGATAGCATTAGGATCAGAACTAGTTTTCTTGATAATCGCAACTTTTTTGACGGTTTGAGGGGCCTTCTTTACCTTAAGTTGTCTGGCTAAGAGAGAACTGTTTGGTCTCATACTAATTCTTCTAGTAGCCATTAAACGCCGTTATTCGCGTGAATTCACCAAGAAAAAATGGTGAAATCACTAAATAAATCAAAATTTATTTTTAATCAAAATTTGCTAAAGGTTTTCACTTTATAGCAAACACATATAATTAATAAATTAACAATTCATTAAAGTTGAAATTGATAGTATATCAAACATAAGTTTAAGAAATTAGTAGTAGTATGCAGTAGTGAGAAATCAGATAAAAACAGGGGTGGGGAGAATGTTCATATAAGTTAAAATCGTTCTCTACAGTCCAAACGTTATCACATATTTGTATATATTAAAAATATAAATATATTATTAATGGTAGTAACGAAAATGATTACTTACAACTAAATCAACGCGTGGATTAAAAAATCTTCACCAAATAAGAAACTTTTCTTACCTGAAAAAAATAAAAAAAAGTTAATAAAATTATTTTTAAATAGTATTAATAATAATTTAGAATATATTAATTTTAAATTAAATTAAAATAAATATAAGCCTTGTTTTTAAATGAATGAGCGAGCTATGATAAGCTAAAATAAAATATTATGTATATATTACATTTTATAAGCTAAAATGTAACTTTTTGTGCAACCATATTTTAATGGATTTGACGATAATAATCATACCATGACACCCCTAAGATGAAAATCATTTAGTACACAAATAATATTAAATGAGAGATTGAAAAAAAAGTCCGCGAAGAGTTTCCATTTATATAATGAGAATTACATACCAATCCCGAAACAGGAAAGGTCATTAATGCGAGTTCCCCTCCTTTCATACCTGCAATGCCACATTCTTCATTCATAAGTATAATTCATTCATTCATTCAAGCCTCCTGCAGTAATCCTGCGGGGTGGCTCTTTGATTCTATGCCTTTCATATTTCTAGAGTAATAGGGTATTTTTTAAAATTATTTATGAAATATATCATAAGTCTTCATTAATATCTTCCGAAGGATGTACAAATGAAATTTAAACGGACACTCCGACCAATCATTGAAAAAATTAGTGAAAAAGTAGAACAATTGACAAATAACAAATAAAAAATGGACAATTGAAGCCTAAATGTGAAAGGGCCAAGTTAAGTGGATGGCTGTAAATACAGGGCCTATAGCAATAGCCCTTTCTTACCTTCCGCCCTTTTCACGGTTATTTCCTCCCCTTCTTTTTGGAGAATTTTATCCCTTCGTATATATATATCTGGACCTTAAGGGATTCCGGGGGTTATTCGAGAACAGGGCGAGAGAAATAGATTCTCGGTAGACAATACCAAGGAAGGCGGTGGATATAAAAATACAATGTAAAGAATGGAGATATCAACGTGTGGTAAGCAAACATTTATTTACTTACTTAAAAAAGTAATGTGCATATATATATATTTTTTTACGTATATGTTAAATTTATTTATTTTATATTAAGTTGGATTGACTCAGTTTACAAAAGAATCGAGTAAAACATCCTTGGTCATGCAGTCATTCGGAAAAGACGTCAAATGGCGGTCCCGAGCCTGTGCGATGTAAAATCCCTATTGTAATTATACCTGTCCAGTCGAAAGTTATGACTCCGACTACCGTACATGAACATCTTACGATTCGTCTTAGTGGCATAGATTGACGTTTAATGAACTACCAAAAACAAAATTTTGCGTTTGTATTGATATTAAGTTCCTTCTTCATTAATAGTCTTTCTTCTTGCTAGCAGCTCATTGTGATCATTATCAAATTCATCTTATTCTAGAAATATCTTGAGCTAAATTGCTATTTTTATTTTTTTCACTAGACTTAAATTTAGATTTAAAAAATGTAAAGAATTAAAAAAAAAAAAATATATATATATATATATATCTAGTCTGCACCTACCCCCTATTTTTGGCCTCATCCAATTTCCATCACCGATCATCATTAGCTTCTACCCTTAGAGCCGTGGCTACGCTCGATGTTTTTTTTTTTTTTTTTTTTTTTTTTATTATTAAGATTCAAGTAGTCCTATTTACTCTTTCGATCTAATTGGCAATTTTTGCCTGCCTTCCTTGTATTATTGTGAAAGATAAATTAAAATGTGTTATAAAAGCATAATGTTTAATGGATGAGGTGGGAGGGAGGTCTTAAGGTCCTTGGTTACAGTTTAGACAAATTAAAGGATAATGAAACGTTAAAGATAATATAATTTGCTCATAGTCTTCGACGATTTCGTTTAAGTCTTCCGAATAATTGAAATATTCATATTTGATGTAGGTATGTCTGTAAGAAAAACAACTTCATCCATAACGTTTTCTCCAACTTACACATATTGAGCAGTTCATGAATCCACCTTTACGCTCATATTTTTTATTAAACTCATTCTAGCCTCGAAAAACCTGTGCCTTCTAAAAATATACTATATATATATATATATATATATATATATATATATATATATATATATATATATATATATATACTATATAAACGATTTTTAATTTATTGATCATTTCATTCATTACAAAAACTGAATACTGGTCCTTACCCATATTAATAAACAATAATACCATTTATTGATCCAATTTTATTACATAAATATATAATGAGAGGGTGAATATAATATAAACCTTATGAATAACTAAATTAACCCAGAGATTGACTTTTAACTCCCAGGGCATTCATTATTCTCTGATATTATATGGCGGCAAGATTCTAACAAGTTCCAGTTCTCATTGTTCTAAACTTCCCTTCTACCTTATGAATTCATCTTGAGTCAACAGAGGTGTCTTGAAAGTTTAATTCAAATATTATCTTTCATTTATATATCAACTTACATCTTAAGTTAAGTTAAGGGATCGTACTTTCAACACTGTGTAGGGGCAGAGTTATTTTTGTTGTACTCTTTTTTTTTTTTTTTTTTTTTCTTCACTAGCTAAACCCACGCTTGCTGTCGCTTATTTTAATATTAACTTATATGGATATAAATAAGTAAATGCATTCCGGTGATATTTAACCTAAAACATCATTACACATAGTAGCCTAATTTAAATTTCTGTGGAATAAGATAGTATTACAAATCTTTGCTGACATATTTTGAATTCCATTCATGGATTTATTTTTTCCATTAGAGATATTAACGAAAATGATATAAAAAATAAATATAAATCACTCCATAACTCTGTTAGTAATTATCCTATTACTATTATCATCATATAAATTATTTCTCAAGGCTTTTTTTTTGTCGCAACAAACAAGCAGTCATGTTGTATTCATTTCGCGAATAATCAAGGCAGAAGATAAGGTTAGATAAATGCAGATCGGAAAAACCAGACCCTACATCAAAACCCAAAACAAAATAGTTAAGGTGCATCATTGTATCATCTGGAGCTTTGGGATATCGATAACTAAAATAAATAATTTATGTTTTAATATTAGCTGACAATGGAAGAGCTAAGTGGATTGGACATGTTATTTTTAAAGAAATTAAGATTTTTGTGCGGATGAACACGTTATTTTCTCCTTAAAACATATCTTATTTCCAATATTTTGAATAACAAAACTGCAACATTATACAAGAAAACTTCTATATTTTTTAATCAGAAGCTAACAGCAAGCTAACTATTTTAAAACTAATTATCTTGGCTTCACATGTTTGTTACGTAATATGTACGTCCACTAAGCTCTTTAATTTATATATTAAGTATCTTGAACACTAATTACTTTTAACATAATAAAATATGGAATGATGAAATTAATCTTGACAATGTTCGCTATTACCATAATTCACAAAGCGAAAGGCTAGGTTAGCCAATCCCAAGGCAGTGACCCTATAACCAACTGCAGGAAGCATGGATGGCTGCAGACATTTCTCATGGAAATCACTGCTGGGAAGTTAGAGCGGTAGAGAAATATGGTTTCTTCATTTTTGATAAATTTAATATTTTAAAATACAAAAATAAAAAATAAAATTGTATATACAATATACAGTACCGATCAAAAGTTTAGACACCCTTAGATTTTGTAAAATAAATAAGTAACAACATTTTATTTATTGGATAACGTAACAACTATAATTTTATTTTTAATTTATTTATAACTAGCTTTAATATCCCGATTTCACCCACGGAATTTTGAAAACAATGAGAAAAGCCGTGGGTCCAAAAAAGTTCATTAGGACAGAAATGAGATTTTTTTTACTCCAACGGTTGATTTCGTAAAAATCTAATGTAAAAAGAGATCACAACGATTTTTATAACAATAAAGAATATACCCAGATATTGGCTGTTTTGAAATTTTAATATGGACAGGTGAATTATATCTTTATTTATATAGATTGCATTCAAAACAATCATATAATTTTTGAAATGTTATCTCTTAAGGTACAATTATTTTTTTAAGCTTGAAGATTGTGAATTAAATACAAGTGAGTTTAAACTTTTGACCGGTAAGTGAAGGCAAACCGTTAGTATAAATTTTTAGTGAACAATAACACAGGGGATGATATGGGTTAATACGTTGATTTAAATTTATTATTTTAAAATAGTAAATCCCAGACAGAGTTAAATCGGATTTTCTTCTTTGCGAAATTTCCTAGGTGTAAAGTGTTGTTTTTGTAACAAAATAGAACTTCCTTTAATGTTTTTTTTAACGCTCTTACCGTTTCAATAATAAAAAGACTTCAACAATGAATTTTTGTAACCTATGCTACTTAAATTATTAAGCTTTTTTTTTTTCGAAACTTTACTAAGGGAATGCACATCTTGACAAAATCAAAGAACTTAGCGAACGAAACGGCGAAAATCGCTCTAAAGCGGTCCCTGGGCGATCAATATATAAGTCAATATATTGCAGAATAACTGACATTGTACAATAATATTGAGCTTCTTTAGATCACATTGGAAGATTGTGCAATATATTGGGTCAATCAAAAACAGTTTGATTTTTATTGTGCAATCTAGTAAATATTGCGCTGTTTGTTGGCAATGCAATGTTGTACAAATACTACTGAAATACGTATAATTTTTATAGCGCAAGACTGGTCCTCCAAAAAAGAAGGCAAAAAAATTTATGAATCCGATGAGTAAGTATCGCTAGCAGACGAACACCTTCAACAACCTCAAACTAACTTGGAAAAAAGTCTTCAGCTTGGGCAGCAGAGCTCGAGGAAATGACATCGCAGCAACAAATGTTTGCACAAAATGTTATCAATGATATATTGTTTGAGTGTCAAATGGGCACTTAGTACAGGGATTCCGTACAGATTACTTCTAATTAGTAAATTTTCAAAGTCACTAGGTTCACTAATTCTTTGCTCACTTAACAGATTTTCATGAGCGTAACTATTTCTTATTTTAAACCATTCCTTCATCCACCTGCGCTTCTTTTTTTCCTTCTGTTTCGAATCTACAACTAATATAGCCACACAACAAGCTGCCTTCTTATTCCACATGTTGACTGCTCAATAATATTGCACCGTGTGGGTTGGCCAAAAATAATATTGTACAAACTATTGTTCAATATATTTAAGTAAATATTGATCGTTTAGGGGCCGCTTAAAACCTCTCCACCTACAGTTATCACTCGACCTGAATCAAAAGCTGAAAGAATAACAGTTGGATTATGTTGGACTTTGGAGACGCCTAAGCCAAACTAATCAAAAGTCCATGGATCCTCGCAGAGCTTCCTATGTAAAACAGTTGAAAAAAGAAAAGGGCCTACACCATTGAGGAATTTCATGAATTTCGACGATACTCCGGCCGCCACGGGGAAGGCATTGCTCATCTGCATATCGATCTCAGCTCTCTGCTTCCCCTCCTGTTAACTCTACCTTACATCTACGAAATTGATCACGTTACACCTACTATACGTTTAGTTTAACTTAAGGCAAGAGCAAACTCCAAATATCCCTTTTCAGTAATCAATTCCGAATCAATGAAAACATACAACTTTCTTGCTCATTCTTACGCCATTTTTATAGACTGGAATAATGGGGAATAAGAAGTACTTTTATGCTACGAGTCAGAATCCCAAACCATTCTGACGAATTTATAATAATTATAAATTTTGTTATCTCATTATCAGATGCAGCATCGTGAAATAGCTGCAGGAGCAATACGAAAAGATATTTCCTAAGAGAATATCACTGACTTACTTTTTGTATAAAAACAGAGTCAATACAGTACGAGACTTCGGTAAGTGCAATACTTGCGGGTAACGGATATTTGCAGAGGCATAACAATGCAGCCAATTTAGTGCATCAAGCCATAACAGAAGGGATGGGAATCATCGATTACTACTGCCCGTATTGTAACTATCATCCGGAACCAATCATCTCCAAGCGCGCGGTACCGTGCTGTTCTGGGCACACGGATCATAATATCCTCAACCATATACCTAACATATTAATATTCAACAGAGTAAAAAATACAGTGTTAACAATTGAGATAGGTCATTCGGATGATAATCAAGGTAGAAGCAGAAAAAAGAGAAGAAATAAAGCAAATTTATGGTTTAAAGGAAAGCCAAGCATTCTGCCAATGGCAATACTGAACAAAGGTTTGGCACCAGAGGAAATTTACTGATATAAAATAATTTCGTCCCAAAAAGTATTTACATAACATATTAAATAGTAAAGGAGTCCGAGAGCTATTTATATCGCTCAATAACGTCATGTCTCAAAAGAGATTCTTACATTTAAATGAATAAAAAAAAATGTATTCACGGCAGATTAAGTCCTAATTAAGACTTTCTCTTTTGAAGGGAAATAAATTTATTTTAAAAATTGATATTTTAAACAGCTACTTTTGATTTAGACTTTTTTCTTAATATACACATAGATGCTTGGATTGAGTTAAAAATTTGACGAGCTTACTATTACTGGATATACTCCTCTTTCAGCGTATTAAGAAGACAGCAATAACTAACAATTGCTCATTTTTACTTTCACTTACCTATATATTTCATATATAGTAAGTGGAAGTATTGCGATCGTGAAAATTTTCGACTTCCGGTTTTCAACGGAAATACACGTCTAGGGGTCCCCTGAGTCAAAATAACCAAGTCCCGCGAAATGGTCTGTGTGTGTGTGTGTGTGTGTCTGTGTGAACAGACTAGTTAAAAAACTATAAACCGTGCGAGCCTGAAATTGGGTATTTAGAGTATGTATAAGCCCGCGATAAGAGAGCAAAAATTTCATCAAATTTGCTCAAAGGGAGGGGGTACTTTATTTAATAACTTTTTAATTTTTTTTCGATTTTCTCAAAAACGGCTCTAACGATTTTGATTAAACTGAGTATTTGATCTATTTATATGCCTCAAATATGACTGTAAAAATTTCATCAAAATTGATCAACAGGATGGGGGACTTTACTTAATAAATTTTGTATCATTTTAACATGTTTTTTTTATTTACTCAAAAACGGTTTTAACGATTTTGATCAAACTTGGTATTTGATATATTTATATGCCAAAGATGTGATAACCAACATTTCATCACCATTGATCAACCGGAGGGGGAACTTTACTTAATAAATTTTGTATCATTTTCACGTGTTTTTTTTATTTACTCAAAAACGGTTTTAACGATTTTGATCAAACT
The DNA here is from genome assembly GCA_911387785.2 of Aelia acuminata. NCBI lineage: Eukaryota > Metazoa > Arthropoda > Insecta > Hemiptera > Pentatomidae > Aelia > Aelia acuminata. Next base: position 54,275,355 of record OU426984.1, on the reverse strand, counting down.
TGGTATTTTATGTATTTATATGCCCGAGATATGACTGTAAAAATTTCATTTAAATTGATCTACTTTACTTAATAAATTTTGTATCATTTTCACGGTTTTTTTTTATTTACTCAAAAACGGCTTTAACGATTAACAAAAATAAGATATGAATGTAGAAAAATGTGTGACTTTGGGAACTGATATTTAGCAAAACACGTCAATTTCTAATCTAAGTAAGTTGGTAAGTGAAAGTTGTGTGTTGCGCGCACGCACCAGATTTTTTGAGATATGAATCTGTTGACAGGATTGAGCTATATACCATTTTAAGTGTTTAACAAAAAAAAAAAAAAAACATAATAATATTCAGTCAAAGTTTAGAAAGAGTTATAAGTGATGTTTACCTATGGTTTTATATTACAGAACAATTACAAAGTTGAGGTCGCCTGTGGTATAGTGGTCAGCATGGCAACCTACAATACTAAAGGTCGCAGGTTATCGCCCAGCGGTGGCCATAGGATTTTTTAATGGGAGGAAAAATTCCTTAGCCATGCCGTCCCTCGGATAGGGCGTAAAATGGAGGTCCCGAGCCTTTACGATGTCAGGTACTCGTTAAAGATCTCTATCCTAATTATAACTGGATAAGCAAAAGTTTGGACTCCCACTGAAGCCCCGATTAGCCTTAGTGGCATAATGTGATGTTAAACAAACAAACAAGCAAATTACAAAGTTTATGCTTCCGTCCAATGAATGGTTGATTAAAAAATGGCTCAAATACTCAGTATAATTGACAATGTGTTTTAGCACGAATACGGGCTAGAAGCATCGATGGATTAAATTCCACATCTTGCCGCACTCACTGAGCTACCCACTGACTAAATATAAAACGGAAAATTTACTGGGTGTGGGTGTGAATAGCTCCGAAATGTTCAAATATGACAATTTATATGATACAAATACAGAAAAACAGTGTATGGCATCATACTCCGACCAGCCGCTTGACTGGCATTAAACGATGTATTTTATTTATTTATTATTTTTGTTGCTAAAAGAAAATACAAAAAAATATATACACCGTAGGTAGAGGAATACAATTCGAAGAATACAATATGATAACCTAGGGAGGTGAAGGGAGTGTAATCGAGCCAGGGAGGTCGGGAGAGCTATCAACGGGAACGGCACTCCGGGGAGCAGCGCTGCACGTCCCCACTGCAGTCTACTTACCGTATACCGGGAGCTAATCCAGGTCTAAGGCCCTCTAAATCGAAAATATATTCCGGGTATCCCTAGGTGCTAGGTTTCAGGGGGTCATCTAACCTGTGAAGCAATTAGCAGTCACCTCGTATGTAAAATTAAAAGTAACTTAGAAAACTAAATTAGTTCATACATAGGTAAAGTAAAGGGTAATAGTGGTTTTATTTTCCAATATAAACCCTAGTGCTTTTCGATTCTATTAACCATTTTTGAAAATCTTCCAGATTCGTAATACGGATTTCAATATTGATGGATTAAGGCGTGAATCCCGTTTTATTTAACGTAAGCAAATGATTAATTTTAATTTTGAACTTAGTTTCAAGAGAGATTATTATCTAGGCCGCTCAATAACATCACTGTTTTATTTATTTCGATTATTTATATTTTCAAATAATTAGAAGTTCGAATATTTATATTTATAACATACTTTTTGTAAATTGTTGGTTTGTTTGTTTACCGTCCCTTTATGCTACTTATTTATTACTTACTATTTATGCGACAGCGGGAGTCTTAAATTTTGCCTAAAATTCGATCCATTTTGATCACGTAAAGATAAAAAAAAATCTGGTGCGTGCGCACAACACACAACTTTCACTTAACAACTTAGATTAGAAATTAATGCGTTGTGTTAATGCCACTTCTCACTCAGTTCCACATTTTTCCACATTCATTTCTTTTTTTTGTTTTCATTTGCTCCATAACAAACACTAATTTCTTTTATTATTAAATAAAAGTTTTTACTTGAGATGATTCGGCAATGCAAGCATAATACTCCAAGTAGACTGATTTTATAATTCTCTATGTACTTGTTGAATATTTCATTTATTTCCCATGAAACAAATCATTTCTATTAAATGAACAGAAGGGCATTAATTATGAACAATGGTCTGTCATTAAAAGCGTCATGCGTGGGCTCAACGTGTTTCATGAGCTGACTGAATATTTTTCTTTTTTTCTCCTCTATATGTTTACTTGGTTTTTATCATATCACATATTTAGCCATTTCTTATTTTTAGGCGAAACGAGAGACAGATAATTTCTCCTTATAAACACATACAAAGGTACTTTATAGGAAAAAAAAAAGCCTCTTCCCCATTTAAGCCCCCATTTTAATAATGATAAAACTTACCTGATATTAAAGAACACCTAATTTTCATTAAACATGACGAATTTGATGAAAATCGTTAAAGCCGTTTCTGAGAAAATCGAAAAAAAGGTAAAAATTGCAAAAATAGTTAAAAAAATAAAGTGCCCCCTCCGTTTGAGCAATATTGATGAAATGCGGGCTATCACATCTTTAACATATACAAACGTCAAATACCCAGTTTGATCAAAATCGTGAAAACCGTTTTTGAGTAATTAAAAAAACACATGCAAATGATACAAAATTTATTAAGTAAAGTCCCCCCTCCGGTTAATCAATTTTGATGAAATTTTTACAGTCATATCTCAGGCATATCAATACATCAAATACTCAGTTTAATCAAAATCGTTAAAGCCGTTTTTGAGAAAATCGAAGAAAACGTAAAAAGTTATTAAATAAAGTATCCCCTCTCTTTGAGCAATTTTGATGAAATTTTTGCTGTCACATCGCGGGCATATACCTAAACTAAATACCAAATTTCAGGTTCGCACGGTTTATAGTTTTTGAGCTAGTCTGTTCACACACACACACACACACACACACACACACACACACACACACAGACCATTTCGCGGGACTTGGTCATTAGGACTCAGGGGACCCCAAAACGTGTATTTCCGTTGAAAACCGGAAGTCGAAATTTTTCAAGATCGCAATACTTCCACTTACTATATATTTCATATATAGGTAAGTGAAAGTAAAAATGTATGCATTTTTTCGAAATATAATGGCTGTAAAATGGCGTGATTGGAGTATCTTCTCATTTTCTGAAACATTATCTTCTTTGCATCTATGGCTACTAAATATTTATATTTGTTTAATATGCGAGTTCTCATCTACACGCAGATGGTTGTAACGGTTCTGTTAAAGGGCGGTGAATATGTTGTCATCAAATTGTTTGTTTGTTTGTTCAACGTCACTTTATACCACTGAGGCTGATCGGACGATGCTACAGTAGGAGTCCTAAATTTTGCCTATCCAGGTATAATTAGGATAGGTATCTTTAACGAGTACCTGACATCGTACAGGCTCGTGACCTCCATTTTACGTCCTATCCGAGAGGGAAAAAAATCCTAGCAAAGGATTTTTTACTCCCATTAAAAATTCCTAGGGCCTCCTAGGACGCGAACCGGCGACCTTTACTTTGGTTGCCACTAACCACTTTGCTAATTCTAACCACTACACCATAGGTGACCCCAATGTAAATTGTAATTGACTGGTAACATCAAAGTTCATTTTTTAATTGTATAGCGTTGTAATTTTATTGTATTTAACTGTATTTTATTTGTATTGTAGTATTACAAATATTGTATTGCAGGTAATAATAATAAATACATAATAAATTGACCCAGGTGATCGAAAAGCCCGAAAATCGTAGGTATATAAATGAAATAAATTAAGTATATAAATAAAATAAAAAGGTATATAAGTAAATATAAATGAAATAAAAATATTTTAAAAATTAATGCCAGAAATGAATTCAGCAAATTCAATTAATGAAAAAAAATACTAATTCAAGAGATTAATTTTCTCACACCTGCAACTAAATTTAAACTTTACTATTCAAAATTAAAATGTCACCTCATAGTTTAAACTTCATATTGTCTGATAAATATTTGTTTAGATAATGCATACCGATTATATATTAATAAGTCTTTGGAGATTTATTTTTGGGCATTAACAGATTGAAAAAATATGCTAAAAACGCACATCTAAACGCAATATTATATACTCAACCAGGATATGATAACATAATCCTTAATTTAACTATAATTAGTGGGATAGGCCAAATACTGGATAAGGAAAAAAAATTTAAGAATAGAAATCACGGTAAAACTAGTGAGCAAAAAGCGTTATAATGCGCTATCTTACCCCGAAATGTTCAAGCATTACGCTTGTTTTCTATTTATTTTTCGAATGATATATTTTGCTTTTTCGGCTAAATATAAACCATAATATACAGCTATTAACCCAAATATGCTTTACAAGCTTTCAAATTAAATGAAACGAAAAAACCAGCAGCTGAAGAATGCTTTACGATGCCTGATGAAAAAAAATTGTAAATCCCCATATTTTGTAAGGTTTTTCCCTCTTTCCTAAAAATAATTATAATTGCTGACATAGGGGCTACAACGGGGTTTCTGAGTATATATATTTTTTGTTTCTGAAGTATACATTGAACCTAATTAAATTTATTTGATGTTAATAGATTTTTTTTTCAGAGACCATTTTTCGTTTGTTTTTTTTCCCTTTACTAAGACTCACTCTAATTGCTGACATAGCCCCACTCAGTCGGGGTTTCGTGCCGTATTCCATATGAGGGAGGGTTCGGCCTTTACGGTCCCGATAGGACACGCGACCCGCCTTAATAACCCCCTTCTCCCCCCTCCCGGAATAATTAGTTCTTTAAAAGCCCCCTTCGGCAGGGGGAGAGGTCTGCATCTGAAGAACAAAAGGCAAGCCCTATTGTCGCCGGAGAAATCTTCAAATCCAATTAAACGTCCACAACCGTCTTCGATAAAAAAAAAAAAAAAAAAAAATAGAAAAAGTTCACGGTAGGGCCCTAGCCATTGTTCCGGGGATTCCCTGGAGCTGGTCTGGAATGAGGGGATTCGATTCTTTTCATATTAGTTAAAGGGCCGAGCTTTAGTCCGCCTCACGGGGCTTAATCAAGCCTGCCTCTTTGTTGAAGTCTTGATTCCCTTTTAAATTCTGCATTTTCTTTCCACAGTTTTTTCTGTTTTTGAATTCATTTATTTTTTATTACTCATGGTATACATGATGAGGAAAACATACTAAAAACAAACCAAAAGTAGCGCCTAGCATAGCCAATTACTACACAGATCGGCAAGTGGCTCTAGAATTTTATTAATGGATTTAAAAAATCCTTGATTACGGAGTCCCTCGAATTGGACCTATGGAGGTCCTTAGCCTGTTCGATGTCAGGTACTCGTTTAAGAACCCTATCCTAATTATATACCTGGATAGGCAAACTTTAAGACTCACATTGGATTAGCCATAGAAACATCAAGTGAAGTTAAATTAACAAAAACAGGGGAAGAAGTTTTATTATAAACATAGCTTTTTGCTAAAATCCTTCAGGACTACGGAGCAATCGATATTTTAGTCCTATTTCACCCCAGATATTAGTTAATCCCGCTAACTGATAAGTTCCAAGGAAAAAATATTCTAATCTCAGGTCGAATCCAACATGTATAAATGTTTGTCCACCATGAAACCCATTCATCAATAAGATTTACTTCGCTGAATCACGAGCGTCTAATTATACATTAATATTTCGTTTTAGAACCGATCCCTTCGTATATTACTTAATCAATCGAGCCTCCAATAAAATTAATGTTACTAATAGATGATAAAATATTTAAGTATGGGGAAAAACATGACGGTTGGGCGTTTTCTCGGTAAAATCAGCTTTCAAAACATGTTCATTAAAAGAAACGTTTGTTAGTGAACTCAACCTGAACCCAAGAACATCCATGGATGGGTTGCAAGTGGTACAGTTTTTTTTTTATTTTATACAGTAAAAGATTTATCTAATGTATAGTCGGTGCAATGTTGAAGTGAGCTAAGCGCCCAAACACCATATTTTTTGAAAACTGAAGTTGAAGTTGAATTTTGTGAAATAGGGTTCTGTTCACTTCTATCGCTTTTGAAGTACAATATATTTCACTTTGTATTTTTTTATAATTTTGAAATATAAAGAGGCATTATTAAAAAAGATAAAAATAGCCAAAAATAAAAAAATAAAAAAAAATGAAATTTTCATTATATTTGTTAGTCACTATGGTTTTATACCGACCTTATAACCGTTAATTGACCTCATGAGTGATGAAGTTTTTGGATGTGTAAAATTTCATATAAAAGTAACGAACCAAACTTTGAATTTTTAATTTTGATAAAATTTGAGTTCAAAACGTGATATTATTATTCTGAAGATAGTTAATAGATATAAAGATAATCAAGTAATTCAACAAAGCACTGAAACAAAGATTGCCTAGGAAAGCAATTGAAAACGTATTTATGTTACCGTTTGTTACATGCTTCAGCAGGTAAGTTTCCACTAACAACAGTCCCATTTCACATTATGATCCAAGGTTAATTCAAACATCTTCGAAAACAATAGCTGAGAACCAACATCAAGGTAACAAACACCACATTATTATTATTTATTTATTTATGTTATTATTAACGTTAATTGCGATGGGACCTGGAAAGCAATATATAATTCAAAAGTTGAACACCCACTTCTAGACTCCTCAAGGAGGAACTTCGAACAACCTCAATAATTCACCAGGTATCTGCCTCTTGACTAAAGGAGACCTCAAACCCATCAGCAAAGGAAACAAACGCTTTGGGACACTCTCACAAGTATAAAGTTGTTTCAGAAAGTGTCCTCCTCTGCGAAAGGAAAAAGAAGAAAAATGGCAGATTTATTGCAGATGTGGCCAGAGAGGAGCTGGAAGTTTTCGCTTCATTTCCTCCATCGACTTCCCAGGATGACGTGATCGGAATCCTATTGTTTGTCTATCGATTCAGCTCCTTCATTGCCGAGTATTTAGGATTTCTCGAATGTCTCGATTGCGATGGAATATCCAACCTTATGAAACATGCATGGAAGTGCCCGATCGGCCAAATGATCTTCCAAGACGAAAGATTTTTATCATTAGCAGCAATCCATTATGTTCTAAAATGTTTGCTTTGATTAGTATATTAAGCACATGCGAGATGTTTAAAACATCGATATAAAGTTGTAAACTGTATAGAAAACACAACTATCCGTCAATATAAATTTAATCGACATCATGACATGCTATATACTTTTTTTAGATAATATTTTAGGAGAAATTAGCACAATTTATACTTTAATAAATAGATTAAGATCCCAATTTGGTAAATGACAAAAACTATTTTAGTCGTGTTGTGTATGTATAAAAGATTCTTACTTTCACTTACCTATACATGAAATATACAGTAAGGGAAAGTATTGCGATCGTGAAAAATTCCCGCGAAATGGTCTGTGTGTGTGTGAACAGACTAGCTCAAAAAGTATAAGCCGTACAAATCTGAAATTGGGTATTTGGTGTATGCCCGCGATGTGACAACAAAAATTTCATCGAAATTGGTCCAACGGAAGGGGTACTTTATATAAAGAATTTTGTCTATTTTTTACGTTTTTTCTCGATTTACTCAAAAAACGGCTTAAACGATTTTTATCCAACTTGGTATTTGACGTACATAAATGCCCGCGATGCGACAGCCGAAATTACATCAAAATTTGTTAAACGAAGGGGGCACTTAACTTAATAAATGCTTTCTCATTATCACGTGTTTTTATTATTTACTCAAAAACTGCTGTAACAATGTTGATAAAGCTGGGTATTTGATGAATGTACATGCCAAAAATGTGACAGCCAAAATTGGTCAAACGGAGGTGGCACATTATTCAGTAATTTTTTTCAAATTTTTACGTGATTTTTTTTTCTCAAAAACGGATGTAACTATTTTAATCAAACTGGGTATTTGATATATGCATATGTGACAGTTAAAACTGTATTAACCGTATTCTGAAAATAAAAACTTTTATTAAAAAAAAAAAAAAAAATTATTTTACTTTAGAGAGTAAATACGTGGTGCTCAAATTTTTTAATGAATCGAAGGTGTGTAAAAATATGGTATACGCGTTCGCGTATACTTTTTATTTTTCGAGGTATAAGGTATTAGAAGCAGTTAAGTACTGTTCCCCAATCAAAGTCAATACCAACGGAGCCTTTTCGCTGACATAACAAAATCTTATCTCGAGTAAGAAAAGAAAAAAAAAGCAATGAAGATATCAACTCCAGCAAGTTTTTAGATAACGTCAAGAAGCCTACACTCTTATTTACTTCTTATATCTCAGATCTGACACATCTTCCGAGAAAGAAGGTAGAGAAAAAACGAAAAAAGATATTTCTCAAAAACAATGCTGATTAATAAAAACCGAGTAATAAATGTCGGAGATTTATTATGAACTACCTCAGATTTTTATGTTAGACCGAGTTTCAATCCCAAGAAAATATTGATGATAAATATGATATCGAGAACATTGGATTAATTTTCAGAGTGTGTGTAGGTATTTAGATATTATTTCTTTATATACCGGTTGAGTGTCACCTAAGAATAAACAATAATTGGTCGGAGCTAATATCAAATTACAAAAAGGTATACAATTAATAAAATCGCTTTTATATTTTAAGTACAAATAATATATATTTATATTTAAAACTTGACTATCAATAATCCTCTAATTTCCAGGAATTGTTTTTCATTATTTAAGGAACTGCTAAATATTCAATTGCCATTATTCTATGATTGGTTATGACGATAATTGAAAAAAAATTTGAGTCAGGTTCCTTTTCTCCATAACATTTTCCAACTTCTTTTCTAGGTAACACGATTTAATTCGGTACAGGAAGACAAAATTTTCAAAATTATGATTGAATTTTTTATGTTATGCGTTGAGATTTAAGGATTAATGCAACGAAATAAAATAAAAATAAAATTTAATAATTTCAACATCCTGTCGTTCAACAGTCTAGGTCAAAAACTATAAACCTTACCTGAAATTATTTGACGTATGTATGTATATGCCTGCGATGTGACAGCAAAGATTTCATCAATATGGATCAAACGGAGGGGGCACTTAATTTATGTTCATATTGCATCAGCTATTTAAAAACATATTTTCAATCAGTTCGAAAATAATATGAAATTAAACAAAGTCATATACAGAATATTTATTGGATCATTAAAATACGTTTTGAGACCTCGGGGCACAGATACGAGTAAGTTTAAGCCAGTTTACATTTAGGTATATCTTATCCAAAATTAACAATCAAAAGCCTTTTTGAACCCTTCATATTATGGCAGATAAAGAGATCCTTCCACGAAAAACTCCAAACCCGATGGATTTCGTGAGGCTTAAACCTTGCTTACCTAACAAAGGCCTCTAGTAAGCCCTGAAAAGAAAACGGCCCTGAGGCACGGATGTAAGAACAGGCTTTGAAAGTCTCCTCAATATTTCATAACTACCATATCCTCATTTCAGATATAGTGTTACAAAAACTGTAGAATATAGATAGAAGCGATAGAATTTATAATATTAAATGTATGGTAACTTTGAATTAATAAAAATTTATTTCATTACAATAATAATTTTTAAAAAAATCATTGTTTTCATAATCATTTCATGGGTTCCTGGCAATGCGCAAAATGACAGTAGAAGAATAAAATATTTTATATGATTTTTTTCTACCTTTGTGCTTTGATTATCGCAAATTAACAGTTTTACCTAGTGTAACCTACCGATTTTTGGTTGTGGTTTTGATTTTTCTTAGGTTAAAGAAGGATTTGATGGCGTTCCTTTCCTTTCAGGAACATGGAAATTCGACTAACTTAAAAAAAATGTGCAAATGGATATCAATGTCTAATTAATTCGAGCCAGGAGGGAAAGAATTGTTAGACAAATCACTGATTAGTGATAACAAGTGGCCGTAAAACAGACAGGAACCAAAAAAATCTATCTTAACTCAATAGATTTCTTTTTCAAATTATAAGTAAGCAATACGTTGGAAAGCATATCGAATACTATGATCAAATAAATGAAAAAGGATATGATTTGCCGAATAGAATAAAATGGGTACATATCCTTTAAAAGGACTTCGAGAAACAACAAAGAAATATAAATACAACCATACGCCTCGATTTGAGTATCAATGAAAGTTTCGGAAAAACTAATATTCTATAATGACCAATAATTATTGTTTCTGATTTAGATTTGTATTTTTCTTTATAATTTAATCAAAAATATAATTATTTCGAGGGGTAATTTTAAAACAATGTTATAAAAATCTAATTTACCTGATGGAATGTTAAGTTCTAATAATATTGCAACGCATAATAAGAAACAAATAATAAATTAACCAATTGGTTAAATTTAACATTCAATCTCTAATTTAATCTTTTCTGATACCTTTTAAGATATCAGTTCAAATATACTTAACACAAATTTTTATCAAATTATTTATAAAGTTATCCCCGAGATTTTATCAACTGTAAAGGAAAACATAAAGCGGAGTTGAAGAGGCATCTTCAGAGATCAGAGGGGAAGAATTCCTCAACGGGCGCGCTCAATCGAAAGCAGTCCTTCAACGGGAAAAGGTGAATATTGCTTTATAGCTATTAAAAATAAGTTTCCTTTGAGTGGAAGGGCCCGACTCTCCCAGAACTTTATCTCGAGAAAGGTAAAATACTTTATAGTTGGTTTACTCTTAACTTGTCTTTTCAAATCCCCTTCCAAGAAACAGGATTTTAAAAGTTCCTAAGCGTGGGAGAAGCGATTCGGAAAAAGGATTCTAGGAGTGCTTTCCAATGATTAAATACAAACAAAATCTATTTTATAACTTTTTGTCTATTCTATACTTCGCCGGTTTAGTAAAAACATAATTTGATTCTAGTAAATTTATTTGGCCATTTCAAAATTCATATACATATTAGTGATTTTTTCAATAAATATTTCCAATAGTAAAAGCATATTTTCAAAAAATGGACGGATAGCTGCAGAAAATCGAGAAGAGAAGAAATAATCCTGTGCCGGCCCTAGAATCGGTTACTGCATTTTTCCAAAGCATACTTTCTTCACAATCTCGCGCACATCCACCTTTGTCCAAAGTGGTGTCCTAACGACAGTTTTGCATATTGTATGTATATCGTACATAAAGTGGACTGCAAACATTATCAACCGACCAGAGGAAAACTAAACATGAGCACATGATTTAGTAAAATACTGGAGGATTCTGAGGGAAGTGTTGAGAAACTCATAAACATTTTGAATTTATCAGATTTTATAATATAATTAAAAAAAAAATTAATGACCCCGTCGGGTAGAGTGGCTATTCCAATCATATATGTTACTTCTCAAGGCCTTTTTTGTCGGAACGCCATAACTTCCTTAATACTTCATCAAATTTCATGAATGAGGCATCATTTTAAAGCTCTCCTTAACCGCTAAACCGAAAAAATATGTGCGTTCTAAGCGAAACATTACAATTCTCAGCAGAAATGGTCGCAGGGCTTTTTCGAAGTTGTTATTTTTTTCAGTTTGTCGAGACGAACATTTTTGGTTATGTACACTTATCCGATTGTCGCCGTCGTTTGCGAGTCACAAGCAGAAACATGCGATCAGTGTCTGTGTAAAACAAACCCACCAACAAACAATCATAGATGACCATATCGTAACTTCAAACTTAGTGTACATAGAGGTCCTGTAAATACTAAGCAAATATGTAATTCCCTTAAACTTATGTTCCAAAAAATAAATAATCTACAATTTAAACACATCTATTCTTTACTTCAACACCTATTCACTAAATACCCACTATATTATACTAAATATACATGTACTTCAATTAAGGGAGGTTTACGTAGGTTAGAGTTCGAATGCTTCGCACGGGTCAGCTATTAATAATTAAATAGTGATTTTTGTTATTTAAATTAATATCGCTTACGTAGTTTTTATAAGTAAAGGTAGTACGGATGACAATAGATTTAATGTAAACATGTTTAATTCTTTAAACTTATTTAAGAATTACTGTAAAAAGGGATATATAAATCTATGGGTTGGTATATTATATTTAAAATGAAAATGGTGGAATGCAGAACAAGAAGCTATAGAAATCAGATTTAAGGACCTTGCAAAGGAAAACGCTACGAGGGTATTTTTGCATATCGTGCCCATCATATTCATGGATTGTGAAACTAATTATATATTTTGTATAGTTACCCAACATATACCCAACCGTATGTTAAATCATATAAAATAAATACAGAGTTTGTATTTAAAGTATTTAAGAGCATCTGGATAGACAATATTTTTAATATTTCCTTCGTGCATACAGGAAAAATATTATAGACACATGAAGCGGATTGTACAATTATAAAGAAATAGGTGAAACATATTTTCCGTCTGAAGTTTCATCCAATCATGTCTGAGTCTTTTCGTAAAGAAAACAACTAGAAACACGTATAACATGCACTGCAGTTTTTTAACAAATTTCTAACAAATTCCACAAGCTCAAAGATAGAAATAAACAAAGTCAAGTACAGGCAAAACAGAAAAAAAATGGACTAGTCGTATATGTTTTTTCTATACAATGTATATATAAAGGTATTCAGGAGAGATCAGCGTATTTTCGGAGCTCGGTTTAAAAACTTATAGCGCGTGTGCTACGCTACCAAGGTTTCAATCTGAGAAAAAAAAAATGAATATAAACAGGTACACACATGTATATATTTATGAATATGAGAATATTGTATAAGAGAAACATATTGACCTTCAGAACATACATTTACTCGAAAGAGCAGTTACCCCTGTCAAAACCAGGTAAGTCACCACCTAAAAGGTGTCCGTCACACTGCATTGTCACCTGGCTTTATGGAACTTTACCAGTAAAACTTTTCCATCAAAAGCTCTCTCAGTTCAGGTGGGATAATACGCAAATACATAGAACTTGACAGCTTACATTAAAAATGCCTTGCCTAAAAGGTCTCGGATTCCTATACTTAATTTAAATATACTCCGAGAAGAGAGAGTTCAATAAAAATATGAAAGGTTAGGAATTACCTTAATATAAATTAATAATATAAATAAGTAAATATTATAAGTTTGACGAGAGACTTTTAACACATTATAATAAATTTACAAACATCGTTACGGACGATAACAGTTTCAGAACGACTGTCACGAGTGTAAAAAATAACTTAGCTTAAAATAAACTCACATACAAATTGCTTCTTCATTTAAAATTATTTAAATTTATTTTTTTCTCTAGCCTATAGGCGGGCGCAAGCGACGGTGCTACTAGGAACTAGAGAAACGGGGATAAAAGCCGGGCCATTACCTGGGATTCATAGGTTTTTTTGGCGTTTTTAATTTATTTTTCCATAATTAAAACCCGATTGAGCAAAAAATGATTTGAAAAATATCTAATAGGTATTGCTCGGTCCCTCAGTGTTCAATTAGAAAATCAAAAGACGTGTCATTCCCTTCTATTTCCAAAAAATAAAAAGCTTCTTAAAGAGTGGATTGTAAAATTAAGTATAGATAAGCCTGTTTTGAAACATATGACGATATGTAGTCTTTATTTTAAAGAAAGAGACTATATTTATCCAGGTAAATATTAGTATTTGACATTTTATTATTCCAAAATGCTAGTATTATGCAAATAACATTGAGACCATAGTGTCACAGATTTGTTTTTCTTTTTTAATTTTCCCCATGTTTCTATTACATCCGTTGTGCTTAATTGTTCCATGTTTTCAATGCGAAGCCTGAAAGTTTTGACAAATAAATAAATAATATGACAAAGAATCTAAGCTGTCATAACAATGATTGTGTGAATAGGTAATTAATGTTATTACTAACCGAAAAACGTCGAGTAAAGTTACAATGATGTGTTTACATTTACCAGAACTACCAGCTTTACACGTACAATGACAAAAAAATTGCTTATTATTATTAATAAATTTGATTTCCACTTTTATTTGATAGGGCAGTCCTTTAAGATTGCTAGTATAAAGGCACGAGGCTTGTAAAATAACTGTTTTTTTATTTTTAGATATTATTCCACTTATAATTATGTGGTTTGCATCAAGGATAGCCTGCCCTTCAATTAATGGTCTTTTAAAATTACCAATTATCTCTATCACATCAACTATGCCTAACACCGTTCTTTCCGACATTTTGCAATACTACTAGCGCACCCTATAGTCGATTGCGCCCGCCTATTAATATCTTTATCATTTTTTTCGGTTAGTTTAATGGAGTTATCCTACTCGTCTATAACATACATGCATAGGATGACAAAAGTTTTGTCAGTTATTTATTCAGAAAGTGATTGACATTATTATAATTTTATAGCATAACTGGAAACAAAGATCTACTGCTACTAAAAAAATATTTGAAGTGGAAGACGGAAGAGGGAGCTGTGAATGAAAGAACTGAGTAAGTAATTTAGGTTCGACAGCGGCGACCCAAGATGAATCACGTTCTGGGCGCCCATCTCAGTGGAATATCGTTACTTCAAAAAGAGCAGTTAATAAAAATAAGTCAGTCAGTCAACTCTTTTTGGTCTTTTAGGGATACAGAACAGGAGATAAAATTAAACAATGCCATTCAAGAACTCCATTTATACTAGAATTCCATTTGTATGAGACTGTCATATGTTACTTAGACGTTAATAGGAACTCTCTAATACAGTCGCTAGATGGCGTGTGTAAAAATACATGCACAAATTACAGAATCACTCTAAAAAATATTTGGATAAAACAAAAATTCCATAATCAATATATGGTTCTTTTATGCCCAAAATAGTAAGTAAAGTCTATCCAAAACCATCTCACATTCATTTTTACTTTCACTTACCTATATATGAAATATATAGTAAGGGAAAGTATTGCGATCGTGAAAAAATTCGAATTCCGGTTTTCAACGGAAACACACGTTTTGGGTTCCCCTGAGCTCAAATAACCAAAGTCCAAAGTCCCGCGAAATGGTCAGTGTGTGTCTCTGCTTATAGCTTATAGCTCAAAAACTATAAACCGTACGAACTTGAAATTGGGTATTAGGTGTATGTAGATGCCCGCGATGTGACAGCAAATATTCCATCAAAATTGATCAAACGGAAGAGGTACTTTATTTAAAGAATTTTGTCTAATTTTTACGTTTTTTTTTTCGATTTTCTCAAAAACAGCTATAACGATTTTGACCAAACTGAATATTTGATGTTTGTATATGGCCCCGATATCACAGCAAAAACATGAAAATTGTTCAAACGGTGAGGGCACTTTATTTAATAAATGTTTTTCCCACTTTTACGTTTTTTTCGATTTTCTCAAAAACGGCTTTAATTACTTTGATCAAACTCGTCATGTTTAATGAGAATTAAGTATTCTTTAATGCCACGTGGACTTTATCATTATTAAAATGTTCTGAGGGGTCTTAAATAAGGAAGAGGTCTGTTTGGTTTTTGTATAATGTAACTTTGATTTTGTTTATATGGGACGTTCTTTTACAAACCGAACACCTTTCTGACCGACACATTTTAGATTTAACTGAAACTTCTTTTACGGGTTCTATATCGAAAAAAAAGAGATACGTGTAAGAGGATTTTATTTTATTTTATTTTCGATATTTTGAAAAATAAACAAGATTGAAAATTCGTGAATTTGAAGATTTATCGATAATAGCCTATTTTTCAAAAATTCATAACTCCGGTTCTATTTAAGCTAAAAAATCTATTTATTTTTTATTTTGAAGGTAAAAAGACAAGCTTTAAGAAAAAAATACTACCCACGCCTCGATGTGACGTACCGCGCTAAATTAATTAATTTTTTTCTTACAGTAAAAATAACTTCTCCATCGTTTTTAAAAGCGTTTTCGGTAGAAAATTTGACGCAGAATACGATAAAAATAGTAAAAAGTTGATTCATGGGTGGCGCCACTGTTAAAAACCGATTTAAACATTGAAATTGTTAATAACAATTTGAATTTTTCGACAATTTGTTTTGAAAGTATTTTTTTCTTAAAGCTTGTCTTTTTACCTTCAAAATAAAAAAAAATTAAATTTTTTAGCTTAAATAGAACCGGAGTTATGAATTTTTGAAAAATAGGCTATTATCGATAAATCATCAAATTCACGAATTTTCAATCTTGTTTATTTTTCAAAATATCGAAAATAAAAAAAAAATTCTCTTACATGTATCTCTTTTTTTTCGATATAGAACCCGTAAAAAAAGTTTCAGTTAAATCTAAAATGTGTCGGTCAATTTTTTTCCAAATCTGTTCGGTTTGTAAAAGAATGTCCCATATGGAGAAATTAACTGCCTCTCGTTACGCCTAAACATAAGAAGTGGCTAAATGTGAAATATGAAAAAAATAAAGTAAACATATACAGGAGAAAAGAAGAAAAAATATTCCTTCAAACTCATAAAATACGTTTAGCCCACACATGCGCAGAACGACTTTAATGACATGGTTGTTTATGAATAAACTGCTTTTTTTGGTGAAAAAAGGCATATTTTATTTATTTCATCATATTAAATAAATCACCACATCTGAAGGAGATTATTAGAGTAAAACTGAGTGTGAGATGGTTTTGGACAGTCATTGCGTACTATTATGGACATAAAAGAACCACATATTGGTTATGGTATTTTTTGTTTATTCATTGATTTTTTAGAATAATTCTGTAATTTGTGCTTGTATTTTTACATACCTACACCAGCTAGCGACTATAAACATCACAACTCACAACTCCGACCAACCGGTTTAAGATAATATTAAAATGACTTCTTCAGCAACTAGTTATTAATTGTATTACTATTCTTTTCCAATTACATCCAGTAATCAAATATGATGCATGGCTTTGTTTTAAATTTTTTATAAATAAATTCCTGTCTGTTGAATGCAGTTTAAATAGAATTATAACTGTTCTATATCTATATAATGATGTTAATTTAAGTAACGATTTGATCCAGACACTCGTGAGCGGATCGGATACTGGCTTCTGGGATGATCAGCCCAATTAGGTGGTCCGGTTTTAAGCCCTCAGGAAACGAACCCCTCATTGCGGATCCTCCTTTCCCCGGAGGAGACAGATGAAGGAAGGACGATAAGCGACACAAGATTGATGATGCCCTCGGAAGTCCAAGGGGCCCAATAAAAAGTGGACCACGCCCAGGACCATACCAGGAGGTCCACCCTTACCACACACACACACGCACACAGTTCTAGAGCGGCTGCAATGAAATCTGAATCAGCGAGGACGGTGGGAGGGCATTAGGGAAACAGATAGGGCGATCCCAAATGTAAACTAAATTCAGGAGTTAGCCGGCTTAGCTGAAATGGTTCTCATCCTACTTTGCCCCTCTCCTGTTTCCGGCAACGAAATATTTTCCCTGCTTAAATTTCTTAAAACTCCAAAAAACACAATGCAAGATCACTTATCAAAAACTTATTTGTTTATAAAGTTATGTGAAATTTATTATGAGCCAATACAGCTGGCAAAAAGGTAAATAACAATAACATTTTCCATTGCTCAATGCAGTAAATCTCTTGGCTAGTTAAGCCGCTGTAACTTCGAATAAGCAACTCCAAGATGGCAGCCGGCGTGAGTAAACAATTAAGTATTCCGATCTCGCCCTACCCAATATTCACGATTCAGTTCGGGTTTACCGACAGTTCCCGAGATCAGATATCAGGCTTTATTCACATTTTTGGAAGAAAATTCATTCGTTCCTTATTTAATAAGGTTAGGTCTGATCCAAACAAAATCTTCAATCTAATCAATCATGTATAATTTGTTCTTTTTTCTATGGAGTCATAGCATATAAACTCATCATCAAATCGTTTAAAAACAATATCCTTTTTGATTATTTAAATACATTTTTTCATGAAATAACAAAAAAATAATGATCTGGTAGTTAGGAATACTCGGATTCTTATATCATTAGTTCATTTGTACCTTTTGCATTTGTATGTGCATTCAACTTGAACCCATTTAATAACATAAACAATACATATTTTTAAAAAAAGAACAAATAAATTTACAAAACAAAAGATTAAATTTATTTGTTAAACATTTCTAAAGAGGTCACCAAATTTTAAATTTTAAGCAGGAATCACAGGAAATTTTCATGTATTGAAATAGTTCTTCTACTTATATCTATTGTAGTACTCTAAATACATTAAAGAAACATTATGTACAATATATTAAAAGTGATAAATTAGTAACAGTTGTGATTGCACTTGCAAGAAACATATGATTTATTTCTACTTAAATTAGGGCAAAACAAACAAACTGTTTATTAGAAAAAGAAATATAAACTTTTTAATTTAAAACAAAACTAGAAAAAGTTAATGGGAAGGCCCATAAAAATTTCTTGCTTAAATTAAATGTATTGTGAACTTTGCTATTCCGGAACCAGGTTCCTTTATAAATACTAATGGAACTCCTACAACCTTTCTTGTTGCATCTCCAGACAAGGACACGTTTTCTTCTATGGTAGATTTCGATACGGTGAAGTCTTGAACATTTCTTTTCTGGATGAATTAATCCATATCTCTGTAACAGCCTTAACAGCAATGTCCGTGTTTGAAATCATTGCACTTAGATTAATTAAATTCATTTTCAGTAGTTTAGGTTAAATTTTTGGACAAACACTAACGGTCGCAGGTTCGGGTCGCGTGGTGGCCCTAGGATTTTTTAAAGGGAGTAAAAAATCCTTAGATATGCCGACCCTTGGATAGGACGTAAAATGGAGGTCCCGAGCCTATACGATGTCAGGTACTCGTACTAGGTTAAAGATCCCTATCCTAATTATACCTGGATAGGAAAAATTTAGGATTTTTCACATTCCCACTGTGGCATCGTCAGATTAGCCTTAGTGGCTAAGTGACGTTAAACAAACAACCAAACAAATATTTAGAGACTAATTGAACTATCAAAAAAATAATTAAAAGAAACCTTCAAAAACATATAATTTGTAACCTGTTAGCAGTGATTTAAAAAATTAATCATTATAATCACATGTTACGGGCTAAAATGAAATGTGTGCCTATTGCAAAAAAGACCCCGTGTTCACAATAAGCCTGTCATGAAAACTGTTATATATAATACTAGCATTCCCCGTCGCGGTTTTGCCCGCGAGCCTTTAAAATCAATTCTGTGATCATTATCTTGGCATTGATTTAATATAATATGTTAACTGATGTTAAGGAGACTTAGTAGAATCGGAGCTTCCGGTAGGTAGAATGTTGGAGGAGGAAGCTGCCGGCTCGGTAGAAGAGAGGGAGACGCGTAATGGAGGGAGTCCACTAAAACCGCCGAAACAAAAAATTGCTTACTCGTCGTGAACGCTTCATTTTTCGGCTTTAAAACGTGGTTTTCGATGCCCCGTAGGAGCTTTCGAGTTAAACTCGTCGCATCAAGATCTTTAAAATGAGTCCAAATTAGATATTTTTTCAATGCAAAAATAGGTGTCCGATAGAGTTAAACGACAATTTCGCCTTTTAAACCCCTTAGGGGTTACATTTTTGAAATTCCTTTCTTAGTGGTTACCTAGATCGCGTTTAAAATCTAAATTCCGAACTTCAAGTTTCTTTCATTAGTAGTTTTTGCTCTGCGTTGATTCTGTCAGTAGGACAAAGCCTCTTATATATAGAGAGATGATAGAGATCGAAATAAACACGCACCATCCCCAATCATGGAAATCACAGTTTGCATAATTTGATTACCACTAATATTTAAATAATCAGTAGCCATATTCTATGTGAATGTCGATTTTAATAATATTGTAACGTTAAATCGATATTCAAATAAAAAACATATGGTTTAAAAAATAGCCTTTTCTCAAAAATAGATTTCCGTTAGAGTTAAACGACAATTTCGCCATTTAAGCCCCTTAGGGTTTACATTTTTGAAATTCCTTTCTTAGTAGTTACCTACATCGCGTTTAAAATCTAAATTTCGAACTTCAAGTTTCTATCATTAGTAGTTTTTGCTCTGCGTTGATTCTGTCAGTCTGGACAAAGCCTCTTATATATATAGAGATGTCGGAACCATTATAAACCGGAAAGGGCCTTTGGGTTTAATACTCTGTAAGGAAGAAAGAACCGTTTCTTGGTAAGTGGTAGTGCAAGGAAGTAATTTGATGGGCAGGGTTTGCCCCAGGAGGTTCTCTCGTCCACCGAGGCGACCTTTGACAAAATATTGACGATACCCTGTCAAGTGGGAGAAATCGGGAAAAAAGTACTAATAACCAATAAAAAATATAGTTTGTTTTAACTAATTACCTACCTACCTAGAAAAATAAAAGAGAATAATTAAAATATATCATTGTAATTAATCCTGTTAACCACCAAGGATAGTAGAAAAACAAAGTGACTTACTATAAATTAATGGAATAAAAAGTAAAGGTGGAATTGAAAATAAAATTTCATGTTCAAGAGAAATAATTGGAACCAGAAATAAAGAGACAACGTCACGAACAACTTACTTTAAATGAAAACTTTCAAGAGGAATATTACTTTATATCTGGATCACAAAGAAAAAAGGAACACAAGACTTCTCTCAATTATTTTCTTTTTACTTCCAATATTATTAATTTATAAGTAAATGAATGGTTTAACAAACATTCCTTTTTTTTTATTATATAATTTATTTATTGAAATTTACAACTGTATATACAATACAGTAAGTAAATTACAATACAATAAGTACATAATTGACATGAAAGGGCGTGTGGAGAAACTACCCAGCGGTAGCACTCGAATATTGTTTTCATCATACTGCATCAAAAACATGTGTTTTCAATAGTCGGTTTGAGTCCGTAAAGTAGTACTTTTCGGGCCTAGGCCTGAATAGTATATTTCGTACCAAGGGCCGAAAGTGGGCGTTTGCCGGCCCGAGATATTTTTTGACCGAGACGTAGTCGAAGTCATGAAAAGTTCGAGGGCCTGCAAAAGCACTTTGGCCCGAGGCACGAACGCTATTTTTCACCATACTACAATAAATATTAATACGTTATAACATTAATCATAAACAAGATTTTCTTTTGGTTAAGTGTACCTCTTTGTTAGAAGGTTATCTTGTGGTTATGGGGACATGATGAATGTTTAATGTATGGAATGTTTTACGTTATGTTATTATGTAAGTTAATAAAGAGAGATGAACATATGTGTGTTTCATTTAAAACAACTGATATATTTCAAAATGCTAAAAAAAGTTAGTTCGTAGGTTTTACATTTTCCATTTTTAACCAGTTCAAAAACTTTGTATACTCTTCGTCATACCTATCTTTTGATTTTGCTGGTAACAAATCTGCTATGATTTCTTTTGCTCTTCTATTTATAGATTCTGATATATTATTAGCCATAATTACTAAATAACTAAACAATAATACGAGCAAAACAAACTTATGTAATGTATATAATGAAATGAATGAATTAAAATAATAAACAGCTGATTTTGCGGCCCTAGGGCGAAATATTCATTTTCGGCCCTAGGGCGGCGAAGTGTAGCTTTCGGACCGCAAATTAGGTTTGTAAAACAGGTGATTACATCGTAGTATGGTGAAAAAATCTTTTTGGTGCGGTTATACTACATGCTACATATATATATAAATAAACATGTGTTTGGAGGAGGTTACTCTGTTGAGGACCTTTTTAGAGATGAGCCAGAACTTGAAAATAGTTCCTTTATTCAAAAGTTTTGGTATTCCAAAAGGCAATGCCAAACACAGGTTTTAACATAATGAATAATCATAATTGTACTATAAATATTAATGTAAATATATTAGTACTTTTCTTCTAATAAACAGACGTTTATAAAAAAAAAAAATGTCGATTTAATTTCTTATATTGTATCAGTAAGTTATTAATGAAACATATGAGTGTTTTAATGTACTCAAGTATGAGCAGCATAATGAAAATTATTGTTCATAACACGTACCAAAAGCGTGTTTTTGGTGCTTGGTCTAATTTCCGCTAAACTCGACCGCGCACCGAAATCGAGCACTTTTGGTACTATTGAAGAAAATAACTATTTATTTTAGAAGACCTCTAGGCCATCTTCTTTTCAGACGCCTCGGAGGACTGTCTGGGATAGAATAGGAAGCAAGGTCGGAGACAAGAGGGTTAGGATGAGTTGGGAGTTTACTGTGGAAGGTCTGGGTTCTGGATTGGGCTAAATCGGTGACATAGGGAACATTAAGGTCTTCATGGATTATTTTATTTGGGACGAAATAAGGAACATTCAGGATTTTACGAAGGATATTAGATTGTAGGGATTGGTTGCGAGAGGAATTCGATGGTTTGGTGGAACCACCAAAATTCGACTCAGTAAGTCCAGATAGGTCTTACAATTGTCTTGATGATTACTCTTTTGTACTGAATTGGAAGTTGGAGCGTTTGCCTAGTAAATATTGTAATAGTCAGAATCTGCGGGTGGTTTATTTTTTTTCAGGCTTGTGTGAGGATTCCATGTGAGAGGTTTATCTAGGTATATGGAATCCTAGGTATCCGATCTGTTCGACAGGTGTAAGTTGGATATTATTGAAGGATACTGCTGGACAGGATGTTGTAGGTTTACGACGTAGGGTAAAGGTAACTTGATGGGATTTATCTTTATTCTCCACTTTTGACACCATTCTTCAAGGGATGTGAAATGTGATTGTAAAGCCTGGGATGCAGCAGTAGACAAATAATTTAAAAAGAAAAAAGTTAGTCTTGGTTTAGCACTACAATTAAGGGTCCTGGCGACGTAATTTCGACCAAACAAAATATTTCTGAATACTCCAGCATTGGAAGAATCCCACATATATTATTTCACAAAGCGTATCCCACATATATTATTTCACAAAGCGTAAAAATCGGTTTTTCATCAATTATAAGGTCCTACCGTGCTCAAATGCCACGAATGTGGTATCGTTGGATTCAGAATTTCACGGAGCTTTTGCGAATTGCATTCTCAGTGTCCATTTTTTGGTCCAAAATAAAATATCGACCTAAACGTACTGACTCAACGGATCGAAACGAATAAAATTGGGTTTTATGGATTGCGATACGAGCATTAAGATCCAGTTTAGTTCTTATGAACTAAACTGGGGTTGGTGTTTTAAAGCCCTAAAACCTACCACTTCTGAGATAACGCCTGGGTTAGGCCCCTCCGCCGCACGTTGTCGACTACTTATTGTATTACGTTACAGCAAATGCTAGGACATGTCGTGTTTAGGTTCTAAAAATGTAGTTTGTCTGATTTAGACTTAATTGTAGCGTTGGAAAATTGCACTCTCACATTTAGCAATTACAGTATACTCCCAGTTTACCGGTTCCCGTTTAACCGACTCTTCGGATAAACCGATGGACGCTGTAAAAGATAAAAATTCTTTTTAAAATCCTTAAAAAACATTTATAATTTTGTCATATTCTCAATAAAAAATTTTGTTAAAATTCTTATCATGTTGCGGTTCGATAGATCTTAAATAAATTAATAAATGTAGGCTTGTTTTATTTGTTTTATACTTTCACTTACCTACATATGAAATATATAGTAAGGGGAAGTATTGCGATCGTGAAAAATTTCCACTTCCGGATTTCAACGGAAATACACGTTTTGGGGTCCCCTGAGTCCAAATAACCAAGTCCCGCGAAATAGACTGTGTGTGTGTGTGCGCGCGAGCGCGTGCGCGTGCGCGTCCGCGTGCGTGCGCGTGTGTGTGTGAACAGACTAGCTCAAAAACTATAAACCGTGCGAACCTGAAATTAGGCATTTATTATATGTATATGCCCGCGATGTGACAGCAAAAATTTCATCAAAATTGCCTAGAGGGAGGGGGTACTTTAATAACTTTTTACATATTTTTCGATTTTCTCAAAAACGGCTCCAACAATTTTGATTAAACTGAGTATTTGATGTATTGATAGGTCCGAGATATGACTAAAAATTTCATCAAAATTTAATTAATTTTGTATCATTTTCACCTGTTTTTTTTTATTTACTCAAAAACGGCTTCAACGATTTTAATCAAACTGGGTATTTGATGTATATATATGCCAGAGATGTGATAGCCAACATTTCATCAAAATTGGTCAAACGGAGGGGGGACTTTACTTAGTAAATTTTGTATCATTTTCACGTGTTTTTTTTATTTACTCAAAAACGGCTTCAACGATTTTAATCAAACTGGGTATTTGATGTATATAAATGCCAAAGATGTGATAGCCAACATTTTAGAGGAGAATAAAAGAAAAATATTCAGTCAACACATAAAAAACGTTGAGCCCATGCATGCGTAGTACGCCTTTAATGACAGATCATTGTTCATAATCTAAGCCGTTCTGTTCATTTCATGGAAATTATTTGTTTCATGGTAACTAAATGAAATTTTCGTCAAGTACATAGAGAATTATAAAATCAGACGACTTGGAGTATCATGCTTGCATTGCCGAATTATCACAAGTATAAACTTTTATTAATTAATTAAATAAATTAGTGTTTTTTATAGAGCAAATGAAAACAAAAATAAGAAATGAATGTGGAAAAATGTGTAACTTTGAGAAGTGGCATTAATAAAACGCATTAATTTCTATTCTAAGTAAGTTGGTAAGTGAGAGTTGTGTGTTGCGCGCACGCACCAGATTATTTTATTTTTTACCGAACTCCAGTAAAACAAATCTCTTCGAAGTAAAATTGATCTTGAAACAAAATCCGTATCCTCCATTCATTTCATTAAAAAAGAAATAGCTTCCTATATTTTGACAAGAAATTTCGTCAGTTGACATTAAGGTGCGTATAAACGAAAAAAATAAAAGATTTGTGAAACTGAATAGATTGATAGTGTAAATTTTCTTAAATTGCTAAATAAAATTGGCCCAAAAAAGGTTTCTTTAATTAATAACTATAGAGCCTTTGTAAAATAGGTTGTGTGTTGCATTTGGGTTTTATCGAAATATAGAAGTTATAATAATATATTTTGCTGGTTTTTTATACACTTTTCCGGATTGACCGGCTCATTCACTTAAACGGCAATGTATCCGTTCCGACGAGAAGGGATAAGCAGGAGTCTACTTTAGTCATTGGCGGATCTGAGGGGAGGGGGGTGCAATGGGGGCTGGAGCCCCTCCCATTGGAAAAATTTTACGTCATTTAAAGATAGAATTTGATTTTTCTTAAAGTAAGGAAGCAAGTTAAAGAACAAAAATGCGCAGAACAGGTAGAATTTCAGTTGTGGGAAGGTGTAAAAGCTGATCGGCAGATCCAATTGAAGGGCTGTGGGGCTGCAGCCTCCCCCCATTAGGATGCAGCCCCCCCTTTACAATCGGTTGGATCCGCCCATGACTGTAATCCAAAATATATATAAAATAAATAAAATCTATTTATGGTGATTCATAGTAACATAGTGATTCATTAGAACTTAGGTTTTATCAACTTATCTTTTTTATAACGGGAATTTCAGAAAACTAAAGTATCGAAATAAGAAAAATGAATTTCAATGGTTTCTACGCGGGCTTTATGACACATACACGTTCCACGTTTTTGGGCCAGGCGTTTTACACCTCTAAAACTTTGGTTTTGGTGGGTTAGGCCCCTCAGCTTCACGAGGCTACTTATTGTTTTGTTGCCTCTCCATGGATAGAAACCTATTTGATGTCGTTCTTACCACTTAGAAGACTATCTTCCTCTCCATTATCAGAAAAATAACCGTAAAAAGCATCTTATGAACTGTTTTTGAAAAAACAAAATCAGTAGGGAAGTTAAAATCAGAATGTAGAAAGATTAATTTCCAAGACTGTGCAACATTCTTAGTGATTTCATATATTCCAGGAAGATTACAGGAAACTTTTGTAGAGAAAAACGTCAGAAAATGAAGTTCTTCCTTAACTATTAAACAGAAAAATAATTTATTCTTCCTTGCTGTAGAAAAAAAGTTTCACCTTAAGGCCCGAGTGGTTGGGGGAGAGGGGGGATACGAACAGCCAAAACAAAAAAGTTCATTTCATAGTTATGTTAAACCTAGAAGTAAAATGTGATACAAATCTTCGTGCGAAGTGCTTCGCACGGGTCCACCTAGTATTCAAATATTCTTTTTCACCAATTGGAATTCCACCTATCGCAACCTTGGCTTTCCAACTCTACTTTGACTAAAAAGTGACACCATATTAGGAGGTACAATGTAAACGTTCCAAACCAATTTAAAAAAAAAAAAGTATATAACAAAATCCAATGTACGTACAATAAGATAAAAAAATAGGAAGCTAGAGTGGGTTAAGTGCGTCATACGGTTTGCAAATTTCAACTTTAACCGAGCAAAAAATAACAGCTACCAATGCTAAATAAATATTTTTTAATGTATTATGAACCTTATACTCTATTCCTTTCTTTTTCCTAAAAATATAGAATATACAACTATATGATATAAAAATATAATTTTCAAAAAAAAGGACTCATTTAAATCATGTTGTATGATTAACGTGAGAGATATTATATTATATAATAATAATATTTAAAGATAAATTTACCTCACAATCAACCTAAGCTGTACGAAATCAAGCAACAAGGCGATGACTTACCTGTAAATCAAATAATAATTAGTACTATCACATAAAAGTAAGTACCTATACAAATAGTAACGTATCAATAAACAAATAAAAAATAACAATAATTTAGTTTTTCACTAATGCTTTTCATATAATTTCTAAAAAATAAATTGTTCGGAAATGTCTTTGTGTCTGCCCCTTGCGCTGGAAAATAATTTCCTAAGTTTCTGCATTACAAATGGGAGTTCACAACCTAATTTCAACTCGGCAGGAGATTCAAGATTAAAAACAAAATTACCAAAAAGTACTTGAGCCAAATGTACAAAAGTTCTTCAGTACCCTAACATTTTTGAGCTGGTCCAGCAACACAATCTACATTGCATATTTCATAAGTTTATTTAAATCAATTTATTTTATAATTGAATTTTATGCGATTCAAGTTAATGTCGGCTTATCATGTTTTATTACTCTCGTAAAATCGGCCTGGGTAGCCAAGTGTTGATAATGCTAAAATATTAATGTTGCCTGAGTTTGTTATTGAATATGCTTATGCTATTGTTATGCAAGTTAAAAGCAGTATAACCTTAGAAAAAGTTCAATAGACTATTTTGTTTCTTCCGTCATGAGTACTCTAATAATTAATTTTATTAGCTTTCCTACTGATAGCTAATATCAAAATGCGAAATCTGATGTTTTGGCAACTTATAAAATTTGCGTCATACTGTGTCATAAAAGTCACCCAAAGAAAATAATTTTTGGCTTAAGTAAGATTAACGACGCTCATATTTATTTTATGAATAATGTCACAAAGAATGGCGCAATAGTGAATAAAATAAGCATTATTCTCAATTGGTAAGGAAAATTAAGATGCTATTATAAAACATTATAATTTAAAAGATAACTAGCAGTAGAAGTATGTATCACTATGGAATAACACTCTAAAATGGAATATTGCAAAGTCACGTTATGGCTATTTAGTTAAAATTATTTACATTAAAATTTTATTTATTTTGATTATGATCTAAAACTATTCATAGTATAAAAAATATAACGATTACGCTTCCTTTTTTTACTGAATTAATGATTTTAAATTACGCTGTAACGTTAATAGAATGCTAAATGAGCGTAAGGCAGATCTGATATGAATTTCAGAATGAAAAATAAGTCGCCTTGAGGCACACCCAAAACGACGAAGGAAATTAACTTAAAATCTTATTACAGTGAAGGAGGTGGCGGTTCCAATCTCGGGGGGTTTTCGGTGGGAAAACCTTAAAATTGTGGCGACGAGTTTTGAACCTTTTGAGTTATTGCTTATTCACTTTTTTGTGTAAATGAGGAATATAATTGTATAAAACATTCCTGATCAGATGAAAACGTTATGTTCGATATCTAAATTAAATCATTACAATGAAGCTCAAAAAACGAGCCTGTTAAAAGCAAATTTTCCCAAAAAAATATTAATATATAAAATTGAGATAATAAAAAAAGAGAGAAATTAGGCGAGGACCACGCTCAACCACCAGATATCTTTCAAATAAAGGAAACCGCTAAATAAAGGCCAAGTAGGAATTCCTGCTCATTAGTAATAAATATATTATTAATTTACCTTGAAGCGCATATTTTAACACAATTTAACAAATTATTTATCTATAATATTTTTTTTTGGAAAGGGGGAGGCGAGGCAGACGAGAGTCAGCCCACGGGCATCCTGACAACCAGTTAACTTAAATATTGTACTATCAGTTCGAGTCACAGTAGCGCAAAGTGCAGTAGTCTGTGGACCAATGTCGAAAACGAAACTATTTTATAAATTATTCCATAATTTCCAAATTTTCGCTTTAGTAATCTTTCATAGTAACATCAGTAATATTGCATAGTAGTTTTTAATCTAAGCGAAATAATTTCAATTTAGTTGGCTTTTTTTTTAATTTTTTCATTTTTTGATTAATACCGTTGAATGGCATTTCGTCGTTAATATCTTTAAAAACATTTTTTTTTAATTGTTAAATACAATTTAATAAAAGTCCAAATTCATATTTTTCTATTTCGATAAAAATAATTCTAGTTTCTAAAATATTTCGATTTAATATCAATTATTCATAAAATATACGTACAAAAATTTCCTGCATTGAATGAAAAAATCTGGTGCGTGCGCGCAACACACAACTTTCACTTACCAACTTATTTAGATTAGAAATTGACGTGTTTTGTTAATTGCCACTTCACAAAGTCACAAATCTTTCCACATTCATTTCTTATTTTTTCCTTTTAGGAGTAATTGAAAACACATGTGAAAATAATACAAAATTTATTAAGTAAAGTACCCACTCCATTTGATCTATGTTGATGAAATTTTTACAGCCATATCTCGGGCATATAATTACATCAAATACTCAGTTTGATCAAAATCGTGAAAATCGCTTTTGAGTAAATAAAAAACACGTGAAAATGAGACAACGTGTATTCACTAAAGTGCCCCCTCCAATTGATCAATTTTGATGAAATTTTTACTGTCACATCGTGGGCACATACATATACTAAATACCACGTTTGATCGAAATCATTAAAGCCGTTTTTGGGTAAATGAAAAAAAACACATAAAAGTGGGACACAATTTATTAAGTAAAGTAACCCCTCCAGTTGATCAATTTTGATGAAATTTTTACAGTCGTATCTCGGGCATATAAATAGATCAAATACTCAGTTTAATCAAAATCGTTAGAGCCGTTTTTGAGAAAATCGAAAAATACTTAAAAAGGTTATTAAATAAAGTACCCCCTCCCTTTGAGAAATTTTGATGAAATTTTTGCTGTCACATCGCGGGCATATACATACACTAAATACCCAATTTCAGGTTCGCACGGTTTATAGTTTTTGAGCTAGTCTGTTCACACACACACACACACACACACACACACACACAGACACACAGACACACACAGACCATTTCGCGGGACTTGATTAATTGGACTCAGGGGACCTCATAACGTGTATTTCCGTTGAAAACCGGAAGTCGAATTTTTTCACGATCGAAATACTTCCACTTACTATATATTTCATATATAGGTAAGTGAAAGTAAAAATGGAAAAAAACAGAAAATGGGTTTAATTCGTTAAATTACGGACACTGCAAGAACCAGGAAGAACTGCTAACTAATGTACAATTAGTTTTGAAATTATCTTTAACTACATATATCATCCGAACAGAGTATTTAAACGAGCAAAAACTCAATAAACTTTTCCAAATATTATGTAATTATTATTTGTAACTCTGAATTGAAACTTAATTTTTTACTAATAGAATCTTGATATATTCCATTTTTCGTGTAATTAAGCTTTTATAAACGAGGTAAAACTTTCAATATCCATTGCTAAACCAAATAAAAGCCATAGAATGAAGCAAGAACTTCGAGTACCGTAAAAACTTTAAATAGCACTCATTCGGAACAATTCTCATTCGTTATTCCATAATTCTCGGGAATAAAGTTAAAGTTCGAGTAACTTCCTTCATTTAAGCACACGATGCTATCAAATGAACTACAAACTGCAAAAATTCTTAATTAATTAAGCTTGATTTACCGGAGAGGTATTTTCTAATGATCAGTGAACAATAGATTGATCGAATAGATTAGACAGGATTTCTAGGAAGCGAGGTAAGATACTCGAGTTCAGGAGTCTCCAATTTACGCCCAGCGGGCCCGCTTGTGTCATCAATCCGCGGTAGATAATGGCTAATTGCTCTCGTGATAAGTTAGATAAAAAAACAAAGAATGATTATAACTAGGTTTTCATTTATTTCCTTTGAAGAAGCTTAACCAGGAAATACAAAACGTAAACAATATAACGTAAGCTTAATACTAACAAATGTTTGAAACGAATTTAACAAAATTACAACGCATAAATTACTAAGAGATTTATGAGAATGTGATTTTCACTTACAGTAGTTTGCGCTGTGGAAAATTTTTTTATATATAACAATTATTAAAATCCGGTGCGATGCACGCAACACACAACTTTCACTTACCAATTTACTTTGATTAAAAATTGGCGTGTTTCGTTAAATGCCATTTCTGAAAGTCACACAATTTTCCACATTCATTTACTTATTTTTTTTAACTGCTCTTTAAATTACACTATTTTTTTTTTAATTATTAAATAAAAGATTTTACTTGTGATGATTCGGCAATGCAAGCCTAATACTCCAAGTCGTCTGATTTTATAATTCTCTATGTAGTTGTTGAAAACTTCTTTAAATATAGTTTCCATGAAACAAACAATTTCCATTCAATGAACAGAACCTCTTTAATTATAAAGCATTGGTCTGTAATTAAGTCGTGCGTCAGCTCAACGTGTTTTATGAGTTGACGGAATATTTTACTTTTTTATCCTGTATATGTTTACTTGATTTTTTTCCTATTTCATATTTAGCCATTTCTTATTTTGAGGCGAAACGAGAGACAGGCAATTTCTCCATACCAACAAAAACAAAGTTTATAAAGATAAAGCCTACCTGATATTGAAGAATCTTGATTCTCATTAAACATGACGAGATTAATCAAAAACTTTAAAGCTATTTTTGAAAAAATCGGGAAAAAACGTAAAAAGGGGAAAAAAGTTATTAAATAAAGTACCCACTCCGTTTGACTAATTTTGATGAAATTTTCGCAGTCATATCTCGGTTATATCAATACATCAAATACTCGGTTTAATACAAATCGTTAGAGCCATTTTTGAGAAAATCGAAATAGACGTAAAAAGTTATTAAATAAAGTACCCCTTCGTTTGACCAATTTTGATGAAATCGCGGGCATATACATACACTAAATACCCAATTTCAGGTTCGCACGACTTGATCTAGTCTGTTCACCCTTTGGTTATTTGGACTCAGGGGACCCCAAAACGTGTATTTCCCTTGAAAACCGGAATTCGAAATTTTTCACGATCACAATACTTTCCCTTACTATATATTTCATATATAAGTAAGTGAAAGTAAAAATTGGCTATTGCGGAATACTTAGGAAGTCTTCGAACATGGAAGATGTTCATGTAAAATAAAAAGGAAAATTTGCAATTTATGCACTGATTTATTTATATATTATATGTATTTATACCATTACAAATCTATATGGTAGAAGAACAAAAGTGAGAAATGTTAAGGGAAGAAGACTGTATTTAAATCTGTTCAAATGGGAATGAGGCTGTATTAGCATTCGTTCATAAAAGTAAGTCGCCTCAGATTGTAACGCGAATTCCAGATGAGGAAAGGTCTTCAAGAAGAAAATCAAGGCTAACGAAAGAGAGCCCGAACAAGGTTGCGGTGGGCCGATGGTACCACAGCTAAGGAGCTTTATCCATGCTTGCGGTCCGAAGTGGAATGCCTCCACGTGGGCCAAACCGTAACATAAGCAGAAGAAGGATATCCTAAAATGAATTTAAAAAAAAAAAAAAAATTGAATATTCTAGCTTCTCCATATTCACTTTTTTTTAAACTGTCAACAGGTTCAGCTGCCCACGTAACATTTCACTGCCGTCACGATATTACTCCGACAGAAACTGTCACCGTCTAAACGAGACTTGAATTTTCACGTTATATCAAGTTATGAGATTTTCTAATTCTTATATAACACAAACCCAGAATTATAAATGACACCGTTGCGAATGCGTTTATTATCCAGATAAAATTTTTACTATACGAAGAAAACTAATCCACATATTTTATTATAGGCTATATTTATCCCTTTATCTTCATTATCTCAGTAAATAAATATTTTTTCTTTTTGACGTTCTGTTTTGGTTAGGCGTGGGCACAAAAATGAATCTCCACAAAGACCAGAGAGTATCGGTGAAGAAGTTATCTCACTGTGGGATCTAAATCGGATACAGTTTAAGCGGTCGTTGGGTGTCGTAACGTACCGCGGTTGCCCCACAGGCCCTACGAAGAAATACGACCTCGGATGGAAGATTTAAAACAGTGGTGAGATCTCCAGGGATCCGACCCTTTGTAGAGATTATCGGGTGAATTAAGGAGAGAAAAAAAGCTGTTCTGATCTCTAATTCCCGAACGAAAAATATAGTGTATTAATTTATGGTTTGGAGAATCAATTCCTGTAGAATAGACCTCAAATTATCTCTTCTCAGATCATCCTTAGAGACCTCATCAAAAAAGAAGTCTACTAAAAATAAAAAAGTTTACTAAACTGATCATTAAAAATGCTTATTCAAACAGGCCTTCAAGAATCCACAATAAGTGAGAGAGAAAAAAACAAGAATCCTATTTTCCTTATCAATTGATATAATAATAAAACCTTCGAAAAAAACTTAAATATGACTCGTTTTTATATTCAAAATATTCATGCATGTTGTTACCAAGGAAACCCAAAAGTTCACAACGCTAGGTTGTTTGGCTTTTTATTAATGCTATATGTTACAAACATTGTTCTTCGGAATCGGAAATTTCAATTTCCTCACTACTGTGTTATGCGAAATCAATCAGAGGATAATGCTAATGTCCGTTAATTCAAGTAGTACTTTAAAATCGCGTATGCATTTAGTAAGGTTTGCTTATTTTAAAAACATATGGTTACGGAGATTGGTTTACAAATTTTATAAGGTTCATCTAATCCCATTTATTTATTTATTTATTTATTTACAACAACAAACTGGGCTCTTCAACCACTTGGGTCATTTTAGCCCCCATAAAACAGTTGTAAAGGTAGGAAGAGAAATATCGGAGTAGAAAATAAAATAAACAATAGTAACGTAAAAATTATGGGTGACAGAAAACAATGAAGAAGGTAGTGTCGCTATTAAGAATTTAGATGTTGCTTAGAAATGGAGACTACTGTAAAGGATACTATTATAAATGAATTAAAGTGAAAAAAGAAAGAAAAATGAAAAATAATAAGTAAATAGATTAAAGTTTGTCAAAAAGATTAATTTTCCGTAGAAAGACGAACAACTTTTCGACCATCTTCGAGGTGTTATTGAGTATCTCGCCTAAGTCCGTTCCAAGTCCCACTTCTCTCCGTTCTACTTCGTAGGCATAACACTCTGTGAGGATATGCGACACCGTCAGAGGCACACCGCAGGTGATGCATTGAGGCGGGGACTTCCTTGCCATGAGGTACTCGTGGGTGATCCTTGTGTGCCCTATCCGTAGGCGGCTGAGAAGTACTTCCTCTCTTCGGTTTAGCTGCAGTTCTCTTCGATCTGTGACTACGCTGGGTTCTACCACTCTTAATTTATTGTCCCTCAGTCTGAACCAATCGCCTTGCCATTTCTCTCGCGCCTTTTGCTTTACTAAGGCAATTACTTCTGTGGCGAGTGCATGTGTTACTGGCTCTCCTTCTTTAATCCCTTTTTTTGCCATAGTATCAGCAAGCTCATTTCCTCTGATACCACAGTGACCTGGTAACCACAAAAATTTTACCTTATACCCAACCATTTCCAATGATTTTAAGTGTATTAGGGTATCGGTTACAAGTGTGTTCTTCGAAAAAGGATTTTTAATTGTTTTAAGAGCAGATTCTGAATCGGAACATATGTATACTTTTTTGTTTACCGTATTTAATTTGTTCATTGCACGATTGATTGCTAACAGTTCCGCGTGGTATGATGAGCAAATTGGTGGTAACGAATAAGTGAATATTTCCTTTGAGACAGTGGCCGCGCCTACTCCATCCTTTGTTTTGGAGCCATCGGTATAAACATAATCCCAGTCGGGTTGGTTTTGTTGAAATTCAGCGAACTCCAACATTCCCAGCTTTGATCCAAGGCCCTTATCATGTTTTATCTTATGGGTCTTTGGAATAGGTAACAACCAGGGAGCTATCTGCGATTTGCGACATTCCAAAATTGAGGGGAAGGGTTCGAGATCGAGATTTTTTATGTGTATTGAGCATCTTTCTGGTAGTGACAGTTTTACTTTTGTATTTATGCTTACGGGGTTTATTATGGATACACGGAAAATTTCTTTTAAAGGGTGATCCGGCCGCGATATTACCTTAATGTAGTACGACAAGTCTAAAATCTTCCTTCGTATCTCTAATGGCATTACACCAGCCTCTACTTGAAGACTCGCTATGGGGCTTGAGCGAAATGCTCCTACAGCAACCCGGAGAGCTGTATTTTGGACCGTATCTAGCATCTCCAAAGTTTTGTTTTTCGCGGAACCGTATGCTACACATGCATAATCTAGTTTACTCAGAATAAGTGTTTTATACAGACGAATTATGCTGATTCTATCTGCACCCCAATTGTAATTGCTTACAGTTTTTAGAATATTTAAAGACCGTAAACAATTTGACTTTAGGCCTTTGACATAATGTGTCCATGTTAAAGAGCGATCCAAGGTGACACCCAGATATTTGATATTTGTTGAGTACAGTATATCTTCCCCGTTAATTTTGATGTTTTTGATAGCGAAATTTCGGTTTTTCGTAAATACAATTGTCTGCGTCTTGCTTACGGATATTTCGAAGCCCCTTGTATTGAGCCACGAAGTGATATTTAACAAGGTTTCTTGTAAGATATCATGAATAAGGGTAGTATGTTTCCCCTTGACATAAATCACAACATCATCAGCGTACATCAATATTTTTACAGGCGATCTTATCTTTGTTGCAACCCCATTTATTGCAAGGTTAAATAAAATCGGACTCAACACACTGCCTTGTGGGACACCACTACGTTGATCGAATTCTCTTGACAGAGCATTACCTGATCTTACATAAAACTTTCTATCGCTTAAAAAGTTGGATATAAATCGAAACATTTCACCGGTTATTCCGAATTCAATCAGTGATTTTAGTATATATTTTTTATTTACCGAATTGAAAGCATTTTTAAGATCTAAAAACGCAGCTAAGAGGAATTCCTTCGATCGAAATGCACCTATTACATCATTTTCTAACTTTATTATGTTATCTAATGCACCTCTACCGCAACGAAAACCACTTTGCCATAAATTAAGAATATTATGATTTTCTAAATACCATTTTAAACGGTTCGCTACCATTCTTTCTAACAGTTTACAAAGGCAACTAGTCAGTGCAATAGGTCGATAGCTTGACGTAAATTCTTTCGGTTTGTCTTTCTTAAGGATGGGGATTATTTCCGAGGTGCGCCAATCGTTGGGAAAGAAATTAGACCGGTATACATTATTTAGGAATTTACTGAGAGATACTTTGCTGTGGTAAGATAAGTTTTTCAGCATACTGTAAGTAATACTGTCTGGTCCAGGTGAACGCTCTTCACATGATTGAAGTGCTATATTAAATTCTAAGAAAGAAAACGGGGTGTTCAATGTATTGTTCTCCGCAGGCATTGTGCATATTTGTTCTGGTCCCCAGGAGGTTCGAAAGCTATCTGTTTGATCCGAAAAGGTCAAATAAAAGTACTCTCCCATGGTATTAGCTAAAGCCGTTGAGTCAGTGATTATTCCATCGACTGTCTTAAGCATATTTAAGTGGGCATGTTGTTTTGTCCCCATTATTTTTCTAACTGTGTCCCATACCTCAGCGATCGATGTATTGTTATTTATTCGCGATATGAACTCCTGCCAGCACAACCTTTTGCTTTGCTTTATCACAAAGCGCGAATGCTTCCTAGCTGCGATATATTTTTCAAAGTTATCTGATGTAGGCTTATTTTTAAACTTTCGAAGTGCCTTTTTTCTATTTTTGATGACGACAGAACAGTCATTGGTCCACCAAGGAATTGAGATTCGTTTCCTACTCGATCTGCGTTTAGGTATCGAACTCTCTGCAGCGGTGTGAATTGTTTGTTTTATCATCTCGTATTGATTATTTATACTGTTTTCGTCGAGTTGAAGTCCGGATAGATTTGCTAATAATCGGTACTGATCCCAATCAGCATATTTAATAAGCCATCGATTAGAGGTTGTTAATGTTTGAACCCTGCCGTGGAACTCTATTAAAATAGGGTAATGGTCGCTACCATAAGTGTCATCAATGGTACGCCATTCAAATTTCGGGGATATATTAGGAGTTGTTAATGATAAATCGATGTTGGACAGGTTACCCGATCTTGGACAAATGTAAGTGTAGGTGGAGTCATTTAAGATGGATAAATTATTGGAATCTATAAAGTCTTCCATCAATTTCCCTCCACTATCCGATTGTGAAGACCCCCAGAGAGGGCTGTGGCAGTTGAAGTCACCAAGCAGTAAAATTGGTGCTGGAAGCTCTTTATAAAGTTCGTTTAGTGCCGTAATCGGAAAACTGTTTGTGGGTTGTATAT
Source organism: Aelia acuminata (assembly GCA_911387785.2). Taxonomy (NCBI): domain Eukaryota; kingdom Metazoa; phylum Arthropoda; class Insecta; order Hemiptera; family Pentatomidae; genus Aelia; species Aelia acuminata. The sequence continues at coordinate 54,238,570 of OU426984.1, read as the reverse complement.
AAAGACAGCAAATGGTTAGAGGAGAAGGAGACAGCGTCCTAACAGCGACGGCTTGCAGAGATGATTTTATAGAAACGTTGAGGCAAGGGACTTCAGGACTGACCAAAATACTTACTCCACCACAGGCTCTCTGCCCACCTGTGTAGTCTTTACGAAATATTAAAAAATCTCGAAATTTCGCTTCAGAGTTAGGTGATAAGTGAGTTTCCTGTAGACAAATAATGTTAGCTTTGCTATCCCGCAACAATATCTCTAATTCACTTTTATGATACTGGAATCCCCTAATGTTCCATTGAAGTATGTTCATATTGTCAAAAGATATTTCTAAAAACAGTAGTGCGTGTTACGTTACAGGGTAGAATTAAAAAAGGTTACGAGAGATGGATGATTTTCGAAGATGAATCATTCGAATCGAGTTGTGATCGAGAGATGAAAAAATATCGAGTTGCAGATTATTATCTAAAGTTGACTTTTGAATTTTCATATTGCTTAACGTTTCTTAAGTTTGTAAAATCCTTCTCATTATTCACATCTAACAACAGTTTACCATTTCTTAAAATTTTTATATTTGTATTTGGAGCATAACTTTTAAAGAACCTACATACCTTGAATGGGCTAGAGGTTAAAAATGTCTTACCCTCTTCTTCATAAGATACCTCTATATATTTCCTGATCCAGGGAATTCCAGTCCGTTTAGAGTATGTAACGAAGATGTCAGGAGGTCCTGGTTCCTCATTTCCATCCATCTTAGCCGGAACCTTTCTCCACTTCCTCGAAAACTTCAGACAATATGAATGCTCAAAGTTTACGTACTGCCGGGGAGACGAGCTCTTCAGAAAGTATCAGAAACAGCTACAGTAAATCCAGGCAACGAATATCAGGGGAAAAAGCCAAATTTATAATTAGGAATTTTTTTCACCACCTTTATAAAAAATCTAATCCCATTAAACTATGCATAAAAATAATGTAATTACTAATCATATGATGTTTTTGTACTAATCATATTGGAATATTTTCTTAATTAATAAATCAAAATGATAATCTGATTTTATTTTTGAAGTGCCCAAGAAGTTCAGACAATTAATAAATAAAAATATAGTCTAGAACATTAAAACCAAGTGACGACAAATATGTTTAAGATGGAATAATACATCCGAAACAAGTCTAAATCTGTTTTATATTTACCAAGTCATATTATCATTCATATATAAACACTCAAATATTCCATCATAAATCAGCCAGATTAAATTTTAAAGTCACTACAAAAATGGTTGGTACATAAGAAGTTCTATATTTTGAGTCAAGGAACTATGCAATCGAAATATAAAAACAAATGGAGGCCGATCAGCATTTTTCAGAAACTCACGTGTTCAAGAAATTCAGATTTATCCTACAAATATTTAATAATTTTAATATCAACTTTTTTCGGTTATATATATTTTTTTATAATGATTTCTACAGTTCACATCAACAATGACCTTTAAAGAAGTCTTTCCCATAACTCACTAACAAGCAAGCCCACCTACACTGGGTGACAGAACTGTGCGTAGGAGACCATTTAATGCCTTATAAAACGCCTGAAGCCATTGTACGATATCTACGTAGGTCTGTCAGTACCAAACAACAACTAGTCTAGTGAATGAAGAATTATGAGTTTTTAATCCTGAACTTTCGGAGCCTGTGCGATTTATATCCCTGGAGAGGCATATACATGCTATAAATTATAGTTGGAGAGGCAAAATGTATGACTGTATTATAATTCGATAAGACAAAATAGCATAGAACAAAGAACACAGCAGAAAGCATATATACACTGGTATCGGTTTGAGTTCCTAAAAAATCTTCTGACTTAAGAACCTGCCTGTCTGTTGATTTAGACGAAGTTTATCGAACGTCGCCTAAGGGTACATCTCCCTATAACCGGACACTTGATCGGGAAAATTGTGTGACGGAATTATTGGGCAATTCGGTCTGTTAGATCTTTGGGAGAGGAAAGGGCAAACAAAATTTATTTTGGTACGTTACGAAGTTATCGGAAGAAAAACTACTTGCTGTAGTTTAGTAGATGAGAGATGTATTATGTTAGTGGGATAAGTCGATACAATTATCGATAAATGGGTCTAAATATTTTATCAACTAATGACTTTTGGTTAGGTTTATTTAATATTTTTAATAATAAAATATTTTTTAATCTAATGATTTTCGCTAATTAACCAGAGTGAAAATAAAATTTAAAAAGCAAGGTATACAAGAGCTGATAAAAGAACAAAAAAAAAAGTTAAGACTCGAACAACAACCTAAATAAAGTATGGATTGAAAAAGAAGGTACAGGAGAGAGTACAGTCAGATTGAAGATGCTATTATACGTTCAAAATGCGTTTCCTAAGCAAGATATAATTCATCAAAGACCAAAGGAGCCTAATAAAACCCGATCCATCCCATAATGAAAGAATACTTTATAAAGATTAAGAACAACTGCTAGTACCGCACCTCTAATTACATCAGTGAACCTCAGGGCAAGGGGATTCCCAACTAGCACCCATGAAAGAACAAATGAAAGATTCCGTTCCATATATACTCGTTGTGAACCAATAATACTTTAAAAAATAATATGGCTACCTACCGGGCTTCGAACTCGCGACCTAGGGTTTAGATAGTTGTCATTTTAACCATAAACAACAAGTAACTGCTCACAGAAACTGGTCAGTCCATATCTCATGAAATGAGAACAGGGAGGTTAAGAAAGCAGCGCGTTATTTAGTCAAGGAAATATCAACATAATAATGAATGCTTTAATAATGACATGGAAATATGCGGGAGGTAAACAACGGATAAAATCCAACTTAGGCAGAGGACGGTCCACGGGGCCGAACATCAAAGAACGAAGCCAGAAAAATAAAATTGAATCGATTTTTTAAAAAGCGTCATATGTGACTGACTGAATGCACATGTAAAAGCAAGGTGTTAGCAGTGAAAAATATAAAAATCTTTAAAAAAAATATTACTATAACCAATCATTCCGTACTTTCTTTAATCAGTATATATATACATATTTTTTTAAATACACTTATAAAGAACTCTGAGGAACAATTTACCTATAACCATATTAAATTTAAAACCTATAAAAATTATGTTAGTAAAAAAAAAAATAGACGAAATATGTTTTAAATTAACATCTTTTTTATCAGGAAATTAGTTAAAACGCCTTCGACTTTAAATGCGGTAATTAACTATTGGATGAGCCCTACAGTTGATGAATGAACAACTCCAATATAAAAAAATATTTTTCTTTGGCATTTTCTTCATTTTTTAGTTTGCAATAATATTATACAACATGACAGTTAACTAAAATATGCAAACAAAATGGAAGGTCCACATTTTCCAAAGAGAATTATTATTTAAAGTGCTTTCCAACAAAATGTACATTGGATGGATTCAAGTCATTCTGTCAACTGAAAGGCCCATATATTGTCAAAACTTTAGCCTAATCAGGGATAAAATCCTTCAGAATATTTAGGGACTTTTGATTACCTAGAGAAAATCATTTTAATATACATTTATTTTTTATTGAAATGATTTAACTTTTCTAAAACTAAAAATATAGCCGAAATCAATAATTAAAGATTAAAGTTTGAGTATTATTAAACTAATAAAATAAAATTAATAGATCCAAACTAATAGATCAACTTTCTTCCCATAAAGATAGGTGAAAATGTAACGGTAAAACAACGAAACTATCCAAAAGAAAAGTACTTCCACACACACTGGATTATCAAAATACCTTGTCAACTTTAGCTAAGTACAATTTGCCTAGGATTAGGTATAGATGATATTAAAAACGACGTTATCAATGATCAAGATTTATTGACAAGACATTACAAGACGTACTTGGACATCACATGGTACGTGACATGGGCTGCTCTGACGGGGCCGTGACCTGACCGCCGACGGGCTGGGCAAGCTCCACTTCGGTGGAACACCTCGAGATGCGGGAGGACCTCCTCCTCCTCCTGCTGCTCCTCTTCCTGCTCCTCCTCCTGCTTCCTCCGCGGCGCCTCCTCCTGCTGCTCCTCCTGCTCCTTCCTCTGCTCCTTCTTCTGCTTCCTCCGCAACGCCTCCTCCTGCTGCTCCTCCTTTTCCTCCTCCTACTGGTCCTTCTGCAGCGCATCTTCCTCTTGCTTCGCCCCTTGCTTCGCCTCTTGCTTCGCCTCCTGCTTCGCCTCCTGCTTCTCCTCCTACTGGTCCTTCTGCAGCGCATTCTACTGCTCCTTTTCCTCTTTCTTGAGGAACCTCTAGAGCGGCGCCTACTTCTCTTTCGACCACCGCATGTGCCACATATAGTCAAGGGTTCTTCTGTTTCCATTTTTGTACAATTTTGAATGAATGGGCATTAAATTAACTGAACAAGAAGTGTGAATTTGGAATAGGCATTTTGATAATCCAACAATTTCAAACAATAGCAAACATATGGTGTTAAATTATAATAAGATCATTTGGTGAGTAACAATGTTTGGAATTACAATATTTAATTCAGATTTTTTTAAGCATTATATACATACCTTTATACATTTTTTAAATGCATTAAAAATCTATCAATGCTGAGTAAGTTCAGTAAATTCATTTGATCATTTTCGTGGGCCATGTAATGACACCAATAACATTTAAAAAACAACATTATCTATAAAATACATAACGATAAAGATTTTTTCTAAACCTCTGTCGTATAGTATGAAAAATACCCCAAAAAGAAATTTTAATTTTTTTTTTTTTTTTTTAATTTTATATTTTTCATCAATTGATGATTTCCACATTACATATGGCGGTTTTAACCGTTGTAGAGTGAATCGTAGAAATAAAAGAATGTAAAGTTCCTCTCATTCAAGTGTGTAAAAAATAATTGTTTGTGAAATGTTTCAAACAGAAACATATAAATAAATGCAGTCTTAACTAAATTAAATGTATGCTTTATTCTTTTCTATTATTATGAATTATTTTAAATGCTAGTTGATCTTTGTTTAGAGTAAAATGGACCACACTGTGTCAAATTATAATGATTTCTAAATCTCTTAGGACTTCTCTTACAGTGGTAAGAAATATCAGCAATGCTTGCATACAAATAACACATAAGCCAAAAAGGAAATGATCAACGCAAAAGTAATAGAACTCAATGATTGTCATTTACTTGCCAGGAATACAAAAGTAGTTTTAATACAATAATACGATGGGTGCAAGATTTACCTAGTTAGAAGCGATGCAGGTTCGATTCTAACTATAAACTGTCAACTTTTATTTAGTTAATTAGTTAGTTGCATTTAGATAATAAATACATTTAACACTATTGCTAGAATTGTTGGATAACCTTTAAGCAAAACCCTTTGCTCCTGTCCTATTTGAGACTCAAAAACGTATGTAGAAGCCTCGTATAAAAACTTATACTTAAAAAATCCAAAGGTTTCCGAAACTGGCATGAAAACTTAAAACCCTATGTCACTTTAAAATTACATTTATCTAGTATGTTTCTAATGAACGATTCTAATGATAAACGGCCTTGAAAATCGCATGTTTGCTTGTTATGAATATACTTTTTGGTTTGTTTGCGTGGATCAAAATTTAAATACTACTCAAAATAATGAGAACTTAACCATTGATAACTTTGTGCGAAAGAATCAGACTTTATTGTATGTTAGAAATTCATATAATGGAATTAATTTACGCACCCTGAATCAATAAGTAGACAACTCGATTAATGAAAACAATTTTATATCGATAGGTTTTTAAAAATGCTGTCGACTCGTCACCCATTGATGCGAAGATCATTTTTTTTTTAAATGGCAGGGGGAGGGGTGTTCACAGTCAGCATTTTTCTCTGATCTTCGTCAACTTCGTTTCAATGTACGCTCGACCTTATCCTTCGAGCAATCTCCTTTGATTGCTTCTCGTTTTCTGAGGGCAGAAGGAATATGGATAACATAGGATAAAACTCAATATAACAGAGAAAACTCAATTACATACCACCGTTTGCAAGGGTTCCGGTAACAAAGTGGGCAAGCCATGGAGGTTTTGACATATCCCATTATAAACTCCAGTATTTCTGGAGCACCGTTTACTTATGGACAGCAGTGCGAGACTTGTTCCAGAGTCAGGAAATCCAACAATTTGTTTTTAATTGATAATTTGTTTATCATATTACACCAAAGAAGCAGGATTATTCTAATTTTCTTTAAAATATAACAATATGAAGAAAGTCATGCCAATGAAAAACGCCGTAGTTGAGTGTTTATCAGGAAGTTTTATTAAACGTTCTCTGTTATTCCTACAACAGGAACGATTACTCGTGTGTGTCTTTAAGCCGGAAACAAAATTGTTGGGGATATTTCGAAATTCTAAAACAAACTTCCTATAGCTGAAAACATTTATAGGACTTCCAAACTGACCCTCTCAGAAGTTAGAATTCCCCTGACGAAGTTAGAATTTTCGGGATTAATATTTATGCACAGAGACAATATACAACAAGAGAAACAATTAACTAAAATATAGACTTTCGGATGGAACATACGCTTGTGGATTTTAAAGAACCGAAAATTTTTTAAACTTTAGGATTTAAAGTTTACGAGATTATGTTATATTATACTTTATGATTGTAAGCATACGGAGGTAAATGACCCCAAAAAGCCATTGAGGTCTCACTTTCTTGAAAGAATAGTATCGAAGCGTCATCTAAATCAAACGAATCAGAGAAAGTGATGTCGTTCTAAAAATAGGTTTTACCTAAAATAATACATGGCATCTCCACATCTGCTCATGATTTGACTACAAGTAAGTGGGATGACTAGAAGAGGTCTTTCTATTTTCCTAAGTTAGGAAAATAGATAATAATTATGAATATTAGATCGTAGAAAGTGAAGTCGTGAAGATGGTTAGGTAAGGTATACTGGCAGAGGAAGTAGGATCGCGAAAGTATGTAAAAGGAAATTAATATAGTTAATATGATATAGCCCCTCATTTTTTTTTTCGGAAATTTATATTGATGACAAAAGGCAATGATAAAAAAATAAGATAAATGTTAATTTAATCATTATTGTGGATAACCACACTTGTTTTTAAATTATTTTAAATAATTTATTTTTGAAAAGAAAAGATTTGGCAGTGGGAAAGGGTCAGCGAAGAGGAAGGATTTGGCGCCGTTTGGAAGCGACTCCGTGGTGCAATGGTTATCATACCGCGCATGGCACGCGGAAGACCCGGGTTCGATTCCCGGCGGAGCCAAATCTTTTCTCTTCAAAAATAAATTATTTAAGATAATTTAAAAACAAGGGTGGTTATCAACAACAATGATTAAAATAATTTAAAAAATGACGAAAGTCAAGAGATACCCAAAATTGGACAAACATTGTCCATCTCCCATAAATATTCGCAAAACTTGCGAGATCGTGGGAGAGGTGTCAGTGAACAGGAAGGATTTGGCGCCGTTTGAAAGCGACTCCGTGGTGCAATGGTTAGCGTACCGCGCATGTCACGCGGAAGCCCCGGGTTCGATTCCCGGCGGAGCCAAATGTTTTCTCTTCAAAAATAAATTATTTATGATAATTTAAAAACAAGGGTGGTTATCCACAATAATGATTAAAATAATTTAAAAAATGACGAAAGTTAAGAGAAGCCCAAAATTGGACAAACATTGTCCACCTCCCATAAATATTCGCAAAACCTGCGAGATCGTGGGAGAGGTGTCAGTGAAGAGGAAGGATTTGGCGCCGTTTGAAAGAGACTCCGTGGTGCAATGGTTAGCATACCGCGCATGTCACGCGGAAGCCCCGGGTTCGATTCCCGGCGGAGCCAAATCTTTTCTCTACAAAAATAAATTATTTAAAATAATATAAATAAGCATTACTGTAGAAATTAACTCTAGGATCAATTCCATTCTGTAACTCCCGATATTCCTAGGCTCATCATGAGTCGTGAAAAAATTTGTAATAATAGAAATTATTTAACAGGCTCTTAATGGGAAAAACTTCTTAAAACAGTTTGACAATACCAATAATATCCAATAGATAATTAACCAAAAAAAGAACATTAATTGACAAGTCTCCTTGACCAGAACCATTCTCAATTCTATTTAACAATTTGTTATAGCACTGAATAAATTATATCAAATTCAGCTCCAACTTAAGAAAAAGCCGATTTTCTAAGCCTCAGCAAATTTAAAAAAAAACAAAAGTTTGTAACTTCGAAACCAAAATCTCTTTTATAACGCTCAGCTTTATTTGAAAATCGAGTAGTGAAGAAATTTAAATCGCTTAGAGTAAAATGACAAAAACATTATTGTAAAGTCAACCAAAATAAATGAGATTAGGTTTTTAAAGCATATCAACTAAAATACATTAAGATTAAAAAAAAAAAAAGGTTTCCCAGATATATGTTCATTTTGATATTTTAATAAATCTCTTTATTAACCCTGGAATGGTAGTGTCAATCTTCATACATTGTTGGTAGAGATACGCCTCCTAGACGTACACGGTAATAATTACGTACTATGCTGACCCTTCAGGCTGCAATTCAGTCTTTAGATAATTACTATTAAAAACAGTGAGCATTGCACATTTACAATCTCTTTCACACACAAACACAGATACGTCCACACATCAAAAGTAGATAAAACATCTTTTATAAAGATAAAAAAATTTTACCAGGACTCTAGTTATATCAAGGATAGAAAAAATACAGTATTAAAGAAATATATTAATGAAAAATTAAAAAAAAAAAAAATTAAATGTTTTTATATCTTAAAAGAAATTGACTTATAAAATTATAGGAACAATGAATTGTGGGTAAACACTAAGATCTTCAGTAATATTAGTTATAGTATTATCATATCAAGTTATTTATTACACGAAAAACAAACTTTAAGATAATGGTCTCCACAAACAGGTTTTTCACACCGAGAGCAACACATTTTCGACATTCCCTTCTTTTTATACGAGCAAAAGGCACAATATTTTCTTTGAATACTCTTTTCTTCTGAATGATCTTGTGAATTATTTATATCCTCACCTTGTAAATCAGTTCCTAGAGCATTATGTACCACAGTTTTTAAAGCTTTGGTTACATTTTGCTGTAATCGTGCAATCATCCACTTGTACATTTGATTGTCTGCTAAAGTAAGCATGTATTTGTAAACATTATGGACATATATGACATATGAATTATATACCGCAATGTTCAACATGTTATAAAAGAAGCAGTTTTGTTTTTCGGCCAGTATTTGTTCCTCGACAACACTGATCTAAAGTTTATTTAAATTAAATAAACTTTATGTCACAATTTAAAGAAACAAAGAAAATTTGTATATATATTTTGAATATCTAAAAAAAATTATACAAATTCAATGTCGTTTCTCTCTGATATCCACCTCTGATATTTAGGATAAAGTACCCGTTGAATGGTAGTAATACGTCTCCGAAGCGTAGCATCAAATACCTAGTGATTAGTAGCAATACGCCTTAGAAGCGTGGGACTATTTCCTTTCATTGGTAGTGATACGCCTCAGAGGCGCAGTACTATTTAGGAAAAACTTCAGTACTCACCAGTTATTTACTTGTCCAAGGTCAGACCGTAACAGATCCGTTTCTTACCCCTTCCCGCAAGATGTCACGGAAAGTGATGTAGGGGTGGGGCTTAGATTTGACGGAAAGAGCATTTTATTAAGGAAATACGTCTCCAAAGCGCATGACTATCATTCCAGGGTTAAAAGATATAAATCATTTATGTGCTAATTTGTATTGATATTCATACGTTCATTAATAGAATTCCATAACTTAGAAAGGAAGATTTATGATCCTATAAAAAAAAATATTACATTGATAAGGTAAACTTATCAAGCTTAAGATTAAAATAAGCAATCTATTACATATAAATAAATTTTTATTAAAATATCTATTACAAATAAATTATGTTCAACACAGTATTCACTACAAATATATGGAGATTGAAACTACATTACAGAATTTTTCAGAACCCTATAACTTCCATCCCTTTGTGACCTTTTTCGTAGCTGAAGAGCAACAAAAAGAAAGCACAAAGGCAATTTGCTAAGGCAAAAAGATGAAACAACTAAGAGACCATCAATAGAGTCCAGTAAAGAATTCCTTTGTCTAGGGGGGATGTCTAGGAAACAAAAGTAAAAAAAAAGAGGTATATATTTTCCATTACAATAGAAGTTGATATTTTTATTGGAGGAAAATCTAATAAAATGAAGAAATACTTTTGAGTCTTTAGATGCTTAAACTAGCATACCCTCAGAGTTTGAAATATAAAGTTATATATTTAATCCAGTTAATATCTCTACCTATCTACTATAAACTTTTCTTTTTTTTTTTTGTTCGGTACCCCTTCCCGGTCATGTGTGGCATGTGTTACTCTGGATGTGTAATCAACCTATTCTAACCGTGATGAGAAGATCGAGATTTATTCCATGGGGCCTCCACGAAATAAAAGTCAACCATCCGAGGGCGGATTCAAACCGCCACCGTTCGGCTCGAGCATGCTAAAGTGGGCTATCCCGGACCTATACTACTATAGACTTAAACATTTATCTAGTTGAGCACCCTTAGATCAGGTTTGGAATATATTTCTTATCTGTAGGCAATAGCAGTCCTCATATACCCCACGAGAGTAATTTTTTTTGTTTGTTAAAAAGGTAGTCAACCCAACAAACATTATTGCATACATAGGGATTTCGAATACGGCTACATTGCACTAACCCCGAAACACTTTACCATATTATCATGGAATGTGATAACTTCGAATCCAGGGAACAGGTAGCTAGTGTATTGAATTACTTGAAATCTATTAAAAAATACGTTTAATCGATAACTAATAGCCATAATTAGACAACAACTTAAACTCTGGCTGTATGGATTTTTCCAATCTCATTAAAAAAAAGGAAAAAAAAAAAACAAAACAAACATTATTAAAATCGGTAAAAGAGACACGTGCGAGGAAAATGTAACGTCCAAGAAAGGAAAGATTTCCTCGATTTTTTTTTTTTTTTTTTTTTGTCCTTTAGAGACGATAATGAAGATCCAATTAAAGACTGTAGGTCAAACAATGAACGGAACAGATAACAAGCCTTTGCTCCAATTTAGAACACTCATGTACAGCTGTGATAATAAACGTTTGCTACTCCCCAAAATGTTGTTCCTATGAAATGGTAGGAGTACTAAAGAAAAAAAAATATCAATTCCCAAGAATTATTCTTTTCCCGACCCCCTACCTCAGACGTGAAAAGTACATGTGACTTATTGGTTTGATCACTATTAGTATACGACTAGCTTGTTTGAACTAACCAGTAAGTACGTTTAGGGCCTATTCACACTATCGGTTTCGCTCCCGCTCCGATCCCGGTCCGCTCACGATCTACCCCATTCACACTATCGCTCCGCTCCCGCTCCACTCCCATCCGCTCTCCTTGAACTTCACTTTTGAACGGTTGAAGCCATAAATAATCGAATTAGTCTGTGTTTGGATTTTAAGTAATGAATAACTTTCAGTTATTAAAGTATTTATTTAGTCATCAATTGTATGGCCAAAAAAAGTTCAACTTTTCGTTTGTAGAAATAGCTGTCAAGTGTACTTTTCTTGATAAAGAAGATAATATTATCAGAACATATAATAAGAAGAATATATTGCAACACTATGATAATTATTATAACACGTTTCGATTCGTTTAATAATTCTTATTAATGATATTAATAATTTATTATAATTATTATTAATAATTCGAATACGCTTGAAATTATTTGAAAAAAGTATCACCAAAAATAAAATAAAACACGAAATCTTGTTGTGAAGCGGTTTGTCAACGAGAAAAATTCATTTTATGTTTAACATATATTTTGCAATGATTTAATGTAAAAAACGGTCACTGATATATTGACTATATACTCATTGCTATTATAAAACAATGGTTAATTTGAAACGAATAAAAATGCAATATATTATGAAAAATGTCAGATCATTAACAAAAAAATATATTAAAGCAAAAAATAATAATTAATATGAATCAGGATAAGAAGAGAACTCTATACCAATGTGGATGGAGCGAGACTGGAGCGGGAGCGGAGCGAGACCGGACCGATAGTGTGAATGGGGTAGATCGAGACCGCACCGGGAGCGGAGCGAGAGTGGAGCGGGATCGGAGCGATATATCGCGATAGTGTAAATCCGCCCTTAATTTATTTGTTTCGCCTTTCTAAGCATTTCCAGGCAATATAAAGTGGGACGCCTCAGCGTGATGCTTAGAAGAAAAATAAATTCTTTTGAAATGGAAGAATCTGTTTTTTTTTTAAATCGACTGCTTTCTTAAAAATTCCTCTGGGATAATAAATAATCAGAAAGATCACTCAAGAATTTATTCTTTACTTAACTTCTCTAAGTTTCGATCTAAGTGTGTGGGTCATCATCGGGCTTGGTGAGTCGTAAAGGATTTCACAGAAACTGATTAAACGTTAAAGAGTGGAGTCCCTGTGGAAACCCTTTATGTGAAGCACTCATGATGACCCAAACTACAACTGACTATTTATATTATTATATCCCTGACTTTTTATCAACTCCCATGCTAACGCATTCTAAACTAAAAATAACTTAATGTTGGCTTCCCAGTTGTAACAGTCGTGGTAACTTCATGGAATTACCAAATGTTTGTTTAGGGTTTAACGCCTTGAGGGAGAAAGGAGAGTGGGGCTTATCCTGTCCAATCTATTCTGTCTAGGGCAGCAAGTTCCGAATTCGTTCCGCGGTATACTATACCGCTCGTTAGGAAAAATACAGCCACCATTAAATAATACATAAAAATAAAAATTGCTGGTCCTGAACAAGAGGAAAAAAATCATCAAAAAGAAGGTACAGTCAAAGACAAGCATGGAGATAAACAACACATCAAAATACATTTAAAAAAAAAATTGTATATTCCAAAAAAAATCTAACAAGACGCAATGAATCAAAAATTGCATGGGAGAATCACAAATCCCAATACTTGATATGAAAACTAAAACTGATACGAAGGAACCTCCGAAATCACCCCAGTAACTCTTCTTCGTAACTGTTCTCCGAGGCCATTGGTGGGCTCGGACGTGAACTGACTGCACCTATTCGGCGAAAACTTGGTTAGGTCGGATATTACTTTAGCGAACTCTCGAGTAACTTTTCTCAACTGGGACAGAGATTGTTGACCTAACGGATCCCTTCCTCCCCCTCCCCCCCCCCAACAACACGACCTTTTGTTTCTAATAAAGTTAGTTTCCATCCAGTCCCAACAAAAATTAGTTTGCTGGTTTAAGTTTCAATCCGAATAGGATTAGCGACTTCGAAAGTTGATGAACAAAAATAAATTGTCAAGTTAACAACAACGTATATATATGTAATAATTTATTTCTTTACACTATATTGTTTGTTCAACGTCACTTTATGCCACTAAGGCTAATCCTACGATGCTACATTGGGGTCATAGTCATAAATTTTGTCTATCCAGGTTTAGTTAGGATAGGGATCTCTTACGAGTGCCTAACAGTAACGTACAGGCTCGGGACCTCCATTTTACGTCCTATCCGAGGGACGGCATTGCCAAGGATTTTTTTCTCCCATTAAAAAATCCTAGGGTCGCCTAGGATGGGTATGGGGTATGGGTGTAGGTAGTACGCGCCACCATGGGGTGCCTATTGTAGGTATTCAGGCATATTCAGTATTGTAGGTAGCCATGCTAACCACTACATAACAGGTGACCCCTCTTTACACTATATAAAGAGTTGTTAGTGTCATATTTTATTATTTCATATCAGTTTTCATTTGCATTTTATGAAAAAAGTACAAATCAAGTTCGTGGGGTCCTGCTTTAAGCAGTCAGGGGTTGGTTCTCCATTTCTATAGAAATATAAACTATGCATAACTCTCTAATGTATGATTTAATTTTTTTTTTTTTTGGGTGGGGAGGATGTGTCATATTATAATATGCAAGAGTGCCTTTTAAAAAATCACGGTACTAGCTAAATTTGGTAATCAAAATTTATGCTGTGTTACTGTGTTTGCCAACCTTTTTTGGCTCGTTTCCACGAGGTAGCACTTCGCTTAATTGCAGCATTTCGTAAAAGTAATTGCAATACGTGAAATTAGTTACTACGAGATCATCATTTTATTTGCATTATTAATTTTATAGGGAGACAGACCATTTGTTCACTTCACATTATGAGACATATATCATTGAAATAAAAATTTAATATTGGACTGCAAAAAAAAAAAAAAAACTATTTCGATTGCCGGATTTTAGATCATCGACTGTAGATTTTAACAACTCTACTTTACAGTATTATAATCACAATAATTTTGGAATTATAGAAAAACACTTTTCGATGATTTAGTTTTTTTTATGTACGCCATTAACGATTATTTTTCGTGTAGGTACAACCAACCAGCAACTTGCTTTGGGTGGTTAACACTGTTCCATTTTAGGTTTTAAGAATAAGTAAAAAAATTATGGTTTCTAAACTATATTGTTGGAAAGCCTAATCTACATGTATCTAATGATAATAAAATCATGAGACACAATGGTATATATGGTAAGTTTATTTTTAGGAAAGAAGAGAAGATGAATGCTTCAACCGGTTCACCAGAGAATTGAAATTTTTTACTTGTACTCATAAGACCTTGCCAGTAAGATATGCAGAGCAATCTGTGATGGGAAAAAGGGGTTGGTCTGCTGTTAGGCGGATAAGGAGGGACCTATTTATATAAAACAATAACAAAAAAAATTAGGATTTTATTTCGGATAACATGAAAGGAATGTGCGCAAAGAATTTTTAGCGAAAGGTTCACTTTAAAGGACTGGTTCTTCTGGAAGATTCTTGAACCGTTTGGCAACTAATAGAAATATTAAAAGAAACAAAATCTAAGTTAAATATTCTCTACTTTGGTAGGCATCATACTAAATCTGTCATCCCAAATGGTTAAGTCGAATTAAAGTCAAATGAGTTAAGTGGCAAAACATGGAAGCGGTTTCATCGTAATTGATAAGTAGGAATTAGATAAAAACTATATAGGTCAGGCATTCACATGAAGTGTAGTTATTATAATTTGCGCAGAATTTGTTATTATCGGTCGGTGAACATTAAATCAACTCTAATATCTCATATCTAAAAAGATCTATTCAGTTGGTTTAATGACCCTAATCAGTAGCTACTTTTGACGAAATTTAAACGCTTAATAATGAAAAAATAATTAAGTACTAAAACTTAAAAAGTCGTGCCCTGAAAAGTAAGAAAATTTTATTTAATGTATTCATATAATAACAGAATACTAGAACACACATAGTATTTAACGTAGAAATCATATGTGCGTTCATAAACATATTTTATGTTATAATTATAACATAAGACGCTAACATTGGCAATACCTCAAAAAATAAAAAGATACAAATTAAAGTTAAAAAAATAATTTTAAAATACTAAAAATAATTTCATCTTTAAACTCAGACTAATTCATATGACAATAAAAGAGTCATTTGGTCTTACTGAATTGAGATTTGGAACTCCACTGATCTATCAAATCCCTCTCAAATCCAATCCTTGCAGTCCAAAATCCTTAGCGCTCCTTATTTCGTCACAAATAAACTCATCCATAATTCAATGTTCCATATATCGCCGATTCAGATACCAGTCCTTTCATAATAAACTCCCGACCAAACCGAACCCTCTTGTTTCCTGTCTCGCTTCCTCCCTTATTCCAGACAATCCTCCCTGATCGTCTGAAAAGAAGATGGCCTCGGGGATAGGTAGTTTCTCTTCCTGCTTGTTCATTACTTATGCCTTTCTTATTATTATTAGATTTACTGGATGTATTTGTTATATAGTTGTGAATTTCAATTTAAAAAAAAAAAAAAACTCTAGTCGGGTATCGATCATTTGTATACAATGTTGCTGTATGGAATATACTTGGTCGCGTGCAAAGGACTTATTGGACTGAACAAGATATTTTGCCAGGAGTGGATTAAGTTAAATGTGGATGCCACATCTCTCATTTGATGACAGTAATGTAACTTCTTTTGCATATTTTTATACAAATAAATTTATTAATTGATTCACGAGAAGAAATTTAACACCATACTTGATTATTTTTAGAAATGCGGAATTGGTGGGAAACCGTTGTTGCCCTTTCTCTAACTACTTCCTACCCATAACTTCCGTCACACCTTAACTATCAACCTCCAGCGCACAATGGAAGAATTATTACACTACCATAAAATAAGAGACATTATCTGGAGAGACTCCCAACACAATGGCTTCAGCGGATCAGTATAAATCCCTCCTGGCTAACAAGCTCAGGAGGACCCCGCTGACATCTGTTCATGACCGAGGAAGAAAGAACGCCATGCTCCAGCGGGACTTGGACCCGTACCAACTGTCGTGTCCCCTATTTATACCCTCTTTAGCGATGGCGCAGTTACCCACCTTTCTATTTAGATAAGGCTCGCAGGAGCAGGAGTTAAGGCAATAGCGGTCATAACTCTGCGGAAATCTGGAGATAACACGGGGTGGGGGAGCCTGTATTTATTTTTACTCCTGTTATAATCCGGGCTAATAAACTGGCAGAAATTACTTTCCTGTAATTCCACTTTTGTTGTTTCAAGAGTTCAAGCATAATTAGACTTTGTTATCTAGCATCTGCGGTTGTAATGATACCATTATGATACAGAAATAAAAGAGAAAGAAGGTGCAGAAATAAAAAAGAAAGGAAGAGAGAAAACAACAAACGCACTTCTTGTTTAAGCAACAATTAAACTCAAGGTAACCAACCACAATCATAAATCTGATCTGGCCAGCAATTCTCCCACACCAAAAGGTTCAGAATGTTCTTAGGATTCAGTCAATTAAATAGAATAAAATTTAATTAGAATAATCATAAAGACTCAATTTGAATTTTGGTGTAACATGTGCTGTACCCAGGGGTCGAAAGAGTCATTAAACTTTTTAAATAAGTTTCATTTTAAAAGTATTTGAAAACTTATCACTAAAAAGTTTTATCTATAAAAGTATTCCAATAACTTTTTGATAAAAGGTTTTCATTCAAAAAGTTCAAGGTTCACCTGAACATAGGGAGCAATTACAATCAAAGTATGAGTTAAACAATAACTCATAAAAGTTCTTATGTGAAAAAGAGTTTGTTAACTAATACTGTTTGTTTACTAATACTGTTTACTAATTCTCATTAAACTTAAATTGAATTTGATCAAAATCGTTAAAGCTATTTTTGAGAAAATCGAAAAAACTTAAAGATGGGAAAAAAAGTTATGAAATAAAGTGCCCCCACCGGTTGAAAATTTTGATGAAATATATGGAGCCATATCTCGGGCATAAGATTAAGTACTAAGTTTTATCAAAATCGTTAGATCCGTTTTTGAGAAAATCGAAAAAAACGTAAAAAGTAATTAAATAAAGTACCCCCTCCTTTGTCCAAATTTGACTAAATTTTTGCTGTCAGAGCACGGGCATACATATATACCAAATACCAAATTTCAGGTGTGTATGGTTTATAGTTTTTGAGCTTGTCTGTTAACACACACACTGACAGACCTTTTTGCGGGACTTGGTTATAAATAAGTTATTTTCTTTGACTAAAATCATTTTATGAATAAGTTTCAGAATAACTTTTTGAAATGAACTTTTACGGAAATAGTTATTTGGATAAAAGTTTTAAGATAACTTATGAATAAGTTAATCTTCAATAAAAACTTTAAGTAGGGAAAGAAAAAAATATA
Source organism: Aelia acuminata (assembly GCA_911387785.2). NCBI lineage: Eukaryota > Metazoa > Arthropoda > Insecta > Hemiptera > Pentatomidae > Aelia > Aelia acuminata. The sequence goes on along the minus strand of OU426984.1, from coordinate 54,220,770 downwards.
AGTTCAACTTAAACTTTTTTAAAATAAAAGTTAACTTATAATTTCGACCCCTGACTGTACCTGATATTCATTTGCTTAATGATATTAAAAGTTTTTAATTACGATGAGGTCTAAATCAGCGAAATTAGGTATAAATTATGAAAGGTATAGGTATGTAAACTCCAATCTAGTTTGGATTTCGACGAATTAAAAGTACCAAAACAAACTCTTTTTTTTTTTTTTGCAGTTTAGCAGGACACCTCCTACAAACTCGCCCAACCGAGTCTAAAAAGAAAAAAAACAAAGATAAGCCACGTTGCTCTCCCGACAATGACAATATAAAAAATCCCGCTTACAGCTCAGTTTGCCCGACCCGCCCCCGAAGTGCTGTAAAGCAGAACCCTCGGGTGCAGTTATCCCCAGTGCAGTGTTACTTCCCCGGCTCACTTCAAGATGTCGTAAAAAGTGACAACACTTCCCTGAGGGTCGGGATAAGGCGCCCCCCCACCTTCGGGGCACAACTTACATTGATTCTTACATGGCCAACGGCTTTTACTTGAGGAGGATAAAATAAAATTTATAAAAAAAACCTTCAGGAAGTCCAACGTTAATTACCAATTAACCCCAAGAACAGGGATGAATTAACTGAACCTAACTGATGGAATCCTAATCCCAAATTTATCATGGCGAAATTTATGAATATTAATATTGCAACCTCTCGAAGAATTTTTAAAAAAACCTCTTCTGAAGCTGTAGCATGTCTTGAATAATAAAAACTGTGCCATTACGACCCAGGAAGTCGTCTTGGGTGCAATACTGCGTAAGGTAGTCCTATTTCTAAATCGCCGGTTGAGCAAGAACAGGGTGTCTAGCAGTTCTGGCTTTTAAAATTTCCGTATAATTCCATCATGCCCCCCCCCCTACTTATAGAGGAAAAATATATTGAATTAATATCATAAGAGGTACCAGAAAATATAAGATTGTGGCAACAGTTTGTTCTTATAAATATATTTCATATTAATTTGTTACTATAATTATAGACAAGATTGTTTTTTCCGAAAAGAGATAAAGGGATTCAAGCTCTTGTAAGCCATTTATGAACCTAAACCGAATTCGTTATAAATTAACATTGATAAGAAAATTGATTTATAAAGCCGAGAATCCAGTTTTATTAAACGTATACATTTACCTGGTTGATTACTTTTGATTCTATTACTTAAATTTACACCATAGTATTAATGTAGTTCGAAAATATTTTAAGAAAGTGGTTGAATAATATTCCCGAATTTTCTTTTTAAATTAGATCCAGTTTTATTCGCCGCAAATTTCCGAATAAAAATTACCGTATAATTCCTTATAATCAAGCATTTCCCGCACGTTAAGACACCATGAGAAGGTAATTCGACTGATATCACGATCAAGTTTCAGGTTTATCTACCTTATTCAATTATTTAAATTAAAATTTGTTACCTTAAAGTGGATATGACACTTATTGAGCTACCCCCACCCATACTTATACGACTCACGTCAGTAACGGTTTATAAAAAAAGGCCCTATTAACATTATTTGAGGCATAAAGAACATACCTAACTGCCTTGATACGATTCCCAGGTTGAATTATTAATTCAACCATCATAAAAACGCTTAATAATAAAACAAAGGTGTCCTGAATAATTTCACATTAATAACGAATATTATTATATATAATTAAAAAACAGACAGAGGAAGAGGTAAAGTAGAATGAAACAGCATATAATAATCTTGATTATTAAGATTTTTCAAGGCCATAAAATAAAAATTCTGTATTTGGCTATAAAATGAACAATTTAAGCAATATGATGACAGAAATCCATCCAAGGTTTGCTTTGGACAAAGAGATCCTCTCTCCAAGGCCAAAAATAGACTAAAATGACAAACTAGGATGTGGGAATCTCTAGGTAGAGAGAGGGAGGTGCTATTATTCCAAAAATAGAAACAGACAATAGATTGTTTGTAGAGTGCGAACCACAGACATCAGACCGACATCCTCAGATACGGCTGGAAACAAGGTTCCGTCAAATACTGTTAGACCACCGAGATCAAAGCGGCTTAATATGAAAGACACTTTCTTTGCTTTGGGTGATGTTCTTATTAGAATAAAGTTGAACATAAGCTAAATAAAAATTTCATTTGCAATAACTTAACTATTATCGTATTATCTACTTAAAGGTCCTATAAATCTAAAAGTAAGGTCGTATATTGGACGTATAAATCTTGAGCATTGAACAAAAAGGGCCCGTGCCCAAAAGTTATTCCATTATTAGACAGTCCAAATGGCTTATACCATATACATAAAATATACATTAAAAATATATTGAATCAAACATGAAAATCAATCATAACATTAAAAAAATCTGGTGCGTGCGCGCAACACACAACTTTCACTTACCAACTTACTTAGATTAGAAATTAATGCGTTTTGTTAATTGCCACTTCTCAAATAAACAGAACGGCTTTAATTATGAACAATGGTCTGTCATTAAAGGCGTACTCCGCATGCATGGGCTCAACGAGTTTTATGGGTTGACTGAATATTTTTCTTTTTTTCTCCTCTTTATGTTTTCTTTATTTTTATCAATCTCATATTTAGCCATTTCTTATTTTTAGGCGTAACGAGAGACGGTTAATTTCATCATATAAACAAAAACAAAGGTACTTTATAGGAAACAAACAAACAAAAAAGGCCCCTACCCTATTTAAGCCCCCTCAGAACATTTTAATAATGATAAAGCTTACCTGATATTAAAGTACACCTAATTTTCATCAAACATGACGAATTTGATAAAAATCGTTAAAGCCGTTTTTGAGATCATCGAAAAGAAGGTAAAAATTGGAAAACAATTATGAAATAAAGTCCCCCCTCCGTTTGACCAATTTTGATGAAATTTTCGCTATCAAATCTTTGGCATATACATATATCAAATACCCAGTTTGATCAAAATCGTTAAAGCCTTTTTTGAGTAAATAAAAAAAAACACGTGAAAATGATACAAAATTTATTAAGTAAAGTCCCCCCTCCGGTTGATCAATTTTGATGTAATGTTGGCTATCGCATCTTTGGCATACACATACATCAAATAGCCAGTTTGATCAAAATCGTTAAAACCGTTTTTGAGTAAATAAAAAAAAACACGTGAAAATGATACAAAATTTATTAAGTAAAGTCCCCCCTGCGGTTAATCAATTTTGATGAAATTTTTACAGTCATATCTCGGGCATATTAATACATCAAATACTCAGTTTAATCAAAATCGTTAGAGCTGTTTTTGAGAAAATCGAAAAAAACTTAAAAAGTTATTAAATAAAGTACCCCTCCCATTGAGCAATTTTGATGAAATTTTTGCTGTCACATCGCGGGCATATACATACACTAAATACCGAATTTCAGCTTCGCACGGTTTATAGTTTTTGAGCTAGTCTGTTCACACACACACAGACACACACACACACACACAGACACACAGACACACACACACACAGACCATTTCGCGGGACTTGGTTAATTGGACTCAGGGGACCCCAAAACGTGTATTTCCGTTGAAAACCGGAAGTCGAAATTTTTCACGATCGCAATACTTCCACTTACTATATATTTCATATATAGGTAAGTGAAAGTAAAAAATTAGTAGTCCTTCATGCCCTGTATTCAGAATATGTTACGTATAAAATATCCTAATGCGTCAATTTTAGTTGTTAAAACCACCAAATTTAAGCTTTTTAGACATTCTTCAAAAAGTAACAATTATCAAAAGGGAAAAATAGTTTAAGAGAACCCGGGTAAAAATGGGTTTGAATTAAAATTACTTTGACTGTTTTATTTGCTTTACCAAACATTTCAATGGGCCAATTTCAGGAGCTCACATATTCGATATACAATATTCTAATATTACTATATTAAGTTAATCGAGATTTGCAAGACTAAAATTTGTTCAATGTATACCGAGATTACTTTTAAAGATTAATTCTTTAAAATTCAATGTATATACTTTTTGAAGAAAAAAAATGTGTAAGGAATCACTGTTTCTAAATTATAAAAATAATATGGTTACATCGAATCGCATGTAGGTAGGTTAAGTAAAATATTACTTTTAAGCTTGGCAATTAGAGTAAAGACAGGCTAACAAAATAATTACATTTAAAAAGTTACCTGCAAGTCGATATCTAACAGTGATTTATCTAATTGAGCCCCTTAAAGCACAAGTGGTGTAACTCCAATTTTTATGTTTTGAGATATTAAAGGGTTTGTTATGTTAAGATGCACAAACATGGGAAACTAGGAGTTACACTGTTAGTGCATTAAACATAACACAATTTTCCCTACATAGTAAAATGCCTAACAAAAAAAAACAAAATGAAAATTGGAGTTACACCCCTTGTGCTTTAAGGGGCTCAATTATTATAATGATTATAATTATAATCAGCATTTTTCTAATTCATGCGTCAGGGGCAGTATTAGGATTAGAAATACATTTCAACGACATCAAGAATGCAACTTATTTTAAGGATAGACTTCAGTTTTCGTAAGAGAACACACCCAAGTCACAATTATGACAAGCAATCAGATAAGAATGAGACAATACAAAGGGATCCGAAGAGTGAGACACAATCATCTATTGTTAGAAAGGAAGCTGACCTTTGCAAACCCTGATCCCAGATCGCAGCTTTGGTTAACCTACATAACCAATCGATACCTCAACATAATATCCTCTGTATGATTAAATATATACTTATAAATAGTTAGATAATCAATATATACGTACAAGTCAACACATTTGAACAAAAAATTTTGGATAATTTTTTAGAAGAGAAAAGATTTGCCACGCCCGAGAATCGAACCCAGGTCCTCTGCACCTGGGTCAATCCTACCTGTGTCCATCTTTTCTCTTTTACGATCCCACCCATCACGTTGCGTAGAAACCGGGGGTTGTACAAATGTCCAAAATTTACCGTCACAGTTAAATATTATTTGTAGAAAATAAGCCTTTTATTATTTTTAAATAATTAATTTTTAATAATTTTATTAGAAGAGAAAAGATTACCCTCGGGCCAGGAATCGAACCCGGGTCCTCTGCATATCCGTCTTATTTTTTTCACAATTTTTTTTTAATTGAGTCATTTCTCTTAAAATCAAGATATCTTAAAATAATGTGGTTTTGTTTGATCATTTAACGTTAATTTGTGCTTCTATGGCTAAGTAGTTAAATTACCTAATCGGACGATGCTACAGTAGGAATCCTAAATTTTGCCTAATTAGGATATGGATATAGCGAGTATCTGATACCGTAGAGGTTTTACCTATCCTACTCAAGATGGTATAACCAAGAATTTAATAGGCCCATTAAGAAATCATAGGGCCACCTATCGGGCGACGAACCCGCAACCTTTGTTTAATAGTTGGCTATGCTAACCACTAGACCTTATAATGTCTTAAAACCTTATGATTGTATGAATGTATACTTATGTTTTGCTTAAAAAAAAAAAGAGAAAAGAGAGGTGTGAATCTGTGAAAAATGTATGATACATCTTATATATGAGGCGTTTGCTTTCAAAACCGGTTACACCCATTTTTTCCAAAAACATTTTTTTTCTTTTATTCTTCGTTTTTAGTGTTAGAAATAATGTGTTAGACGCGTTTTTTTTTAGAAAGATGTCTGTATCCTTCGAAAATCAATACTTAAAGATTCCATTTATTATCAAAACCTTCAATTTTTCGAAAACCCATGTTTCCAAACAGTTGGATGATGTTGATACTCTATTAAGAAAAACATTATGGAGAAGACTGGAGATCAATAGTTACCCTAGAATTCTACAAAGTTGTAATAGACAGTACAATGTCACCTATCCAAGTAAATATGCATGATACCAAAATGGAAGTGGGTCAACATCAAGATTTAAATGAAAATTTGTAAATTTAAAAAATAAAAACTATGTATATATCGTTCATATTAAATAAAGGATTTTTTTTTTTTAAAATGTCTATTCATAATTTAACCAAAAATTGATATTTTCTTATCAAAGTCAGGTACATCCAGCATATTTTTTAATGTTAAATGAGATTTAAAAAAGAAAATATGGTAAAAAGTTGTCAAAAATTTTTGTTTGAAGGTAATTGTTAGCAAAACGACGAAAAAGAACAAAAAATTTTTTTTTGAAGTGATCTTTTTTTGATCAGTCCTGAAAAATTGTTGAAAATGGATGTAGCCGGTTTTGAAACCAAACGCCTCATATCTTATATACAATTAAATGTTTATAAAAATGATACTCGTTATTTATATCCAGTCTGCCATTCATTTTATTTCATAGAAGAGAAAGACGAGTATAGCCCCATATACTCCTCTGAAGGAGGCACCATTGGAAGGATAGGTGTGTCCTGGATTATCGGTTTCGCGCAAAGTCCGCACAAAAAGTTACAGAAATATTCTCTTGGGGAATTTGGTAGGGGGTGCGCACAAGTCAGGTTTCCAATTATAATGAAATATGACTTGGACTGGAAAGAATAAGACGTGGAGGGGGCCGTGGGACAGGAATAAGCCCGCAGTTTGGAGGGGGAGCTTTTAAAAGCATTTGGTCTGGAGGCTGATGGGACAGTTTGGATTTATTCGATCGTTTGTCCTCCGGGGGCTTTGGGGGCACAAACGATGGCCTCGCCTGATCCCCGCTTATCCTGGGGCCCTCCCTGCCCCGGGACCCGGCTTTGATTATTGTCTACGTCCCTCGTCGCTCACTCCGGTAACTACCGCTTTGTTTCTTCTCCTAAGCCGGCTCAGGAATGCTTATCCTCGAAAACTAAACGGTAGTAATTAAAGATGCATCTTGTTCCATAAGCACTTCTCCATAACGTAAAATTACATATAGACAATATAACATTCAAGGTATAATAAAGTATATTTAAAACTGAAGATTAAAACATCCAAGTTTTCTGAAGCATCAACATTCCTTTGACAAGCAAAGTCAAAAAAATGAACCATGCCACTGCAACTCAGGAAGGATGGTAGTTGCGTGTTCAGTACCAGAGTTACCCCGTTCCCTACTGATAATAAAAATGTATCTTTTTTTAATTTGGGGAAATTTTAGTTAAATGTCATTCCACATCAGATCAACGAGGGTACAAACCTTTAGGTCTATAGTCTATAGATCTATACTCTTATTTCTTGCGGAAACGCGGAAAGTACGGAAATAGTCCACATATTGTATTGTATATATATTTGTAAGTAGGTGAGAGATAGTCAACTGTAATTCTTTACGATAGGTTGAGTGATTGTCAGGATTTTCAGTAAAAACTTTTTTATCTTTATAAGCCAACGTTTCGATCCAATTTGTGGATCTTCATTAGGACTAAAAGAAAACAAATATATGAGTATCTATGCTAGAAGATGACGGTTAAATTAATACTTTACAAAACTGATAATTATATAATACATACCTCTGGACTCAAAGGGAAATATCAGATTTTATGATATTTTGCTAACCAGCTACTTATTTAAATATTCAGGTATAATGCTTACCTTCTTTTATATAATTACCAATGTTGTAAAGTGTTAATTTAAATGATATATACCCCTTTAATGACAGACCATTGTTCATAATTAAAGCAGTTCTCCCTATTTAATGGAAATTGGTAACTAAATGAAGTTTTCAACAACTGCATTGAGAATTATAAAATGAGACGACTTGGAGTATTATGCTTGCATTGCCAAATTATCACAAGTAAAAACTTTTATTTAATAATAAAAAAGATTATTGTTTTTTATAGAGCAAATAAAAACAAATATAAGAAACGAATGTGGAAAAATGTGTGGTTTTGAGAAGTGGCAATTAACAAATCACATCAATTTCTAATCTAAGTAAGTTAGTAAGTGAAATTTGTGTGTTGCGCGCACCAGATTTTTAATTTTTGCGAGAGACACTTCCCCCCCCCCTAGTTTACTAAAACTTATTTTATTTAGTTATGCTTATTTAATAGGATTTTTACGCAATAAGTGTTTGATGGTGCCTTTGACCAAAAAACAAATCTTCCTAACAAAGTTTAAATCTCCTCTTAACAGCCGAATCTCTTCCAAAACAATTAACTTATTGTTATGATGATTCCTCATAAAAATAAATTGAAGGCAGCTGACCACTTACAACTTTACGGCCTGATAAAACTCAAGCTAACAAACAATTAGGACCCTCTTGTTAGCAGCTGCGCTGTAGGATCGTGGCGTTAAGGGTTGGGAGTGGATTACTGATGCGGGCGAACGAATTAATCTACTGACCCCTCAAAAAGATAAGTAGCCCTCTTAGCTATCTACCGGGCTTCCAACAAAAAATATTGTATCCGAAAAGTAAGATGATACAGATGAACATCACTTAACCTGTAGAATATGCCATAGGCTGTGTCCAGAAGTCATACATCAGCATTGTAACCAAAGAATGATGTGCTATGAAACTCAAAGCTGTACGCTACAAATGTTTGCCTTAATAGATAATAAACATTTGTGTCTATCTTCATATTATAAAGATTTTACTTTTTTTTAGGACTAATAAAAAGATTAGACCGTTAGATGGCAAAAAATCAATTTTAACAAATTCAAAGCAGTAAGAGTATTCTTTTCCTAAATAGGTATAATACTCTGATAAAAATTAATTTATTTTATTTTTAATGAACGTTTTACTGAAAATACAAGTAAGAATAGATTTTAATTAAATAACTCCCATTTTGCATTTTTTGAGTAATTTTTTTTAACACCAAATGATTGGAATTGAACAATGGCTTGCTTAAAAAAAAAATCGCAATGTGTCTGGTTTTATAAAAATTGCAATTGTTTTTCAAGCTTACTTTTTTATTAAGTAATATATTCTACACAGAATATTCTATTTTTTACTTTTAATTAATTTTAAAATGTTCCTCTCTCTCTTTGAATATTCGTTTTTTTTATTTTCACGTCTGAATCCTATTTTATTCTGTTTCACTTTTTTCAGATGGTATATGTAGCTTCCATTTAATTAATTTAATAAATTTATGTTTAAAAATTAAATTTACTAATTTATGAATATGAATTTTTTTTTTTTTTTTTTTTTTTTTTATCTATTACATTTTAATCTACACCTGTCGCTCAGCCTGCGACAATAAGCAGATGAGCTAACAATCGAGACAGTGGGCATGTCAGGCATGAGGGAGGTTAATACCCATTGGCATCTACTCCTAACTTGGACCTTTACAACAGGTTATTCCAGGAGATCCCTTAGCCAGCTCCTTTTTAGCCTTCTTCGGGTGTTTTCTGGCATGTGTGTTGTGGCCATGTCTTGTATAAGTCTGTTGGGATGTCCATGAAGTTTGTCATGAAATTTCTTATATGATGTCCGAATGCTGTCTTGAACCATAGCTATGCGTAAGTCTGTATGTAATGTTTTGTTACTAACATACCACGGAGCACGAGTAATAAGTCGTAGCGTTTTTGATTGGAATGTTTGTATTTTTTGGATCTGAGTCTTTTTTGCTATCCCAAAGATTTGTGAAGAGTAAGTCCATATAGGTTTTAGTAAGTAAGTGTAAGTGTTTAGTCTTTGTCTTATTTTTAGAGCCGAACGTTTGTGTAAAAGAGAATACAGAAGCCTTAGTCGATTGTTTAGGGTTAGACGTTTCTGCTTTATGTGTGGCCCCCAGGTCATCCTTCTGTCGAAGGTGAGTCCTAAGTAGTGAACTGTGTTAGTTTGTTGAATTGGAATATTGTTCAAGTATATTGGAGCACAGGTGTCATGTCGAAGTGTGAAAGTGATATGTTTCGATTTCTCACCGTTTACCTTAATTTTCCCTTTTTTAAACCAGTCCTGTAATTGTTGTAAATAATGTTGGAGGATTGATGACGCCTGGGTGAATATGAAATATGAAACAGGTTATTATATATAACCATAAACTAAAAAATACCTATAAATTAAAATAAACGATTTTACAAATAATAATAAATAGAAAATTTAATACATATTTTTTCTACCCTAAAGGAAGAATAGTGGAATAATATCTCCAAAAGTAAAAAAAATTGGGAAATGAAGTTGAAACATTGTATGTTGTCCCCCGCCTCTTGTGGGAGCACTTATTTAATATCCATTAATCTCATTTCCAATGACTTTGAATTTTATATCTCCAATTTGTGACTCAGCTAGAGCATTTCGAGCTTTACTTATTTGTAAATATAAATTCAAAATAGAATTTTTCGGACTAATATCAGTATTCTTCCAGCGTGCGATATTATTTGTATGGAGCTCGAAATATATATATTGTCGGTTTAGATGTGAATCACCGAGATTCCGATTATTTTATACTAGCTGATCCGTGCGAAGCATTTTATTCGCTCTCTAACCTACTTAAATCCCACTACGTATACACTAAGTATACACCGTATATGTAGTATCGTATAGTGCATAGGTGAGGGTTGAAGAAAAGACAGATGTGTTTAAATTGCAGATTATTTATTTCTTGAAACATAAAGCGACTGAAATCGCATGTTTTTGCTTGTAACTCCCAAACGACGGAGACAATCGAAAAAGTGTATATTATCAAAAATGTTCATCTCGACAAACTGAAAAAATGGCACCTTCTAAAAAGCCCTGCGACCATTTTGAAATTTTCGCTGAGAATTACAACTCGCAAACGAAGGGGTCAATCGAAAAAATGTACATGACCGAAAATTTTCTTCTTGAAAACCTGAAAAGATTGACACCATTTAGAAACATCTACTTTTTGATTTTCTCTCAAAACCCACGCTTTTGCGCTTATAACTCGCAATGGAAGGTGAAATGAGCGATTTGTATATTTTTCCTGTGTAAGAGTTAAGGAAAGCTTTAAAATGATGCCTCATTCATGAAATTTGATGAAGTATCAAGGAAGTTATGCGTACCGACAAAAAAAAAAAAAGGCTTTAAGATATAATATATAAGTATTCTCACCCTAACCTGCACACCGTTTATTTAGTATCGTATAGTGTGCATTTGTTTTTGCTTGTAACTCGCAAACGACGTCGGCAATCCGAAAAGTGTATAAGTACAACCGAAAATGTTCGTCTAGATAAACTGAAAGAAATGACACATTCGAAAAAGCCCTGCGACACTTTAAACTTTTTTGCTGAGATTTGTTATTTTTCGCTTACAACTCGCAAACGAAGGGGTTAATCAAAAATGCTTAAGACCGAAATTGTTCCCCTCGAAAATCTGAAAAGATTGAGACCATTTAGAAACTTCTACTTCATTTTGAAGAAGAAACTTCAACTTCATTTTGATTTTCAAGAACCGCGGTTTTGCGCTTATAACTCGCTATCGAACGTAAAATGAGTGATTTGTATATTTTTCCGGTATAGCGGTTAGGGAAAGCTTTAAAGTAATGCCTCAATCATGCAATTTGATATGATTTGCTTAAATTTTATGTGCAATAGTTAATTGGTAACCTTTTCTATTCTCTTATATAGATTACTATACGCTTGTAGTTATTAATTTTAAAGAAAACATTGGAGACATTTAAATTTAATATTAATAAATATAAATCAAATTTAATTTATTGAGGAGAATTTAATATTTATACCTTTTGGCCAAGTTAGGATGTGTGGAGAGGATGTAAAAATGAATTTCTATGGAAATAGGACATTAAAACAGGAAGACCTTATGGGAATAGGCAGGTTCTACAAGATTTATTCTGTGAATCCCACCAACCAAAACAAACAAAAAAAAAAAAACTAACAATTACATGAAAATCTTGTTTTTTTAGCTTTATTTAAGTAGAAGAACTATTTAAAACTGATTTCTAGCCGTGATTGGTTTCCCTTCCCTAGACCATTTGTAAAGAAAGCTCCACGCAAATGAAGACAAATACCCCATTTATGTCCACTTCATTTCGTTCTAGCTTTATTTGTAGTTTTTCTCACTCACTCCCTCTTCCTCTCTCTATTTAATGATTGTTTACTTGAGCCTATGTAAGCAAGGATCTCCAAAATAGTAGCTCCGTTGACCTAAACTAAAGAAAAAAAAATTTAAAATAGATACATCCATTTTTTATTGTTAAACTCACCAAATTTAAACTTTTTAAACATTTTCGAAATAATAACAATAAATAAAAGGGGAAAAAATAAGTTAATATAGAAATATTAACTTATTAACAAGAGGAACGGTTCCATTATTAAGAACGTATTATCAAAGCAGAAAATTTAATAGGTTACAATAATGAATAATTAATTACTTCGTACATCGATTGTTTAATTACAAATGTATAGAGTAATTACAGCAAGCTAATTAGTATCTCTAATTAAAAACTAATACGTAGTAATGGGGTGGAAAATATGTAATGTCATGGAATTTTCCTCATTTCATAACAACGTTCTGAATACGGATAAATATTCATAAAGCTAAAGAAAAAAACCCATAAACTCTTACACAGAGAAACGTGTTAAAAAATCGAAGTTTACTGGTAGTTTCCAAATTCAAAGGAAATTTATTAGACAAGTAGAGTTTTCACTCCATTCAATATCTCTTCACACTTCTCACAACATATCTCTTCATCTTCCACATATATGGGCCAGGCGTTTTAAATTTCTGAAACTTATGGTTTTTAAGAAAAGGCATGGATTGGGCCCCTCAAGATTAAGAGGCTACTTATTGCCTCTTCCATTTTGTTGCTTTTCCATGGATAGAAACTTATTTCATGTCGTTGTTGCCACTTAAGAGACTACCTTCCTTTTTATTGTCAGAAACATAGCCGTGAAAAACACCTGATGAACTGTTTTTGAAAAAAACCTTAATAAGGTTTACAAAGTGGGCACTTTAATGGTATAGATGCTAATGATTATTATTTATGACTTTTTAGGTTTTATATTTTTCCACGAATAAGGGAGAAAGAGTCTTGCCTGCTTGCACACAAAGGCTTCAATAAAGAATGCTTTATTGAAATTTAACCTTTTTCGTTAATACTACACTTATTTAAATAATGTGTGTCATGAGGAAGGATAGGTAAAATCAGAATGTAGAAAGATTACTTATCAGGGACTATGCAATATTCTTATTGATTTCATATTTACCAGGAAGATTACAGGAAATAGTTTTGAAGAGAAGAACGTCAGAAAATGAACTATTAAACACTGCTGCAGAAAAATAATTTCTCCTTAAGGCCCGGGTAGTTGGAGGGGGACGGTGAACAGGCAATAAAAAAAGTTACTGGTGCTTATCGTTAGGTTAAACCTTGAAGTAAAATATATGTAATACAAATGTTCGTACGAAATGCTTCTCACGAGTCTAGCTAATTATTAAATAATATGATTAAAGCCAGGCCCAACAAGAAATCAATAATTTATTTAATAATGAATCTGTTTAAATAAACTAAAAAAAAAATATGGCACACATTGACAGCATTAATAACTCAGCAGAGGTCACGCGTATCTCTCCATTTTCGGGCACATCAAAGAGATACCAGACCTTAGGGAAAGACTGAGTTCGTGGCATATGTTTACACTCTAGTGAGTCATTGATAAATTTCGGATGAATGTGTTTTCAAACATAAAAAGGTGGGTTTCGAAATAAAAACGCCGACGTTTCCTGCGCGGGCTGTTGAACAGATACCAGACAGAACACAGATTACTATAAAATAGAGGCCATTTGGAGGTATACCAGAAGAACAGCTGCCAGGAAGCTGAAGTAGCAGTTGTTATACCAAACAGATGGGACCTCATTTTACGACTGATAACACGAGGAAACCCAGAAGCACAAGGCCTCTCCATTATAAACATAAATATGAATGGGTGATTAGGTAATTTAATTTTTGTTTTTTAACAATAAGCCGTTACGTCTCTAATATTATCTTCGAAATGCACGTAGTTGCAACTGGGCATAATTTTTAGCCCTGTCATTCGATAATGCATAGCAGCATTTCATTGATTCAACATGTCATATATAAGCCAAAAATCAAATGCTTATCGGCCTGTGGCAAAAGATATCATTATCCATTAGTTACTTTATCTATTGTTTTCCTAACCCTGGACACTGAATCTAGTCATAGAAATAAATATTTAAAGTTGCTCTAAAGCGGGTATGGGGAACCTTTGACATATGGGCCAAATTTGAAGGTGTCTTTACACTCTACGAACCTCACCTTCGAACAGGTTCTCTCCCGAACCTTGACGTACCTGCGTTAGACGAACAGCCATTTATACTTCACGTGACGTTAAGCGAACCAATATGGCTAACGCACTTATGATGAAGAAAAAATCTCCATTATAAATATATTTTATATTATCTGAAAAATAAAAAAATAGGAGACGAATTAGAACGGCGCACTAATCACAAACAACTCCTGTCACTTGGGAAAAACCCAAAAGTGACACTAGCGCTACCCCCGAACACAGGCGAACAGATGAAGTACCTAGAACACCCGAACAGTCGACGTGAAGGCTGTTCGAGGGTTGTGTTCGAAGTTTAAGTTTGTAGAGTGTAAAGGCACCTTTAGTGTGCAAATACGTTCGCGGGCCGCTTCCAAAAGCAATGCATTTTAAAGTAGTATTCATAATTTTTAGCGATAGATATAAGAAATGAAATAATACGACAATGTTACTGTAATAAATTTATTAAAATAACATAACGAAAAGACAAAACGTACCAGTTTTTACTTTCACTTACCTATATATGTAATATATAGTAAGTGGAAGTATTGCGATCGTGAAAAATTTCGACTTCCGGTTTTCAACGGAAATACACGTTTTGGGGTCCCCTGAGTCGAAATGACCAAGTCCCGCGAAATGGTCTGTGTGTGTGTGTGTCTGTGTGTGTGTGTGTGTGTATGTGAACAGACTAGCTCAAGAACTATAAACCGTGGGAACCTGAAATTGGGTATTTAGTGTAGGTATATGCCCGCGATGTGACAGCAAAAATTTCATCAAAATTGCTCAAAGGGAGGGGGTACTTTATTTAATAACTTTTTAGGTTTTTTTCGATTTTCTCAAAAACGGCTCTAACGATTTTGATTAAACTGAGTATTTCATCTATTTATATGCCCGAGATATGACTGTAAAAATTTCATCAAAATTGATTAACCGGAGGGGGGACTTTACTTAATAAATTTTGTAACATTTTCACGTGTTTTTTTTATTTACTCTAAATCGGCTTTAACGATTTTGATCAAACTGGGTATTTAATGTATTTATATGCCCGAGATATGACTGTAAAAATTTCATCAAAATTTATTAACCGGAGGGGGGACTTTACTCAATAAATTTTGTAACATTTTCACGTGTTTTTTTGATTTTCTCAAAAACGGCTCTAACGATTTTGATTAAACTGAGTATTTCATCTATTTATATGCCCGAGATATGACTGTAAAAATTTCATCAAAATTGATCAACCGGAGGGGGGACTTTACTTAATAAATTTTGTAACATTTTCACGTGTTTTTTTTATTTACTCTAAATCGGCTTTAACGATTTTGATCAAACTGGGTATTTGATGTATTTATATGCCCGAGATATGACTGTAAAAATTTCATCAATATTTATTAACCGGAGGGGGGACTTTACTCAATAAATTTTGTAACATTTTCACGTGTTTTTTTGATTTTCTCAAAAACGGCTCTAACGATTTTGATTAAACTTAGTATTTGATCTACTTATATGCCCGAGATATGTCTGTAAAAATTTCATCAAAATTGATCTACGGGAGGGGGGACTTTACTTAATAAATTTTGTATCATTTTCACGGGGTTTTTTTATTTACTCAAAAACGGCTTTAACGATTAACAAAAATAAGATATGAATGTAGAAAAATGTGTGACTTTGGGAAATGATATTTAGCAAAACACGTCAATTACTAATCTAAGTAAGTTGGTAAGTAAAAGTTGTGTGTTGCGCGGACGCACCAGATTTTTTTTTTTACTTTCACTTACCTATATATGAAATATATAGTAAGTGGAAGTATTGCGATCGTGAAAATTTTCGACTTCCGGTTTTCAACGGAAATACACGTTTTGGGGTCCCCTGAGTCGAAATGACCAAGTCCTGCGAAATGGTCTCTGTGTGTGTGTGTGTGTGTGTGTGTGTGTGTGTGTGTGTGTGTGTGTGTGTGTGTGTGTGTGTGTGTGTGTGTGTGTGTGTCTGTGTGTCTGTGTGTGAACAGACTAGCTCAAAAACTATAAACCGTGCAATCCTGAAATTGGGTATTTATTGTAAGTATATGCCCGCGATGTGACAGCATAAATTTCATCAAAATTACTTAAAGGGAGGGGGTACTTTACTTAATAACTTTTTAGGTTTTTTTCGATTTTCTCAAAAACGGCTCTAACGATTTTGATTAAACTGAGTATTTGATCTATTTATATGGCCGAGATATGACTGTAAAAATTTCATCAAAATTGATTAACCAGAGGGGGGACTTTACTTAATAAATTTTGTAACATTTTCACGTGTTTTTTTTATTTACTCTAAATCGGCTTTAACGATTTTGATCAAACTGGGTATTTGATGTATGCATAAGCCAAAGATGTGATAGTCAACATTTCACCAAAATTGACCAACCGGAGGGGGGACTTTACTTAATAAATTTTGTAACATTTTCACGTGTTTTTTTTATTTACTCAAAAAAGGCTTTAACGATTTTGATCAAACTGGGTATTTGATGTATGCATAAGCCAAAGATGTGATAGCCAACATTTCACCAAAATTGACCAACCGGAGGGGGGACTTTACCTAATAAATTTTGAATCATTTTCACGTGTTTTTTTTTTTTTTTATTCAAAAACGGCTTTAACTATTTTGATCAAACTGGGTATTTGATGTATTTATATGCCAAAGATGTGATAGCCAACATTTCATCAAAATTGGTCTAAAGAAGGGGGACAACAACAACGCATTAATTTCTAATCTAAGTAAGTTGGTAAGTGAAAGTTGTGTGTTGCGCGCACGCACCAGATTTTTTATTATTTTTTTTGTGATTTCTCTAATTCAATTCGAGTCGCTGTTTTTGAAAAATTACCCTACATGAATATAAGTGGATGGAAACATCTTTATTTATTTAAAAATCTCGTGTCCCGATGTTTGTCGGCGGTAAAATCAGAAACTACTCTACCTATCTTTATAAAGTTTGGCTCATCGTGTGTACTTTTGTCCAACTTAAAAGATAGGATAGTTATTTTCTCGACTATTGGCCTCAATATTTCTTTTTATTGCAAATTAAATGTTTAATATACTACAGTTGAGTGTGATCATTTGTAAGTTCTATAAATTTCCAACAGATATAACTTGATTTATTGACACAACAGTTCATTTTCTTTCGATATTTAGTGTGGGTAAGTATCCAGTAGCCAAATCTATTTGACTAGGAAAATCTTATAATTATATTAAGTGTACGTAATTACGAGTATATGTCAACTTTTCACATGTGGGAAAAGCATCCAATCTATTTAGTATATATATATATATATATATATATATATATATATATATATTGTTTTAGCAAGACATTTTGATAACCTGTTTCAGGTAGAGCCTACCAATATTATCTAATCTCATATCATCATGTGTTATATTCTGAATTTAATTAATATGTATAATGGCAAAAGATTAAGTTGGTACATTTTTTTGCTAACTGTCTATTGTGATTGTACCAAACCCTATTCAAATTATATTCTTAATTAGTTCCTTTTACGTGAGTGTTATTTATATTTAGTCTCGCCTCTGCTGGAATAACCCACTAGGTGCTAAATGAATGGATCATTAATGCTTACTATAGTCAAATATGAGATGTAAAAAATAAAAACTTTAACCTTCTTAATTCTTTAACAAACAATTTTAAATGCCGTTGATTTTTAGATTAGCTGAAACTTTTTTATCTTTATCAGTGAATATTGATTTGACTGTATTCAAAATAATAGGATATGTTGTTCTATTAGTTCAATGCACTTCATCCACTGATCCACACGTAATTTTATAAAAATTAAATTTTGGAAGTTCTTTGTCATGATGGTCGATTATTACATTACTAGGAAGCTGTTGATGGAAAAAATATCAATTTTCAATAAAGTTAATTATAATATTATTTAAAACACCGACTCACCATAATAGTGTATTATGTACTAGTATCCAATAAAATACAAAAAATGTATTCGCTCTAAATACATCTTAACCTCTAACATGGTAACGGACAATCTTAATAAACAAAAATCCGCTAAGCTTAGGTTTTTTTTAATATTTTAGAGCCCCCAATAAAATTTAACAAAAATGATTTTCTTAGTGAAAGAACCAGTGGAGAGGACCAAAAATTATATAGGTAGATAAAATCAAATACAAGAGCATCATGCAACGAACTGGAAATCAGTAGTCCAAGAGACAGAGAAGACTGGTTTATACATTTACAAGTTTTGTACATCCAATATATAAAAAAAATACATTGAAAATTTCTCATTAAACAGATATTTTTTTGGTCCGTTGCCATAGTAACATAAAGTGGCCTAAAATAAATCAACATTAATCAGGTTCAGGGTATGTAACCTTATTACTTATACCCCTAAAAGCCTTTTCTTCCATGTGTCCTTCATCAAAGGATTTATAATCTTATACCAACTTGTATATTCAATGGGAAACCATCGTCTCAGAGAAGAATTAAAATTTCCGCCTAACGCCGAGTAATTGCGCTATTATGGACAATCCGGTAATTATTCTCATCAGGAAAGATTAAAAATTCATTATTTAAACCTTATGCAATACAAATCATCTATTGTTTTAGCCTCATGCATGATACCACAGTAGATAAACATTCAAGATCGATTTTGAGACATTAAGGATGATAAATAGTCTGTTTAAGTATTAGAAATTGGGCGTGAGAAGATGCTCGAACCGATTTAAAGAATAAGTAGTATTTTATACCCACTCTTTGAGATATTTGATTTTATATCCTGGTGGGGCAGAATAAAAGTTTGCCTGCACAGTGTTATTAATTCACTAAGAAAATTTTTCTTAAATTTATATAGTTATTTATATAGCACTCGGCACCGTTTCTGACCGGTAACTAGACGCAACTTATTCACGAAAATGTACACCCTGAAAACGTAATATTGTACAGTAATAAATTTAAAAATTTTTAGAACCAAGTAAGGGATTGTAAGGAAATTTAGGTTATATGTATTTGTGAAGCTTCAAGAACACATAGTCTCAAAAAAAATTATTTTTTTTAAATTTTATATTTTTTTTTTACAATTTTATATTAATTTCAAAAGTATTTTTTATATATTTTTTATAATTTTATTAAATTTCACAAAATTAAAAAATCTAATTGGAGAAGTAAAAACGTTTAAAAAATTACGAGATGGGACCCTTTTAGTTGAAGTTTTTTAAGATATCCAATCAGAAAAGCTCCTAAAATATGAAAATCTACTTAATAACTTTCCGGTTAAAGCAGAAGCACATGGGAAACTAAATCAAAATAAAGGGATTATTTGGTGCCCCGAACTAAATTATTGTACAATTGGGGAAATAAAAGATGAATTAAAACCACAAAATATAGCCGATGTTAAAAGATTAACGTACTATACAAATAATGAAAAACACGGCGAACCGCGACCTTCATTTATCACCAAAAGCGAAATATCCTGTAAATAGTTTTTACGATTTGTTTATGTCCTTATATGTTAGAAAATGAAAATTATTTGCATTGTCTCCGTAGCGGAGCCCTCGAGTTTGAAGACAAGCTAATTAATGTATTCTACTGTATTTCGGCAAAGGTTTTTATAATAACGGTTTTAATCGAATATTGGTGCGATTTCTTCGGTAATATTTTAAATATGCTACAATACGATGCATATTCTATATCATTTTTTAATAATACAATTCAATAGTATATTAATATAGTTATAGTTATATATTTAATCATATACTATATTCAAAACAGTTTGAGATACATAGGTAACCTTTTATTCTGCGGCGTTTAAAAAAGAAAACGATATTATTATATAAACAACAGACTAAAAACAATAGCAATTCAAGTTTTACTTGAAGAGGAATAAAAGAGAAACCGCTAAA
The DNA here is from genome assembly GCA_911387785.2 of Aelia acuminata. NCBI lineage: Eukaryota > Metazoa > Arthropoda > Insecta > Hemiptera > Pentatomidae > Aelia > Aelia acuminata. The sequence goes on along the minus strand of OU426984.1, from coordinate 54,200,737 downwards.
AGATAGCGAGGAAGAAAGAACAAGACTCTTCCACGATCTTATAATTTACAATTGCCGTCCTTTCTTCTAATTCTTCTCCGATTTCGCTTCCATCGGCGGAACGAATCAGCGAAGATTGCTCATACCGAAAGTTTTCTAGTTCACTCGGATTTCCCACAATTACCTTCTTCGCCTTTTTTTTTTTTTTTTTTTTAAGTATTTCTTTCAAACAAGAGAGGTCAAAAATATTATAAAATCTTAAGATTATAAATTTAATACTAAGGAGACCGAACATCCAGCCTCGCCGAACATTCCGAATATTCTTAAGCCGAAAATTTACAGATTTCCAAAATTCAAAACTATGTGATGGAAGAAACGTCGAAAAAAGAATCAAAACAACCAATAGGTGATAACCTTCTTGGTTTAACAAAGAAATGTTTTATGGTATAGAAGAATACTTATCAGGCTTCTATCAGGTTACTTTCTCTAATTTTTTTTTTTTTTTTTTGTTTAAATCAAGAACAATTTAATTAATGAAATCAACCTGAAAAATGGTGTATAAATACAAATTTCCGCTCGAAATAGAGCAATAATTTGCCTTGAGAAAAAAAATTAAAACAAATAGACTTGCTATATGTAGATATTTGTTATTACACTGAAAACGCTTCTTTTACTCTCAAATCATAGATCCTTAAGGTAAGGGTTCCCAAGCACCCACCTTTTTGAAATAAAATCCTACCCCTCTTCGTTGAAATCAAAGCCTCTCAAGCCCAAATTACACTATCAATTAGATGGCAATAAGATTTTTTTTTTAAATAAAACAATATTGATTCAATTTTGTAAAAAATAATTATGGTAAGATATTCTACAAAGTAAATTAACATTTAATAAAATTTGAACCACCCTCCCTCCGTTTTAGATCGCTCCTCTAGTTTGGGTCCTCAAGATTAATCATAATAATCGAATTTAACTACCCTTATCTGTACTATTTTGTTTTTGTTTTTAATGTGTACATTTTAAATATAAATATTTAAGAACAATTAAGGCTCTCTTAGGACATTTTCAAATTATTCCGAACTCCTAAAATGGATATTGATGCTAATGAATTGAAGTAATTCTAGTTATTTCTAATTTTGTAACTAGGCACATGCGATAATATCATTCTGGCCGCCCAAAAAAATCACTGTTATATTCATTTAGATTATTTGCATTTTCATAATTAATGTCTGAGATAAATTTAGAAAATTCATGAAGAAAAGAAAATTTTCAGGATGGTGTAATTTGGCGGAATTTCTCATTAGATATGATTAAAGACGCTTTTTAGTAACGAAACAAGAAAAGCTAAACTTTTGATGTCAATTCCATCCCTTATTTCTGAATTGTAATATAAATTTTCCATTTATTTCTTGACAAATTATAAAAAGAAAAAAAAAATTTCAATCAGTTAAAATGTTTCAAAAAGTCGATTCTTTTTTTATTTCTTTTTCGGTTAAATTAACCTTCAGTTATCAGAGAGTAAACAATCATCGGTTGATTATTTAGGCTATCAAAACCCTTAATAGGTCACCATGTCGTTACAATTGTACATCGTATTCCAATCTATTAAAGAGATTATAAAACGGGACCGACCATTGACAGTAATTTGAAAACAAGTCAAGACAACAGATGATTAAAATTCAAAAAGTTTCGTATCAAAATTAAAAATTCCCTTACGATCCCGACCAAGAAAATTCCGTATAATTACAGCATTTCCGGCAGGCTAGACATCCTGCGATAACATTTCATTCACTGATATTGTTAACCCGATTATCTTACAATAAATACAAATCGTAGAGCCTGCCCAACCAATCGGTCATGTTTACATACCCAACACACATTGAAACAAAACAATTATACGGTCTTCCGAATGTTTGTCTTAAGATTAGATAAACTACCGCATTAGGAACGCCGAATGAGAACTGGAGGTGGAGTTGGAGTATGCAGGTCTGGGAACCGGTTTGTACGTCGAGGCACGAGATCGCTGCGACCTGGGACAAAAAAAAAACGGGACGAACTTGAGCTACCTGCCAGTGTCATGGCTACTATCGTATGCCGAACAGGGAATGTGGGATACAGGTAAGCTAAAGCCAAAAAACGAAAATAGAGTAACCATTCAAGAAAAAATATTTACAACAGACAAACAGGACTTTACAGTGGAATTGAACGGATGTGTATTGGAATAATCCTTAATTTTTTTAAGACTTCAGTTTTTTATAAAAAACTAAAAAAAAAACTTTAAGATTTGTTGTGGTACAATTACAAACTCAGTCTTATTGTGAAATTTCCAAAGCAGGGTAATTCCACGTAATCCAACACAGGTTTGAGCCTCACCATTTCAGATTTTCTTGATATTTGGTATATGTGTACTACTTGTATCTACTAGAACAACTGGGAAATATTACTGAGATATGTCTAACCATTTTTGAATTATTGGTTTCTAAAGCCCTCAAAAATAGGTCCAGAAACAGAAAAAGTCATGATTAAAAATAAATGTAGATGTTTTCCAAATTTGACTAGGACTACGAGATTGGTGTCGTTTGACAGCGCATTCCATGCCGTTCCATATGCTATACATCAAGGTATAGGTTGGTACTAAAGAAATTTTCTTAAAACTAAATGTAAAATTTTAATTTCAATTTTCCCAAAAAAGGGCATTTTTTAATTTTTTTTGAAAAATAGGTAGTATTATATCTATTCATGCAACAATACATAAAAGTGGGATGAAAATTTCTTCATTGCTAAAAAAATTTAAAACTAGTGATAAAATTTCATAAATCTAGATTTTTATGATTAAAAATAGATGTAGATGTTTTCCAAATTTGAATAGGACTATGAGATTGATATCGTTAAACAGGTAAACACATCTCAGTAATATTTCGCAATTGTTCTAGTAGATACAAGTAGTACACATATACCAAATTTCAAGAAAATCTGAAATGGTAAGGTTCAAAATGATATATTTTTGTGTTGATTTGACCTGGAATTGCCCAGCATGTGAAAATTGCAATTTTTTCTGCGATATTGTATAATAAGATAATTTATCTGTTTTTTTCGCATTTTACCACATTAGGTAATTTCATAAAAAAAAGACGCCAATTATTATTTTATTCTTTTTTAAATGCGCGGTCAAGCATTGCAGAGAAAAAGAAAAAGCACTTCGGACAGCTACTATTTTTATAAAGTGATTTAAACACAGAACATAAGCTGGCCAAATTAACTCGGAAGTACATATAAAGTAAAGTCTAAAAACAAAGCAGTGGATAAAAGAAGTAACATTATTTAAATAATATATAAAACTAGCTGAATATATCGGTTTCACCCGTGGAATATCATTTTTTAAATCTATAAAATGAGCCTTTTTTCGACTCAAACGGTCGATTTCGTAAAAAAAAAAAAAAAAAACAATGTAAAGCTAGATCATAAAGATTTTTATAACAATAAAGAATGTATCCAGAGATTGGCTGAAGTTATGCCATTTTAATGTGTCAGGTATTCGCACTTGGTATGAAAGAACCATTGAGCGAAATTTGGAGAATTTAGGACAAACGGTATCTATTTATTTAGATAATAATTTAGGAAAAAATAAGAATCAACAATAAGAAATAAGTCAAATAGTGTATAACTTGCGAAAACTCTTGAATTTAGATACTACTCTCACTAGTAAAATACATTCCGATCATAATTGTATCATGGAAACTTTATATTAATGAAACACTAAAAACATAATCAAGAAAGTCCACTCATATAATTGATTAAATATAAGATAATTTTGAAATAGTATTGAGTAGCTTTTTTTTTTTTTTCAAACTTAGAGATTTCTTGGACATTTTCTTCAGAGAGAAAAATTATTGAAAAAAAAAATCTTATTATGAGGAAGAGAATAAAGCTTAAGTGGTTAACAGCCTTAGCTCGTAAGAAACTTAAAATATCGTTAACAGAGGTAATTATACAATCAGCAGCTATAGTTGTTAAAGCAATTAAGGGCCGAGTAGTAAAGTAACGTAAAGATACTTAATAAGTCGCTAACATTTACAACACCGTTAATTCTTATAATTAATTTTTTTTTCTCACATCCCGATGCGTCGTGAAATTCTTGCCTTCTTACCGACACTTAAAAAATAAATTCGGAAAGTTTATTGAAGTTTCTAATTCGTAATAAGAGCTCAGACCCAAGTCTCACTTATTTAATAACAAAGGTACAAAACGCGAAATCTTCGAGAAAGTATGCCGTGACTAATAAAACTTATTGGACCAAACCACGTAGAGGCAATTAAGACGAAATTGCGACAAAGATTTATCATCGAATTCTTTAAAATATATACGTATTCATTTTCCAATTTATAATTTCCTGAGTTAGGCTAATTCTTTTGTTCAAGTTGAGATTTTTTTCAATTTGCACGAAAACTTTTCTAAATTCGAAAAAATATAATACTAGCTGACCCGTGTGAAGTATTGGCTCTCTAACTTACTTAAATCTCACTTAATTAAAGTATCTACACACCGTATATTTAGTATGATATAGTGCGTCATGGATATAGGTGAGGATTGATGTAAAGTGATAGTGATAGATAAAAATAGATCTGTTTGAATTGTAGATTATTTATTTTTTGAAATATAAGTTAAAGGCATTTACATAGTATTTACGTGTTTACAGGACCTGTTAGGTAAATAACCAAAAATGTTTGTCTCGACAAACTGAAAAAATTAAACCTTCGTAAAAGCCATCCGACCATTTTCGCTGAAAATTGCAGTTTTTCGCTTACAACTCGCAAACGAAGGGGTTAAATGTATCGAAAAAATGTATATGACCGAAACCGTTCTCCTTGAAAACCTGAAAAGATCGACACCATTTAGAAACCTCTACGACCATTTTCTCGAAAAAACCGCTGTTTCGCGCTGATAACTCGCAATCGAAGACGAAATGAGAGATTTGTATATTTTGCCGTTGCAGCGGTTAAGGAAAGCTTTAAGATGATGCCTCATTCATGAAATTTATGGAACCTTATTCATAGAAGTTATGGCGGCTAAAAAAAAAAGCTTTGAGAAATAATATATACGTTTACCAGCAAGTTACGAGGTATTTCCAATACCACATTTTTCCAATTAATTTTAAATTAAAAACGTGTATATTTAATGTTTGTAGCACTCGAAATGTAACGTTTAAATTTTCAAAACCTTTCTTTAAATTTACCGTTATGGAGGTACATATAAATGACAAATATTATTTATGTTATTAAGGGCACACAAATGTTTATCTAATTTTTTAAACATTTAATCAGTTTATCTGTATGGGTTGAGGCCCTAAAATGGCTACATTTTAAATGTATCTCAAACGAAAATACATCCCAAAAACTTAATTTGGGGGGGGGGGGGTTAAGATGCGAAAAACCAAACAATTAAACCCAATTGGTCATTCTGGAATTTACCCCCTCTTCTTTGAAATCGTTCTTAATATAAAAATAGCCATTTTTTAATTTTTTTTTTTCGGAAAGTGCAGGGTGTATTACAGAAGTGAACGGAGGAGGGGACATCATCTGTCTTCTGTGTTAAGAAGTGAGAAATCCATATTTTCTAACTTAACTAAGTTGAAGAAGTTACATATCATTGAAAGTTCATCGCCTCTGTAACTACGTTATTTGCAATTCAAGAACAAAATATTTGATTGCAAAATACTTTTGCACGTTCCCTAACAAATAATCAGATCTCTGTTTTTAGAATGGTTTTTAGAAGATTTGTATACACTTCCCCCATTAAGGAGGGACTCGTAGGTCGGACAATTTGTAGGATATAGAAAAATTAACTACACAGCAGAAAAGAACAGAATATAAAGTTTATAATGCAATGCAAAAAAAAATATGAAATTAGCATTGGTAGCTGTTTTTTAAGTTTGGTTGAAGTAAAACATTGCATTCTACAATTGTATCAGGAAAATTATTATTTTAGTAAATGGTTAAATAAAACTAAAAAGGACCCTCGACTCAATTATAAGTAAATATTTGTACTGGAGAAGGTTTAAAAAATATGTAAACATAAAAGAAATTTAAATAGAGAAATGAATGAAAATTTCTAATCATTTACGAAAAGCTATTGCTCGGAATAAGAATTCCAGAACCAGAATTGAAAAAAATAAAAATAAATGAATAAAACCAGTATTAATACGAGCCAAGATATATAGCAAAGGACATTCTATTAAGTAAAAAGAAAAACTAAGAAAGGGGTCAAGGCGTTCAAGAGAGACTAAAATGGACGACGAAGCTTGTCTCTTAATATGGAAGCTACACAACGCAACACAAAACTGCAGAATCTTTTCTATTTAATATTACTTAGTTTATAATAATATTATAATAGTTTTTAATACAGTAATATAATATCGCAGAATGGTATAATATACAGTGTGATCCAGTTGCTTTCGTATTTCTAAAACTAAATCATTTTCGCATAAACGAATTTATTATACAGTATACAGATTTAATGTTTAAAACTTCCTTATTTCATTATGAAATACAACTTATCACACTTCACCTGTAAAATTCATGTGTAACCAAAAACTTATAAACGCCTTTGTTTATTTAAAAGACGAATTTATACAAATTAAATCTTGGCATAATGCCTGACCAGTTGATAAATTATAGCTTAATTATTAGTTTTATTTCAATAATATTTTTTTTTATCTTCAAATTTTTTTAGTTTTAGAAACAAGGAACACTTGTATAGGCCACGCACATTTGGAATAGGGTAATTAAATTTCGATTTTAAAATTTGGAATTTCTGTAAATATCTAAAAATTTCTATTTTTTAAAACCGTATCTTACCTTCGTTGATTATTAGTCTTTTATCCATATTTTCGTGAAACCATCAAAAATTAGAAAAACACTTTATATTATTTTAAAGCTTATTTCTGTCGCCAGTTGTTTTCACTTGATTGAACAATTTAACAAGTTATTTCATGAAAATTTGATTTCTTTTTTTTTTTTTTTTTTCAGAAGACTGAATACAGCATGAAAACAATACTTGTTGTCACCCTTTTCATAAATAAACAATGACACGAATGAGGAAAGTAATTAATACAATGACAACCTACTCAACAGTTCTTAGCCCGGCAGGTGTCACTAGGTTTTTTCTAAGGGAGTAGTGAAGTATCCTTGGTCATACCGTCCTTCGGAGGGGACGTAAAATGGAGGTCCTGAGAAGGTGCGATGTCAGGTACTCGTTAAAGATCCATATCCTAATCATACCTGGATATGCAAAATTTAGGACTACTGCTGTAGCATCGCCCAATTAGCCATAATAGCATAAAGTGACGTTTGATGCCAGTATTAAAACCAAGTATTACAATTCTGTAGTCTGAGATGTCTGAGACTTTGATCGATGATCAATATTACAAAACATTACAAATAAATTAATAAATAAATAAAAGATATTTAAAATACATTTAAGATAATAATAGAAATCAGGTCGCTGGAATATTTTTCTATTAATCGGTGGTAGGACCTGCAGTCAGCTGTTTGGAGGCTAGCCAACGGGTTCTTTGTTTATACCGTGATTTAGAGCTTGTACGGAAATAAATAGTAACACTAATTTTAGAAATTTAATTTAATAAAAGATCAAAGCAGGAATGGCAATATAAACATCGCCAGCATAAGAATAAATATATTAAAAATATGCAGATGGTAAGTTTGCTACATTTATTTATTTTATTTTTTTAATTTCAAGACTTAAGCTTTCATCATTAACAGACATTTCATATGAAAGGAAAATTCTATCTCGACAATTTTATATTAAAATATTTTAGTTGATATACATCTATTCTGTAAAATATATAATATATTATATTCCACGTAACAAAATGCTTTATAATATACTATATTTTTTATAAAGAAAATAATAAGGTCCTATCTTTTTGGTCGATATCTATCAAAGTTAATTGTAACCGTATCGATATGTAATTAGTTGATATTTAAAATAGCGGCTACTTATAACAGCGTTAGTATTTAATTTTCATTTTTTTAAACGATTTTAGAACTAACTTTAAAATAATATAACTATAACGAGATTATAATAGAGCTAATTTCCAAAATTAAAAATAAATTCTGTCTTAGCGGGGTTGCCAACCACACAGCAATTTTAACATTTCCTAGGAAAATTATCTAGATAACTACATTATTTTTCTTTAAAATTTTTAACTTCAACTGTATACTGCTATCTTTTAGTTTTAAAAGATTAAAAAACTAATTTCTAACTCTTCCTTCCAGCACCGATCCTCTCTAAAACATCACAAAATGATGAAAGGATATGGGACGTGGTTCCTGTATTCCCAAACCAAAGCCACTTTACTTTGGATTTTAATTTGGATATTTTTTTTCTAATTATATTTATCAATAATTACCAACGAATTGATCACTTAATCAATTGTTATATTTTAGCAATATAACAAACATATATTTACAATGCTAACTTCCAATTTTTGTAATTAAGTAATATTTTTTAATTCTTCATTGCTTATAACAAATAAATTCAGAAATAAATATATATAATTGAGTAAGGAAGAGAAATGATGACTAACTATCCTTTTTTTTCATAGAAGAAAAATCTGGTGCGTGCGCGCAACACACAACTTTCACTTACCAACTTACTTAGATAAGAAATTGACGTGTTTTGTTAAATATCATTTCCCAAAGTCACACATTTTTCTACATTCATATCTTATTTTTATTAATCGTTAAAGCCGTTTTTGAGTAAATAAAAAACCCCGTGAAAATGATACAAAATTTATTAAGTAAAGTCCCCCCTTCGGTTGATCAATTTTGATGAAATGTTGGCTATCACATATTTGGCATATACATACATCAAATACCCAGTTTGGTCACAATCGTGAAAGCCGTTTTTGAGTAAATAAAAAAAGCACGTAAAAATGATACAAAATTTATTAAGTAAAGTGCCCACTGCGGTTGATCAATTTTGATGAAATTTTTACGGACATATCTCGGGCATATAAATAGATCAAATACTAAGTTTAATCAAAATCGTTAGAGCCGTTTTTGAGAAAATCAAAAAAACACGTGAAAATGTTACAAAATTTATTAAGTAAAGTCCCCCCTCCGGTTAATCAATTTTGATGATATTTTTACAGTCATATCTCGGGCATATAAATAGATGAAATACTCAGTTTAATCAAAATCGTTAGAGCCGTTTTTGAAAAAATCGAAAAAAACCTAAAAAGTTATTAAGTAAAGTACTCCCTCCCTTTAAGTAATTTTGATGAAATTTATGCTGTCACATCGCGGGCATATACCTACACTAAATACCCAATTTCAGGATCGCACGGTTTATAGTTTTTGAGCTAGTCTGTTCACACACACACACACACACAGACACACACACACACACACACACACAGACCATTTCGCGGGACTTGGTCATTTCGACTCAGGGGACCCCAAAACGTGTATTTCCGTTGAAAACCGGAAGTCGAAATTTTTCACGATCGCAATACTTCCACTTACTATATATTTCATATATAGGTAAGTGAAAGTAAAAAATATCAGAAGCATTATATGACAAATAATTTTCATATGGTGATATTTAAATATTGTGAACAATTCATTAGATAAGTGGGCTATGGTAGAACTGATAGTAATTTCAACTAATTCAGATGAGACCATTTTACGCGTAATTACTTTTAGTTTTTTTTTTCAAAATATAATTGATATATGCACACATTTATGTAAAAAATATATTCAGGTATATTATAAAATAAAATTAAGAAACCATTAAAGGTATACATATGCATGCAAATAGGGATTAACATTCAACATGCAAAAACTTAAATAAGTTAGAAATAAATATTATGGTTCACAGAAATTTAATATGAAAGAAATAGATGCAATGCCATGAAAAGGTAAAGGTATATTTATTTTAAGAGTGATAACTATAAGATAATACCTAGGGGGAAAAAATAACAGAAAAAAAAACATTTGATATAAGAAATAATAAAAATATATATGTATGTGCATGCTAGATTAATTAAAATTAATTGTGGTTAAATAAATGAATTTGTTTATTGATAAGTATGCAGTGTGGTTTAGCAACAAAATGTATTTGGGCAGCGCTCTTTTGTTTTCTTATATAAAAATAAATAAATAAAGAATTTCTAATGCTTTTCGTCATTCATTCATATTCGTTGATTTAGATTCCTCTTTGGGTTGAATTACGATCTTTATCAATAAGGCCCCAGAACGAGCTAGAGGGATAGAAAGAAGTTCATAGCTGTGATATATATATATCTTAATGTAGGATTTTTCTTTCTAGCCAACTGATATTTTTCAGTATTAAATACATTAATTTACTTTAAAAATAATAGAAAAATTAAGTAATTTATTTAAATTTAATTATTTTAGAATCTATCGTTTTATTTAAAGGACATCCAGGATTTTAAAGAGGTAGCCGGTGGCTCTACATATATCAAGGCCAAGAAATTCATTAAGGCGGCTGGCTCTTGGTCCAAGGAGTGAGTGTGCATTGTTGAGGGGAATTCTCTTTGTATACTTCCCAGGCGAATGGGAAATCCCGCAGCACAAATAAACAATAATAAATCTTTAATAATAACGTAAAATTAGTTTTAAAACATAAATCATTAGTACATTTACTAAGTATAGAGCGTGTACCACTAGAAATGTTTAGAAAGAATTGGAAATGTCAAATAGTTGTAAAAGAAGAAGCTAAAAATGTGTTTAAAAGACGAAAGGAATTCTTCCTGCATTTTATGCTTGCATAAGTAAAGTAGAACATTATCTAGTTCGTAGATAGATCTGTTAAAGCAAACCGTCATCGTACTATTTAGTCGATGATAGGTGAAATAGGTATAAGCCAATAAATAAGAGAGGTGTAGAAAATTATGACAGAACTGACCTTTTGAGCTTTGCACATGGTGTTGATGGCCTGCACATCGTGACTGGAGTGTCGGACGTCCCTGCAGTGAGCACAGACGGCCTGCTTGCAGAGCATGCAATAATAAGACAGCGGTTCCTCCGAGTGGTCCATGCAGAGGACCTCCCTGACGGTGTCTCTCGTCCTCAGGGCCGCCCTTCCGGGTGTCGTCAGGGTGTGCTTCGCCAGGCCTCCCCTCGCCGGGTGACAGTTCTCCCTGCACTCGTCACAGTAGTGCACCTCGCACTGCTCGCATAAGACGGTCGCGGGCCTTGCTGGTTCCTTACACAACTCGCACTTCGGGCTCAACTCCTTGGACTCTCCGTACTTGTCGACGATGTTCTGCATAGCCTTGTACTTCGGCAAGTTGTGAGCACCGTTCTCGTCAAAATAGACTGTCTTGTTGCAGACCGGGCACGCTAGAGCCAGAGCCGAGCTAGTCAGCGGCGGGAAGAGGATACCTTGAATGTTGGGGGTGCCGACGTAGCTGTTGGGCCTGCTAGTGCACACCACACCGCTGTCCGTCTCGCTAAGGATGGACAGCTTGTCGATCTCTTCGGCTAGAGGTTCCTGGGCTCCTCCGTTGTTCGCGGCGGGGACTGTCAAAGATAGTGCACAGTTGAGACAGAGCGCGTGGTAGCACGGCATGAGGACGGGATTGTGGAAAAGCTCCTTACACACTGGGCACCGCAGTTCGTCTTCCATGGCGACCCAGTCAGAAGCTGATCATACAAGAGAGGACGATACCGCAGTAGCGGCGCACACGAACGAACGTTACACACTCCACCACACTCTGGGGCTGACTGAGGGGTGAGCGGCGGTGTCCTGGGCGGGAGGGGGCCAACACAATAAGTTCCAGTGTAGCCAACTCAACTCTACGAAAATCCCGCTAGCTCTTTCCCTTACCGCAGGCCAATTTTATCTCATTTCCCCTCCGCTGATATGGTTGTTTAGCATGCACCGGTGATAATATAATTTCAACGCTAGTCTTTTTAAATTTTCTTCATTTCAAACAGCAAAAACATGCTTCATGACCAAAATTAAAATGAAAAACTTTTTAAAAAATGTTATATGACGAAGAAGTGGCCACCATTAATCAGTTCTAATACCTAAAATAAATTAAATATTATAATGAAGCATACCGATTATAAACTCAATGACTGTCCGGGACCGAAGCGCTACCGAACAAAAAAAAAAGATTAAATGTATAAAGCCTAATTAAATTTAGTTTGAAAATAAAGTAATATAAATATAAATGATATTCATTTAACTTTACAATTTTAAATATAAAAAAAATCAAACCAACATTTTTCATTCAATATGTATAACTAACAAGATAGTAATCTAGTTCCCTACATGTTATAGATTTATAGTTATTATTATTTATAGTTTTGCCCTCGAGGAAAAACTGATGTAATGATAATAGAAATTATAGACTAGAAGATATAGACATTCGCATCTCTGAATATTCAATATAATCTAAATTAGTGTGAAAAAATATCTTAAAGTTACCAGGAAAAGAGAAAAAAAAACTTTATAAAAACAACAGTTTTAAACCAACTCCCATTGTTACTGTATTTCAATATACAAAGAACAAACATCAATATTTAACAATGGTTTCTTAAAACTTTTGCATCAACTTCAAAAATCCAATCTCACTTCATAACTGATGTTGTCTAAATTTTGATTAATTAAATTATATTTAACCCTTTGCACTCGGCACCGTTTCGGTCCTTACCTACCGGCAACTCAAAGCAATTTATTCGCGAAAACGTACACCCTGAAAAATTAATATTATACAGTAAAATTTTAGAAACAAGTAAGGAATTATTATGAAATTTAGGTTTAGTATATGTACCGCCGAAGCGAGTACATGAAATTTAGGTTATATGTATTTGTAAAGCTTCAAGAAAACATAGTTACAAAAAAAAAATTAATTTTTTAGAATTAAAAATTAAAATTAAAATTAGAATTAAAAATTAATTTTTACTTTCACTTACCTATATATGAAATTTAAAGTAAGTGGAAGTATTGCGATCGTGAAAAATTTCGACTTCCGGTTTTCAACGGAAATACACGTTTTGGGGTCCCCTGAGTCCAAATGACCAAGTCCCGCGAAATGGTCTGTGTGTGTGTGTGTGTGTGTGTGTGTGTGTGTGTGTGTGTGTGTGTGTGTGTGTGTGTGTGTGTGTGTGTGTGTGCGTGTGTGTGTGTGTGTGTGTGTGTGTGTGTGTGTGTGTGTGTGCGTGTGTGTGTGTGTGTGTGTGTGTGTGTGTGTGTGTGTGTGTGTGTGTGTGTGTGTGTGTGTGTGTGTGTGTGTGTGTGAACAGACTAGCTCAAAAACTATAAGCCGTGCAAATCTGAAATTGGGTATTTAGTGTATGTATATGCCCGTGATGTGACAGCAAAAATTTCATCAAAATAGCTCAAAGGGAGGAGGTACTTTATTTAATAACTTTTTACGTTTTTTTCGATTTTCTCAAAAACTGCTCTAACGATTTTGATTAAACTGAGTATTTGATCTATTTATATGCCTGAAATATGGGGACTTTACTTAATAAATTTTGTATCATTTTCACATGTTTTTTTTATTTACTCACAAACGGTTTTAACGATTTTGATCAAACTTGGTATTTGATGTATTTATATGCCAAAGATGTGATAACCAAAATTTCATCACAATTGATCAATCGGAGGGGGGAATTTACTTAATAAATTTTGTATCATTTTCACGTGTTTTTTTTATTTACTCAAAAACGGTTTTAACGATTTTGATCAAACTTGGTATTTGATGTATTTATATGCCCGAGATATGACTGTAAAAATTTCATCAAAATTGATCTACGGGAGGGGGGACTTTACTTAATAAATTTTGTATCATTTTTACGTGCTTTTTTTATTTACTCAAAAACGGCTTTCACGATTGTGACCAAACTGGGTATTTGATGTATGTATATGCCAAATATGTGATAGCCAACATTTCATCAAAATTGATCAACCGAAGGGGGGACTTTACTTAATAAATTTTGTATCATTTTCACGGGTTTTTTTATTTACTCAAAAACGTCTTTAACGATTAACAAAAATAAGATATGAATGTAGAAAAATGTGTGACTTTGGGAAATGATATTTAGCAAAACACGTCAATTTCTAATCTAAGTAAGTTGGTAAGTGAAAGTTGTGTGTTGCGCGCACGCACCAGATTTTTTTTTTTTTTTTCGCTTCAATCTTCAATTCACACCTGTCACCCAGCGTGACAATCAGCGAATGTGTTGTTTACAATTAATGAACTTAGGGCATTTTAGGCATGATGAAAGGAAGGTGCCCAGCAGCCCTCTTTCCGGGCTTGATACCTTACGGGAGCAGGTCCCTCATCCAGCTTCTTTTTAGCCGCCTAGCTACAGGCATATCAGCGTTGGCCATGTCGTTAATTAGTGTATTGTTGTGTCCGTGTAATTTAACAAAAAATCGTGAATAAAGAGTTCGTATGTGTTGTTCGACAGTAGGTTGTTGTAAATCTGTATGTAAAGTTTTATTATTTACGTACCAGGGAGCGTTCGTTATTAGTCTCAAAATTTTTGATTGAAAAGTTTATAATTTTCGTAAGTGCGTCCTCTTTGTTGAGCCGAAAATCTGTGAGGCGTATGTCCAAATGGGTTTAAGTAAGTAAGTGTATGTGTTCAGTTTATGTTCTATTTTTAATTTTGACGATTTAGAAAAAAGAGAGAACAGTGTTTTCAGTCGTTTGTTAAGAGTCTGTCTTTTCATTTTTACGTGTGGGCCCCAAATCATCCTTCTGTCGAACAGAAGTCCCAGGTAGCGTACTGAGTCCGTCTGAGGTATTTGATTGTCTCCTATGTAAACTGGTGGGCATGTGTCGCGTCGCAGTGTGAATGTTATATGTTGGGATTTGTTATGGTTTAATTTCATTTTCCAAAGTGAGTACCAATTTTGTAAATGTAGTAAGTGATTTTGCAAATTTAGTGATGCCAATCTTGGGTTATCATGTATTGTTAAAATTGCAGTGTCATCGGCGTAGGTTGCAGTTAAAGTCTCAGAGTTTGTCGGTATGTCATGTGTGTATATAATGTATAATAATGGAGCAAGTATTGACCCTTGTGGAACCCCTTCCGAGATTGGTCTGACTGACGAAGTCTCAATGCCTTGTCGGATAGAGAAAAATCTTTCGCAGAGGTACGATTGAAGTATCAGGTAATATGTGTGGGCTAGAATGGTCTTGAGTTTGAAGAGAAGACCTTGGTGCCAAACTTTATAAAACGCCTGGGCGACATCCAGAAATACACCAGTAGCGTACTTTTTCTGCTCTAGTGCCCCAGAAATGAAGTCAGTTACTCTGTGTAGTTGAATGAAATGTGCGGAAACCAAATTGGTGGTCAGGAATTATGTTTTTGTTAGTCAGTATGTCCACAAGTCTTGTATATAATAATTTCTCAAAAAGTTTAGAGCATACAGGAAGGAGACTGATTGGTCTGTAAGATGACGGATCGTTAGCATTTTTGTCTTTCTTATGTATCATTTTGATGAGTGAATATTTCCACTGAATTGGGTATTTAGTCGTCCTGAGAATGCAATTGTATATTGTCGTAAGGAACACTAGGGCTTTTCTAGGCATTTGTTGGCCGCCTCGGCTGTTATTAAGTCATAACCCGGGGCTTTTCTTCTAGGTAATTTTCTTATGTGGTTTGCAACTTGTGAAGGTGTAAATGATAAAGGCGGTGGTGTAACTGTAATGGTATGTCTAGTGTATGAAGTATTAAGATTTCATGTTCAGTGTTTGTAGAGCCAGTGAATGGTGTGAATACTGATGAGAGATGATCGGCAAACAGTTCAGACTTCTCTCTATCCGATACTGCCCATGAACCATCTCCTTTTCGCAGGGGTACTGACACCTCTCGATGCTTTAACAAATTTTAAGCATGCTTCCACAAGCTTCCATCGTCAGTCGATAGGCTTTTCAAGTAATTATCGTAATTAGTTCTGTTGTTTTTCTGGATTTGTCGTTTAAGTTAATTGTTAAGTCTGTTGAACGTACGTCTGTCCGAGGGTAGTCTGTTAGTCTGCCATACCTTACGAGCTCTTCTCTTTGCTGTGATCAATTCCCTAATATGTAGTGGATATTTCGGCAAGTCATTATTATTTGGCGGTGCCGGTAAATAAGAATTCCAAGCAGCTTTTTGGACACTTGTGGTAAATGTTTCAACAGCCTCTTTGATTTCATCCACAATTTTAATTGAACCTGGGATGGATAGGTCTTGGTCAAGGAGTTCCTTGTAAGGGTCCCAATCCATTTTGCCATTAATGAGCCTTGGGGTTCGTTCAACATTGTTGGGCTCATCAAGGATAACCAAGCGTATCAGGGAATGATCAGAGCAAAGATCGGAGCTCGTATTTATGTTGTGAGGTATGGTCCGGAGTCCTTTTGTTATAAAAAAGTCTAAAAGGTCGGGAGTTTTCCGTTGCGAAGTCGGCCAATATGTCGGTGTGTCAGGTGATATTGTGTCTAATGAAAGTTCGTGGATAGCAGCTTTCAAATTTCTTCCTCTAGGTGTGCATATTCCCCCCCCCCCATGTTTGATGCTTTGCGTTAAAGTCACCGCCTACTAAAAAGCATCGCCATAGGTTCCGAAAATAATTGCAAAACATCGAAGATGTCAGTACATATCTGGGGGACAATATACAGAAGCTATGGTGATTGTGTGATGCTTCGTGTGAAGTGTTATGCCTGTGGTTTGGATTTCAGGTGTAATGGGTAGCTGTAGAGGGTTATGTGAACAAGAACACACGTCGAAATACTTTGCAAAGGTGAAATAATGGAAATGGTGGACGAGTACACTTACCTCGGAACAGTGATCAGCAGAAATGGAAAGATAGACCAGGAGATATCCAATAGGATAAAAAAGGCAAACGCAATCTACTACCATCTCTGCAACACACTTATAGGGAAAAGGGAGGTGGAGAAAAATGTTAAGCTGCATATCTTCAAAGCTGTTTACCTACCTACCCTTCTATATGGAAGTGAAAGCTGGGTCCCATTAGATAAGCACCTAAGTAGAGTTACTGCATCGGAAATGAGGTACCTCCGAAAAGTAGCGGGCCGAACCAGAAGGGATCGTATCAGGAATGATAGGACTAGAGAGGATCTAGGGATTACTTCTCTAAAGGACATTCTTGAAAAGAGGCAACTTAGATGGTTCGGACATCTCTGTCGGATGAATGAGGACCGGGATGCAAGAAAATACTTCGAGGCCAGACCAACAGGAAAACGCCCCAGAGGGAGACCCAGGACTCAGTGGACAGACTACATATCCAGTGTGGGAGAGAAAAGAGGTAAAAACTGGAATGCCATGAAGGCGCTGGCTCGGGACCGGGAGGCTTGGTTTGCATGGACAGAGGCACCTCCACGCTGAAAGGCACAAAGGAGGAAGAGAAAGAAGAAGAAGAAGGTAAGTACTGTAGTCAGTAATTTATTTCAATGCTGTACCTAGAGATGTAGTGGAGTAAATTATTTATGGGACTTCCATAGTCAGGTATTCGTTCGGGTTTTTATATAAAAATATTGTTTAAAAGGATTTAAGAAAAAAATCTGGCCAGGGCCCAAACGATTTATCAAATATACTATGTACTGAAAAGTCGAGTTTTTCGCCGATACATCGTGAATGGGAGTCGATTGAGATGGTTTAAGGGCCTAAAAGCAAGAGGTGTGAATAAAACATTAAAGTAATGTAATTAAAAGAAATGATTGTGACAGAAGAATCGGAAGCTTTGAAGAATATCATGAAAAAAATAATTTTTAACAACTTTTAAAATGTGTAATCTTCTTTAAGTGATTATTGAAAGGACAGTGAACGATTTATGACAAGTTTGAGCTGTTTTTGTTAGATGATCGGGTTAGAGGTATTTTTTACCTTATTTTACTAAACTACAAATAGGAATCAAGGTAAATGATTCTACTAATATCACAATATTCCTTCTTTCGGCAACAGCCCACATTCCCTCAACAGAATTAGTGTGCTCTGCTTTTGAATCACTTAAATGTTCAGAGCCGTTAGCACATTGGTGTTAATACTCAAAACAGAAAGCAAAAAAATTGAGTAAAAAATTCTTGGTTATGTCTTCCTTCGGAGGGCGCGTAAGATGGCGGCCCCGATCCTGTCGAGGACTAATTAAAGATGCCTATCCTAATTATACCCGCATAGGCAAAATTATTGTACTCTACCATCGTCCGATTAGACATGGTAGCATAAAGTGAGGTAAAATAAAAATAATTTTTTTATTAATATAAATTAGCACGATGTGTTAATGTATAACTAGCTGACCCGTACTATAACTATTATTCGCACTCTGACCTACTTAAATCCCAATTAATTAAAGTACACACCGTATATTTAGCATCGTATAGTGCGTATTTAGTGTGTCATGGGCATAGGTTAGGGTTGAAGTAAAGAATAGAATTGTAGATTATTTATTTTTTGAAACATAAGTTTAAGGTACAGTTTAAAGTATAGTATTTACATATTTACCGGACCTGTTTGAACACTATGTTTGAAGTTACGATAAGATCATTTGTGATTGTTGGTGGGTTTTTTTTACACAGACATAGATGCCACTGAAAGAGCGCACCCTGGAAAACGCCACAAACTTAAATACACATATTGGTTTCCCGGAAAGCGAGTGTGCTGATTCTATTAACTTAAATCGCTTGTGTTTTCTTGTAACTCGCAAACGATTGCGACAATCAGAAAAGTGTTTAAAACCAAAAATTTTCGTCTTGACTTTGTTGTTGAAACGATGAAAAAAAATTACTCTTTCGAAAAACCCATGCTAAAATGCGACCATTTTCTGATGATCTTTCAATTGCTGAGAAATGCAGTTTTTCGCTTACAACTCGTAAAAGAAGATGTTAATCGAAAAACTGTATATAACCGAAAATGTTCTCCTTGAAAACCTGAAAAGATTGAGACCATTTAGAAACCTCTACGACCATTTCGATTTTTTAGCAAAAACCGCGGTTGCTTATAACTCCCAATGGAAGACGAAATGAGTGATTTGTATATTTTTCCGGTGTAGCAGTTAAGAAAAGCTTTAAAAGATGCCTCATTTATGAAATTTGATGAAGTATTAAAAAAGTTTTGGCGTACCAACAAAAAAAAAGGCTTTGAGAAATAATATAGTATGATTATAATTTTTAATCGGGTATAATTTTTAAAAAATATAATAAAAATTATCTGGTAACATATCATACGTCCAACGCAAGATTGGCTGAACTAAAAAAAAAGCGATCTTTCAGAAAAACCAATTCAAGTTTCCTTTCCTCCTCTGACTTCGACATCTGTCGCAAGCTTTATCTGATTGTTAAAATGTTTCAGGAATCGTCACTGCCGCGGTTTACAATCGGTCTTACACATATGTAATCAATTGTTCCCTACAGGCGCGGTTCCAGAAAAAAAATTCGGGGGGGATTGGTCGGTAGGAAAAAAAAACAGCGTAAAAATAGCACACTTTATTTGCTTATGCTTATACATTAAGTTCAAATAAAAAATTCTGTATAAAAATTTCTAGTCTAAATTAAACTAAACTTCCCTAGAAAACTCATAAAAGTTAGATGCGTAATTAATCTTTTTAATTCATCCCACTCATTTTTTTTTTCGTCGAAATTTCGGGGGGGGGGGATTGATCCCCAATATCCCCCCCCCCCACTGGGACCGCCACTGGTTCCGTACTATAGATAGTATAGGACGATTGAAAGAAAAATCGTGGGGAAAAAATGTGGAAGCAAAAAGTTGCTTTCGACAAGCGATATGTTCATTTGGTTAATAAAATTAAGTAGTCAAACAAAGTAACTAGCTTAAGTTCTCATAATAAGGCCACGTAGATTTATTTCTCTAATGTTTGATTTTGGAATACCCTGATGCTGGTTATAGTAAAAAAAGAATCAACTGAACTGGCTCGGATATTTAAAATGAAACGAACACACTTGATACCCAAGAAAGATTTTTTTTAAAATAAACTAATAGGATATAATTTTATTTCTTTCGAACCGTAAACATTCATTCACAGTTCCAAAGGCGAACATCTGCCCACAAAACAACAGCCAACTAATTGCTATCGTATAGATTAGAAGGAAGTTCTAAATCGGAAATCGGAAGAATTTTGGGTAAAGATATCGCTACATATCACTTTTGGGCGTGGCCTGTTTCGAAAGGTTGTGTGACCTAAAGGTAATTTAATATCTCAAAATAGGCCAAGCCCAGAAGTAACAGGGGAAGCTTCACCGATATTTTTTTGTTACAATATTCATTCATGGAAATAAATCATCTCCGCAGCCTGTTTCCATTTGAAACACGTAAGCTTCTGGCCACTTCCCTGGTGTTTCCGTACTTTGACTATTGTTATAAGTTGTATGGGGGTATCTCGCAGCAAAAGTAAAACGTTTTTTCAATTGTTTCTTAAGATAAATCTTTGGGATTCCAAGAGACGTCTCCATCACATCTTTTTACCAAAGGTTAAAGTGATTATGCCCATCTTATCGCCGTAAATATTTCCTGGCCACATTCCTTTTCCAAAATATCCGATCCCGCAATCCCTAATATATCTTCGAAATCTTCAGTTCAAATCCTCTGTCCATTCCCGCAATACCCTCTCTAGGTCTTCAGATCTATATATTCCGGCCCACCGAACTTTAGCTTTCGAAAGATCTATAGGCGGGCGCAATCGACTATAGGGTGCGCTAGTAGTTTTACAAAATGTCGGAAAGAACGGGGATAGATGTAGTTGATGTGGTAGAGATAATTGGTAATTTTAAGAGACCATTAATTGAAGGGCAGGCTATCCTTGATGCAAACCACATAATTACATGTGGAATAATATCTATAAGTAAAAAAGCAGTCATTTTACAAGCCTTGTGCCTTCAAACAAGCGATCTTAAAGGACTGCCCCGTCAAATTAAAGTGGAAATCAAATTTATTAATAATAATAAGCAACTTTCGTGTAAAGCTGGTAGTTCTGGTAAATGCAAACACATCATTGTAACTTTACTCTCCGTTTTTCGGTTAGTAATTACATTTATTACCTATTCATACACTCATTGTTATGACAGCTGTCATTTTCATGACAGCTTAGTTTCTTTGTCATATTATTTATTTATATGTCAAAACTTTCAGGCATGGCATTGAAAACTTGGAACAATTAATCACAACGGATGTAATACAAAAATGGGGAAAATTAAAAAAGAAAAACAAATCTATGACACTATGGTCCCAATGTTATTTGCATAAAACTAGCATTTTGAAATAATAAAATGTCAAATACTAATATTTACTTGAATAAATATAGTCACTTTCTATAAAATGAAGACTACATATCGTCATATGTTTCGAAACAGGCTTATCTATTCTTAATTTTACAATCCACCCTTTAAGAAGCTTTTTATTTTTTGGAAATAAATGGAATTACACGTCTTTTGATTTTCTAATTGACCACTGAGGGACCGAACAATACCTATTAGACATTTTTCAAATAATTTTTTGCTCAATCGGGTTTTAATTATGGAAAAATAAATTAAAAACGGCAAAATACCCTATGAATCACAGGTAATCGCACGGCTTCTATCCCCGTTTCTCTAGTTCCTTCTAGTTCCTCAAAGAAGCAGCACCGTCGCTTGCGCTCGCCTATCATTACCCATGGAACTCTATTCACCCTTTCATCCGTCATGGCTCTAAAGCCTATTATATGTTTCTGTATAATTTTTTTCATGAACGACTAGTTCCTGGGACAATTATTATAGTTTATTAATATTATTAATTAAAATAACTGGTAATAAAATCATGAGTATCAAACTAACAAGGATTGTTTTTTATTTCCTTTCTTTAGTCAAATAGATATTAAAAACACAACAAATATTCAATATACATAAAATAAATTTATTAATTTCATTTATTTATTTTTCATTTCATTTATATTATCCTAATTCATTTCATTTTTAGAATTTGCAGTTTTTTAATTGTCCATCAAACCTCATATTCAGTAAGAAATAAAACACTGGCTTATCAAAAATGAATAACCTTACTGTGAAGTAACACTATCTTATCACTAAGCCATCAGATTTTTATTCAAATGTAGTGCTAGCCTTATCGAATTAATTTTTTCAGTTAAATCCGAATCCAAATTTTTGCGTTGTTTATTATGATTTATTTTAAAAAATAAGGAGTGCTCTCTTCTGAAAATGCTTTTGAGAAACTGTCTCAAATTAAAAAGACAAGGTTGTCTTTGTAAATTTGTGAGGACATTCAGAGATGAAGGGTGAATATTTTTGAATAAATAATAGTATACTTCATTAAACTATTAAAACAATGATAAATATTTATAATACTAACGCAACTGATTTTGATGCAATCTAACCTGGATTATTTCTTTGCTTATTGGATGAATAGGTTCAATTTATTTATTTGTAATTCTACTTCTACCTTAAACGGTCATCACTGTCTTGGGATAATTTGTTTTCTGTTATTATTTTCTATTATCATTATTTTCTATCTTCTTGAACTCGGAAGGCTTTGCAAGGTATGTAGATATATTGGCTTTTAGTAAGATAGGAAATGAGGCACTAACAATAGATTCAATTAGATTTGAAACAAATGATCAAGATCAAGACCTCACAATCCTAAAAGAAAAAGAAACGATTTATCAGAAGAGCATATCGTATTTGTGAGATAAACACTGGGAAATTTACAGATCTTGAAATTTTAAAGTAATGGGACTTGGGTTTGGGAGTAGAGGAACCAAGCTACAAACTATTTCAGAAAGTATAATTCTAGACTCTCTAGGGAATATACACAACCATATTTATTAAAAATGAACATAATCGCTGTCGTCAAGGTAGTAGCACACATCAAGGAAAAAACAAGAGGAAAAAAAAGTGTGGATATATAATCAATGTCTATATAGATGGATCAGTATGCTATGTAACTAGAAACCTTATACATTATGGCAGTAATCCTTTATATTTTTTGTTTATCAAGTATTTCTCCAAGAAGTTTAAAAGGTTAGAGAAACTCAATGCGTTTTTCTCCTGAATTTCTTTTAATTACTCTAGTAGGCTAAAAATTTATAAAATTATTTTAAAAAATGATTTCTTTTACTTGATATAAGGCATTTGCTCCCTCTGGATCTATTGTTATTGTTATTCTCCATATTCATCATAAAATAGTTTTAGTTATTTCATTCATCAAGCTAAGTCCCATTACTGCTGATTAAAAAATCTTTTGTTTTTATATTTTGACTCATTCAAATAATGCTAATGTTTCAATGACATTAAGAGAGTGTTCTATATAAAGTTTTACTTTCTTCATTAACTTCCCCAGCTCGTTCTATTGGTAGTTTTAATAAATTAGCTGTTTCAATTCCCTCACATTATCTTTTCATATTGTGGCACTTTTCTTCCAAACGAACAATATGATGTCCTTTTCCCTATTCTAAAAATCAAATATGTAGTTGGTATGCTTTTCTAATCAGATGAGTGGACCTTCATAGTTTCCTAACACTAGCAGTGTACTTAGGATCGGGTCTTTTTGGGGGTTTCCCTTACTCTTAACACTCCCCGGTCATTTCAGGAATCAGAAGTACTTACTGTATTCGTGAACATCCTGAAAGTTTCTGATGTAGCAGCGAGATCGTGGTCCGACCTTGGTGACAGTAGCGAGCTTCCAGTCGCTGGGACCTTTCCTGTGGAGCCAGTGTTTCTATAAAATTATGGTGGTGTCTGTGTCATAACACGATAAATCAAGAACAGTCTGAAGGATTTTTATGTACCCACCAATCCCATCAGAAAAGGAAATTTCGTTACTATATCATACTATACTGTTACTATATCATTTTACTCCAGGTTACTAGTACTTCAGTTGCTTCCAGGACCTGTAGGAAGGTGTCAAGCTGTACAGTATTTTTATGCCGAGTCCCTGCCTATAAATTATGAACATAAAGCTAGTAAATAAGTTTGGATTTTTATTACTGTATAGTAGAAGAACCCTTAAATCTTTTCATAGCCCTAATCCCCTTTAGGTTAATTTTGTACTTGTTTTGCCTAAATTGATGATAAATGGCTGTCTCTCCCTGACCTGTCACTCTCTTGCTAAATACGGGTCTTGCTAAGACCAAATATTACAACTATGCATACCTGGTCTTATACCTATCTCCCTGCCATTCCTAAACCTATCCATCATAATATTTATGTGTAATTAACCTTTTCATATCACTACAACCCCTGAGAACGAAATGTGTTTCAAATTTTTTTAATTTGCTGACAAACCTATGTCTTGATTTACTCCTTAAATTGCAATTGTTATAGCTAGATGAATATTTATTCTCTTCCATACTTATTAATTCTTGTTTTGTTTTTTTATGTACCAGGATTTTGAATTATAAGTACACTGTTGTACCCAAAATTTCTATACTCAACATATGTTAAAAAAAAAAAAAAATTAGGTTCAATATTTTATTGATATTACAGTTGTTTGGAACATCTTTCGAAAAAAAAAAAAAAAAAAAAAAAAAAAAAAAAAGTTCTATTTTTAATTATTTCATTTTTCAAGAATGCTATCATAATATTTCAGCTTCAATATTAGCTGTTCCATGCATAAAGTTAAAGTCTAAACAAATCTAATTTTCACACTTTGGCTAATACCTACATTAGGTCATGGTCATGTAAGTCGATAGTTGGTAAAGCATTGCGCTGACTACTATATTAGATGTATGATAAAATCATTGTTACAAAGAAGCCTATACCTCGCTAAAAATTGTCTTTAAAGTATGTTTTACTCACTCAATCAATAAAAGATAAATCATTAAATCATAAAGTTAATTAATTGAATATTCATTAAACCATAAGTCGAGGGGCCGGGATGGCCGAGTGGACAAGGGCGCTTGCAATAGATAATCAAAGTTAAGCAACGTCCATCGTGGTCAGTACTTGGATGGGTGACCGCCCACCAATAAAAGCCACGCAGTCCAAGTCTACCCCCACCTCCAGGTATGTGAGGCCCGTCAGCCTACTGGAGGCGACTCACACCGACCGGGCGTAGGAGTGATGAACCTTCCCCGTGTATCTCATTGAGAATCGTGGTATGGTTTTCCAGGATGTCAGTAACCGCCCAGAGGTTTGGTTCAGGGACGGTATGCTTCAGGGAAAGAAATATAGGTCCTCGGGGCCTGCTGACTCTGAGCTACCATAATCCTTGGACCTAGACCAGTTTGTCACTGTCCTTGAACCCGAGGGAGCTGACGCCATCGGTGGGAAGGACACTGCCAAATTGGCCCCAATGGGATTGGTTATGGAGATATGGGCAGTCTGCCGCTGTACCATGGTGACCATGGCTTTCAGCAACGTGAGGTTTGGGCTACCCCCTCCAGGCTGTCTGTACTCCCGCAAGCAAAACAAATGTCTGTAAGAAGACCACACTGGGCGGCCAAAGGTCTCATTAGGCCTAATGCGCCAACCGAAAAAAAAAAAAAAAAAAATAAATAAATAAATAAAAAAAAAAAAAAAAAATCATAAGTCGAATATTTTTCAGTTATTTTCAAAATCATGACATGTCAAAGTAATGAATATTAGGATTTTAAGAAAAAATAAAAATAAAAATACACAATTTTTTTTATTTTGAAGGGATTATGAAATTTAAGAAGAAAAAGTACAACCTCAGAACTAACTATTCATAATTATTTTTATTCTTCTTCTTCCTCCTCATCTTCTTGTTTCTTTTACCTCTGAGGTGGCCACGGGTCCTTCTTGATTTATAACTGCTACTCCTACATGCCTTAGAAAATTAGAGTGACCTTTTGAAGACAAAAGCCAGGATAGTTTTATCTTACAAGTCGTACGATTTCTTATTTACGGTGTACAGTTGTTGACAAACTTGTTGCAGCCTGGCCTTATCCTGACATACTGATAAGACTCAATGTTTATCAGAATTGAAAACTGAGTTGTTCTATTTGCTGACAGACCTTAGTCTTCCCTTATTCCTTAACTTGCAATTGTTACATGCAAATGTATAATCATCCTCTTCTATACCTATTAAATCTTGTTTGTTTTATGTACTAGAATTTTGAATTGTTACAATCTTAGAATTTTGAATTATAAAAATCTGTCTACTGTCTATCTGTCTGCTGTCTACTGTGCATTCACTACATTTCTAATCTGTGCATATAGTTAAAACATATGTTAAAAAAAATTAAATAAATAAATCAGGTTCGATATTTGATTTGATATTAACAGCTGTTTAGATCATATGTTAAAAAAAAATGAGTTCTATGTTTAATCACATTTCACTTATCAAGAATGCAAGGTCACATGTATTTCTGAGTTTTATCTTTTAAATTATAATATTAAAATAAATCTAATTTTCATACTTGGGCTCCTATCTAGATTATATCAGTTGAGAGTTTATGAACTATTGCGAAGACTAATTTGTAAGTGGAAGTGGTGATACCAGGGGATGAATCAGTTTTTTATAAAAAATAAGTTTGCTTTATTTTAAGCAATGCTTTATTCATTTGTTGTTTGTTTATTCATGTTTTTTCCTACAGAACTATCCTCCCCCCCCCCCCAAAAAAAAAGAAAGATGCTGGTTAGAGGTTTACCACCTTTACAAATTCGCTAACATGCAAAAAGTTATGACCCCTGTTACACTAGCATATGTTTTATTTTTAATCCATTTGGTACCTTAGTAACCATCTCTTTTACATAATACTTTTTTTTACCTTACAACTATAACAGTTTTTTAAAATACCTTTAAATTGATACAGCTTTTATCTTTGTAGCTTTTTGAAGATAATTCGATTTTTTGTGAATTTATTGTCAAGGATTAGGGCACTATTGATTAAATAATGATATAATAGTCATACGATTCAGATATAAATGATTATTTTTCAATTCTTTAAGAACATTGGTGTTGATCTATCAATTAGTCATAAATATTTATAACTTTTTTTTTAGGTGGGTAGGATGTTATGATGTTGTTATAATTGGTGGAGGTATAGTCGGGATGGCAACAGCTAAGAAATTATTAGAGAAAAACAACAGTGTGACATGCGCAGTGGTGGAAAAAGAAAATAAGTTAGCATACCATCAGTCTGGCCATAACAGCGGTGTCATTCATGCTGGAATCTATTATAAACCAGGATCTTTAAAAGCGAAACTATGCACTGAAGGCATGAAACAATCTTATGATTACTTTAACTCAAAGAATATCCCATACAAGAAAGTGGGAAAGTTAATAGTTGCCACATCTCCTGAAGAGATCCCTCTTTTAAATGATTTGTACTTGAGGGGGTCTCGTAATGAGGTGCCCGATTTGAAGATGATTGATGGTGAAAAAATAAAGGAAATCGAACCTGCATGTATCGTAAGCTTGTTTGTATATGCTCCACTTTTATAGAATATTTATTGTTTTCTTACTTATAATTTTACCGCAGTCTCTGTGTAACCCTTACGACTTACCTAGCCCTTATAAAGACCCACATGTTTGGGTGGAAAAGTAGGATGTTAAAATACAGAAAATGTATTTGACCGAAAGTCCTGATTATCAATGATCCTAAGGAATCTTAAAACTGTATGATTTAATTTGACATATCCCAATTCATTGTTCAATCAAAACGATTCATAGTTTAAAAAATATATATCTTTAGGTTAATAACAGTCAAGTGATTGTGCACCTTTCAATTATTAAGATTTTAATGTTTTAATTGTCATCTTATTGTTTTCAAAAATCAAGGAGTAGATTAATAGAATCAAATAGGTATTTTTCATCGTTATATTCAATCATTCCACAATTTTATTTTTCTAAATGCTTAAGCATTATAAACTTACCTTACTTAAGACCAAGCTTTTTAAATGATTTTCTGCTGAAATAATCTATACTAAAAAAAAAAAAAAAAAAAAAAAAAAAATTGATCATCTAGAATGCCTCTAAAGTCAACTCCGCTTGAGGCAGATAATTATATATTGTGATACATCAGTTATGGATAACCTGAGGAGTCACATCTTATACATTTTCTTGCCTCAACTCCCTTTAAAGTCAATAGAAGCCTTAGGGACGTTACTAACATATTTCATTCTTATGATCAAATATCAATATATTCTTATCAAATATATTGGAGGGTTACTAAGATACTAAAGATACTGGTCAATAACAGAAACCTCCATGAGCGTCATATTTCTTAATTAAATCGTTAACAGTAACACTTTAAAACACTTATCGTTAACACAGTAAAACACCTGACATCAAAAATTTTAGCCCAATGAGATTTCCCTCTTGTGAAAACCTAAGAATTCTGTCACACATTGCTAAAATAAATATGACCCATTTTTAAAGGCTAACTAAAATATTTTCTAGATAAAAGGTTATCCATATTAATAAATAAGTAAGATTATAAAGCAAAAGACTTTATAACACAAGAAATTATTAAACATACAATATTTTCTTTCTTGTAACTGAATTAAAACTAATATATTTATTTTGGGGGTTGCTTTTGCTCCAAACTAAACAACCAAAAGTATCACATTTGGGGTTTAGTAGTTATTTAATTTTATTATTCTTAAAAAATAAAAAAAATATAAATACCCAAAATATTTAAGGGGCATTTATGACCACTGTGATCCCCCCCCCCCCCCCCCCCAACACCCTGAATCCTCCCCTGACCTCTCTACCTAAGCTTTTTAATAGAAATAGTGAATGGTACAGTATTTTTTGTTATTTCAACATTTTTTTTTTTTTATTGGATCTATTTGTAAAAATTTTCTCCCTTCAAATGAAAAAAAAAAATCCTTTTAAACTCAATGTTATTTGTTTTCAAACTAGAAATTTATGAAGAGTTTCTTTTTTTCGCTGTTTTATTTCAGTTAACATAAATGACTACTTGATGTGTGTTTTAATTATTTACGTATGTATTTTTTTCATATGGACATTCAAAATTTATAATTCTTGCCATATTTTTCATCTTTCATCTGGTTTGGTTAATCTTTATTGAAATCTGATAGTTTCAATTCTAATTTACTTTATATATTGTGATTTTATATTTTAGTTAGGTATATTAATAATCCTCATTCTTTAATGGTTTCTTTAATATACTTATTAAAGCAATTCCATCAATAAATAGCTTCTTTATTAATTTATAAATTATAATTTGTTTTTGAAAATAACTAAACATTATGGCTAGTGTATCATAATTACTATTTACAGGTGAAACTGGTTTATAATGGAAAAGCAGATATATTCAGCAGAACAATGAGGTAAATCTTTTTTCGATCAAAACTTGTAATTTCATGATTTTAAGCCTTGTAGGTTTTTTTGGTTTTGGTTGTTTTAAGCCTGTTGGATGATTCATAAACAAAGTGTTGTTAAAATCTTACAATAGTTAATAAAAAATATGAACCTCATATATATATATATATATATATATATATATATATATATATATATATATATATATATATATACACACATAAATTTTTTTTCTTTTCAAATTCTGTCTAGATTAAAAAGCACCCCTATAAATAGCAATTAGAGCTTTTAAAACCTAGTGACATTTTTTAGGATAAGTTTCATTTAAAATGAAGAGTTACTTAAACTTGTGGGCTGGTTCATGAAAAATATGTGGATTTTAAGCAATTACATTTCACCTAACACCATACACGGACCCAAGTGGGTTGAAATGTTTAATAGCCTAGTCCCATACTGACGTTCTGGGTTCGAGTCCCGCCCTAGTTGGTCCTTTTCTATGGCAGGAGAGAAGGAGTTGCAACCAGAATTTAAAATAAATCATCTATTATAATAAAAATTTAGTAATGTGGCCCCCATGTGGTGCCGAATCAAAAATGTGACCTATATCCCTCAAAAAGCCCAAAATGATAATTTCCAATGAAGCCTAGATATACGAAAAATGAACATTAACTGGCACATCATAAAACGGTATTATTCCTCGTTGATTACAAAACATGTCAGTTATTGTCATTAAGAGGCAATGATGACCGATTGTTTTAAGGTTTTTCCCTTGGTAACTTATGGAGTCGGTAATAATGCCAGCTCAATTATTACCTGGGCAATAATCGAGAAATTATTGTGTAATATTCAATGTAAGGGATTGATTTTGTGCTGGATCCACCAAATGAATCATAACTTCCCACTCTGGCAAGAATAGATTGTTAGAATTTAGAACAATTAGAATAAACACCTCCCTTATACCAGGAACAGGAAGGTAGGAAGTAAAAGAAAGAAAAGTTAATTATTATTAAGCCCTGACAAAAACTTGAAATGGTGCACAATCCGATGATGGTTATTAACTCACGATAATTATAAAAAGAACATATTTATTCGCATGGAAGAAGGAATGTCAGCTATCATTAGTTTACGATCGAATAACGATTCATTTAAAAACTCATTGATGGTGAGAGATTCAATTCTTCTTCTATATCTTGCTTTAATTATCAAAGTACAAAGGCTATTTAAAATACCAATTCGCACAAAATAGTAGTATTTCAGGTAGTCATTCATTAATTGACATGATTTATCTTAATTAATTACACCACCTCACAAAGCCTGAAGAATAATGGTATAATGTTCTTCATATTTAACATATTATTTTTTTTGTGGACCTATCAATGATTTCAGCGCCAACATTAAATGTTGTTTCACTTAAATATTCTTAATTTTATTTTGGTGATTCCTGAAATTCTTCTATCTTCCCAAAGAGTTTCAAAATAGATTTGTTGTAATCCAAAACGACCTTGACTTAATATGCTTCTGGACCATTAGTAAAATGTTAAAATTAAATCTTGTCAAGTTCAAGATCCTTTTTGGTCATTGTACTCTTGTCAATTCCTGCCCGATGACTGAAATTCTTTGATTCTCTCTAGATTTGATCCCTTCTTGCCGAATTGGCACTACCTCCATTGATGGACCCCCCATTGATTTTAAAACCTGCCTAAATGTTAAGGCCTTATTTGTTGTTTTTAAAGGCCTTATTTGTGATTTCTTGTTTGTTATTAAACAACCTTAGTTATTAAGGCCACTACTTACCAGGTCTGCAAGTTTAAAATGTCGTTTATTTCTTAAAATATATACACAGTAATTTAAAAAAAAAGTATAATATATTTTATTCAAAGTACTGGCCCTCGCTTTCTACACATTTTGTCCATCTCTCGGGCAATTTATGGATACCATTCCAAAAGAATGCTTCATCTTTATTTGAAATCCATTCATCGAGCCATTTTCTTACATCCTCCAAATTGTTAAAGTGTTGCTCAGCCAATGAGTGTCCCATCGATGAGAAGAGATGATAATCAGAAGGCGCCAGGTCAGGTGAATACGGCGGGTGGGGTAGGAGTTCCCAACCAAGCGAAGAAATCGTTTCCTTAGTCAATCTGGCTGAATGTGCAGGAGCGTTATCATGCTGAAGAATGACTTTGGCGTGCCTGTGAGCCCATTCTGGGCGTTTTTCGATCAATGCGTGACTCAAATTGATCATTTGTTGTCGGTAGCGGTCGGTATTGACTGTTTCGCCGGGTTTGAGAAGCTCGTAGATTGCAATTCGACGTCCTCAAACTTTTTTGGTCGATTTTCTCGTTTTTTATCAGTAACATCAAAATCACCACGTTTGAAACTTTGAAACCAACGTTCACATGTCTTGACGGTTGGAGCAAGATCGCCATAAGTCTCAACAAGAATTCGATGACATTCAGATGCCTTTTTCTTTTGATTGAATAAGAAAATCATGACATGCCGCAAATGCTCTTTATTTGGCTTAAAATTAGACATTTTTAACACCAAAGAAAGGTATGATACGTCCACGTAAACGACTTAAAAACAACTGACTTTTGTAAACAAATGACTAACAAACAAAATAGCGTTTAGAGATAAGCAAATCCTTCAATAGGCTAAGAGCGCATTCTATTGGAATTAAAACGACATTTTAAACTTGCAGACCTGGTAAAGCTTCAAAGAAGGGAAAGGACCAGTAGAATTGAAATGAAAAGGGGCCACAAGATATTTTAATAGATAAACAACATTTCGCTTGCAAGAAAATTCTAAAACCAACTTGATAAAAATTTAATCACTAAATCAGATAGACCATTCGATAACAGATTGTCTATGCCTCACATTACAATTCAACTTCAATATATTTTTGTTCTGTTGAGGAACACCAGCTGTGTTGATAAATAGAATAAAATTAAGGCTGTAATTATGAATGCGATAAGTGTATGTTTTTTAGGGGCTAAGAGCTATTCACTCTCCTCATACAGGAATTGTTGACTGGGGTGTCGTGACGAAGCACTATGGTGAAGATTTCAAAAGCAGAGGTGGAGACATATTCCTCAACTTCAATGTCTGTGGTTTTCAAATCTCGCCAGAAAGCAAAGAAACTGTTGATATTAATAAATATCCTATTACGATTTTTTCATCTGATGGGAAGGTATGCATCAGTATTAAATTAATTTAGCATAATAATAAAGCGATTCTAATATAAAATAATATTCAGGCATTCCTTTAAACCATCAGACCATTACTTCATTTTTCATTGTTAATTTATAGAGCATAAATGCTGGGTTTGTTCTTTCCTGCGCTGGTCTATATTCTGATAAAGTTGCTGTCATGTCTGGTGGAGATAAAGATCCTTCTGTGGTTCCAATCAGAGGGGAATATTTGTTGCTAAGCGAAGAAAAGCAAGAATTGATTAAGGGCAACATTTATCCTGTACGAAATTTCAAATGCTAAATTATTCATTTTTTCCCCTAACTTCTTTAACTTCATATCTTTATACCATTACAGGTTCCGAACCCGAAATTTCCATTTTTGGGTGTACACTTCACTCCAAGGCTTGATGGCTCCGTTTGGCTTGGGCCAAATGCAGTTCTAGCTTTCAAAAGAGAAGGCTATAAGTAAGTAGAATTATTTATTAAAATATCCTAATGAGTTTAATTTTACAATTGTTATTGTTATTATTTATTTATATTAGTATTTCATGAAAAGTGTTATATATCAATTTTTTTACTTATAAATATCACAACGTACAAATGATTTTTAATTTTAGGTATTCTGATTTTTCATTGGAAGACCTTGGTTCATTGTTAAATAACAAGGGTTTTCAATCTCTGGCTCTTAAAAATCTTAAATTTGGCTTCAATGAATTTATGAAATCTGTATTTATCAATCTGCAGTTGAAAGAATTGCAAAAATTTGTCCCAAATATATCTCGTGACGACCTAAGAAGGTTAGTATGATTAAATAATGATGCTTATCAAATAAAAATAACAGTTTGATTTTCTTTGGTTTATTTTTTTCATTACTCTTATGTAATAATAGAATTTATTTAGTATCATGAAGTCTTAAAAACTTTTTTGAGCTTTTCCTTGTTTTGCTCCACATCTATGTTTTATTATATAAACAAATATTTATAACATAAAAAAGCCTAAAAGATATTTAGTAGAAATATTGTGTTTTTATAGAGGACCTTCAGGGGTACGAGCTCAAGTTTTGACTCCAGATGGTGAACTGGTTGACGATTTTGTATTTGAGAACAGTGGACCAAGAATACTTCATTGCAGGAATGCTCCTTCTCCCGCGGCTACATCATCTCTTTCGATAGGAACAGTCCTTTCTGACAAAATTCTGACTCAGATTAGCTGTTTGTAATTTTTAAGATGTTTATATAGTTTTGGATTAATAGCAGAAGAAAGTTCATCTATATTATTTTAAACTGGTACATTATTAAAAAATGTTTTATACTTAACACACTACAGAATAAAATAAAATACATAGCATGATATTGATTCTGTGAAAAATGGCTTTTCAGAATACATGTTATCCTAAAACTCCAAGCCTCTAGAAGAGGCCTTAACCAACCTTTCAACATTCAAAAACATTAAAATAAGAAAAACAATAAAAGAAACTGGACTTGAAAGTAATATGAAAAACAAAAATACTTTTTAATATTCTTAATTTGTTCCTCCATGCTCTTCGTTTTACTTTTTTGAGTAATTAATTCCTATTTTTTCTTTCTTTCTCACTCCTCCATTTCCCTATTATTGGCCGATATCTTGCATATTTGATGTTTATCCCACAGGTTGTGAGTCGACTGTGAAAAAAATTTAAACCTGTTCATTTTAGGTTCCTTAGTTGACACCTAATTCCTAAAACTGCTTTTTTTAGAAAATATGCTATCTCTGTGGGCAATACTTAACATATTTCTATCCGCAATCCTTCTACTATATGTTCAAAACAAATATTTACTCAGCTGCATTAGACCTCTGCACCCAGTTAAGCAATATCCAACTGTTATGTAAATATGTTATTACTTAATAAAAGCAAATGGAATGGAGTAGCTCAGTGGTAAGGCATTAAACTACTTTGCTGAAGGTCTCATGTATGGAGTATAGATATGGCTGGGTACTTTAATATCCTGCAGCTGATTGTTCCTGGGGCATAATAGGCCTCTATAAATTTGGTACTCTTAATTAAATAATTAATCAAAGGTTGAAATGCTGGAGGTAGAATCACTTCCTTGCACTGCCACTGACCAAGAAACAATATTTTCTTACTAATTGCTGTATAACAGAAGTTTAAAGATAAATATAATCTAAATAATTTATTTTGGAAGAGAAAAGATTTGGCTCCGCGTGACATGCGCGGTATGCTATCCATTACACCACAGAGTCACTTCCAAAACAACTTTCCTTTTGGAAGCGACTCCGTGGTGTAATGGATAGCATACCGCGGAAGACCCGGGTTAGATTCCCGGCGGAGCCAAATCTTTTCTCTTCAAAAATAAATTATTTAAAATACTTTAAAAAATAGGTGGTTACTCCACAATAATGGTTAAATTAATATTAAATATAATCTAAATAGTCAAATGAATTTATTCACTTATAATTTTGTGAATCTTCGATTCAGTAATATTTACTTAATTATTTTATTACTTTAACTTACCTACAGTCAGTGCAGAAAGTATTCGAACACTTGTTACTAAAATTATTTTAGTATGTGCAATCGTGACTTCAAAATGGTTAATTTGTGGGAAAAATATAACTGATGGCAAAAAAAACAAAACATTTAATTAAACACTTTAGAATACAATAGCAGAGTAAAGATTTTTTTATTAACACGTTAACATAATCATTTTTATAAAACTTGAAAAACTTGTGAGAAAACTTCACACACAAAGTATTCCAACAGTCGAGAAATAATTGCTATTTCGGAGCTTAATACTTCGACGGCGCCCCTTTTGCGTCAATAACAGCTTTTAAGCCTCTTGTTAAAGATAACACCAGGTTTTTACTTTCACTTACCTATATATGTAATATATAGTAAGTGGAAGTATTGCGATCGTGAAAAATTTCGACTTCCGGTTTTCAACGGAAATACACGTTTTGGGGTCCCCTGAGTCGAAATGACCAAGTCCCGCGAAATGGTCTGTGTGTGTGTGTGTCTGTGTGTGTGTGTGTGTGTGTGTGTGTGTGTGTATGTGAACAGAATAGCTCAAGAACTATAAACCGTGCGAACCTGAAATTGGGTATTTAGTGTAGGTATATGCCCGCGATGTGACAGCGAAAATTTCATCAAAATTGCTCAAAGGGAGGGGGTACTTTATTTAATAACTTTTTAGTTTTTCGATTTTCTCAAAAACGGCTCTAACGATTTTGATTAAACTGAGTATTTCATCTATTTATATGCCCGAGATATGACTGTAAAAATTTCATCAAAATTGATTAACCGGAGGGGGGACTTTACTTAATAAATTTTGTAACATTTTCACGTGTTTTTTTTATTTACTCTAAATCGGCTTTAAAGATTTTGATCAAACTGGGTATTTGATGTATTTATATGCCCGAGATATGACTGTAAAAATTTCAACAAAATTGATTAACCGGAGGGGGGACTTTACTTAATAAATTTTGTAACATTTTCACGTGTTTTTTTGATTTTCTCAAAAACGGCTCTAACGATTTTGATTAAACTTAGTATTTGATCTACTTATATGCCCGAGATATGTCCGTAAAAATTTCATCAAAATTGATCAACCGCAGGAGGCACTTTACTTAATAAATTTTGTATCATTTTTACGTGTTTTTTTTATTTACTCAAAAACGGCTTTCACGATTGTGACCAAACTGGGTATTTGATGTATGTATATGCCAAATATGTGATAGCCAACATTTCATCAAAATTGATCAACCGAAGGGGGGACTTTATTTAATAAATTTTGTATCATTTTCACGGGGTTTTTTATTTACTCAAAAACGGCTTTAACGATTAATAAAAATAAGATATGAATGTAGAAAAATGTGTGATTTTGGGAAATGATATCTAACAAAACACGTCAATTTCTTATCTAAGTAAGTTGGTAAGTGAAAGTTGTGTGTTGCGCGCACGCACCAGATTTTTTATTAACAAAATCGGTATTCTGTCCCACTCTTCCTGATGGAAAGTTTTTAATTCTTGTAGGCTGGAAGGTTTCCTTTCTGCCATTCTTCTTTTTAGGTAGTCTCACAAATGTTCGAAAGAATTTAAGTCCGGACTTTGTGGGTGGGGGGGGGGGTTCACCATGTATTATGGAAGTTGTGAAGTAACCACAACCTGGTTTTCCAAGCGGTTTGCTTGGGGTCATTGTCCTGAGTGAATATGTAATTATTTCACTTGGTGCTAAATTTTTCTTTAAAATGTTAACAAACTTCACAAACTTTATTCTATTGATAGCCGAAAAAAGATATATATTCCTTTATTTATAACCTAGTTTTACATACCTAAATATGAAATATATAGTGATTACTTTCACTTACCTATATATGAAATATATAGTAAGTGTTAGTATTGCGATCGTAAAAAAATTTCGACTTCCGGTTTTCAACGGAAATACACGTTTTGGGGTCCCCTGAGTCGAAATAACCAAGTCCCGCGAAATGGTCTGTGTGTGTGTGTGTGTGTGTGTGTGTGTGTGTGTGTGTGTGTGTGTGTATGTGTGTGTGTGTGTGTGTGTGTGTGTGTGTGTGTGTGTGTGTGTGTGTGTGTGTGTGTTTGTGTGTGTGTGTGTGTGTGTGTGTGTGTGTGTGCGTGCGTGTGTGCGTGCGTGCGTGAGTGTGTCTGTGTCTGTCAACAGACTAGCTCAAAAACTATTAACAGTGCGAACCTGATATTGGGTATTTAGTGTTTGTATATGCCCGCGATGTGACAGCAAAAATTTCTTCAAAATTGGTCAAAGGGTGGGGGTACTTTATTTAATAACTTTTTACGTTTTTTGAGATTTTCTCAAAAACGGCTCTAACGATTTTGATTAAACTTAGTATTTGATGTATTGATGTGCCCGAGATATGACTGTAAAAATTTCATCAAAATTGATCAACCGGAGGGGGGACTTTACTTCATAAATTGTGTATCATTTTCATGTTTTTTTTTTTATTTACTCAAAAACGGTTTTAAAGATATTGATCAAACTGGGTATTTGACATCTGTATATGCCAAAGATGTGACAGCCAACATTTCATCAAAATTGGTCAAATGGAGAGGGCACTTTATTTCATAACTTTTTTCCACTTTTTTTCGATTAACTCAAAAACGACTTTAATGATTTTGATAAAAATCGTCATGTTTGATGGAAATTAGGTGTTCAATAATGTAAGGTAAGTTTTATCAGTATTAAAATTTTCTGAGAGGGCTTAAATGGGGAAGGGGCCTTTTTTGTTTTCCTATAAAATACCTTTGTTTTAGTTTATATTGAGATGTGTCTTAACTGTCTCTCATCACGCCTAAAAATAAGAAATCGCTAAATACGATATATGAAAAAAATCAAGTAAACAATTACAGGAGAAAAAAAGAAAAATATTCCGTCAACTTATAAAACACATTGAGTTCACGCATGCGGCGTACGCCTTTAATGACAAACCAATGCGTTATAATTAGAGATGTTCTGTTCATTTAATGAAAATTATTTGTTTCATGGGAACTAAATGAAATATTAAACAAGTACATAGAGAATTATAAAATCAGACGACTTGGAGTATTATGCTTGCATTGCCGAATTATCACAAGTAAAATCTTTTATTTAATAATAAAAGAAATTAGTGTTTTTTTTTTGTTTTTTTTTGAGCAAATGAAAACAAAAATAAGAAATGAATGTGGAAAAATGTATAACTTTGAGAAGTGGCAATTAACAAAACGCATTAATTTCTTATCTAAGTAAGTTGGTAAGTGAAAGTTGTGTGTTGCGCGCACGCACCAGATTTTTTTTTCCATACTGGGTAGAAAGTCCTAATTATTTGGTTTTACGGTATATTGCTATTTTCGTATTACAGAAAAAATTTTATGATCCATAATCTTCCTGTCCCATAGATGCAACCTATTTCCCTCACATTGTTTTGAAATCTGGCCTCAAAACTTTGGAAACCTTTATTTCATTATAATTCACTAGCATTCCCCGTCGCGGCTTTGCCCGCGCGCCTTTAAAATCAATTCTGTGATCATTATCTTGGTATTAATGTAATATAATATGTTATATATTGACAACATAGAGCTTCCGGTAGGTGGAATGTTGGAGGGGGAAGCTGCCGGCTCGGTAGAAGAGAGGGAGACGGGAAATGGTGAGAGTTCACTAAAACCGCCGAAACAAAAAATTGCTTACTCGTCGTGAACACTTCAGTTTTCGACTCGTTGTATCAAGATCTTTAAAATGAGTCCAAATTAGATATTTTTTCTCGAAGTGCAAAAATAGATATTCGTTAGAGTTAAACGACAATTTCGCTATTTAAACTCCTTTGGGGTTAAATTTTTGAAATTCCTTTCTTAGTGGTTACCTACATCGCGTTTAAAATCTAAATTCCGAACTTCAAGTTTCTATCATTAGTAGATTTTGCTCTGCGTTGATTCTGTCAGTCAGGACAAAACCTCTTATATATATAGAGATTGCTGACAACATTGTAACATATTCCCGTCTCAACAAGGATAACTTTTTTCACAGAAGTTCTGCTCTAGTTTCCTTGTGAGGGTGTTTTTATCGGTTAAAACAGTGAGTGTCGTTACATCTCCTATCTCCCTCACCCACTGATATTTCCTAAAAGGTGAATTTGATTCACATTATATAACATTTAATTTGTAGGTTTACAAGGGAATAATATAACCCATAAATGTTGTTCATAAGAGACTGACATGGAATGGTCGGTACTACTTTACTATAACCTCAAAAACCTACCTCCCTCACTCGTGTGGAATGAGGGAGATAGACTTAGAGTGAGGGAAATAGGAACAAGGTGATGTTTGAGTTTAGTAGAACCTGAACTCTGAAATTATTTAAATATTTAAGTGAAATTGATTTTCAGGTTTGTTTTGAGCACTTTTAAGTAATATTTAGATATTACAAAGACTTAATTAGTTGACACGTATTTGTTTTGTTTGTTTGTTTAACTTCCCTTTATGAAACTAAGGCTAACCGGACGATGCTACAGTGGGAGTTCTAAATTTTGTATATCCAGATATAATTAGGATAGGGATCTTTAACGAGTACCGGACATCGCACAGGCTCGTGTCCTCTATTTTGCGTCCTATCCGAGGGACGCTTTTCGCTTATAACTCGCAAACGAAGGGATTAATCGAAAAAATGTATATGACCGAAAATGTTCTCCTTAAAAACCTGAAAAGATAGACACCATTTAGAAACCTCTACGACTATTTTTCTCGCAAAAACCGCGGTTTTGCGCTTATAACTCGCAATCGAAGGCGAAATGAGTGATTTGTATATTTTTTCGGTGTAGCGGTTAAGGAAAGCTTTAAAATGATGCATTATTCATGAAATTTGATAAGTTATTAAGGAAGTTATGGCGTACCGACAAAAAAAGGCCTTGAGAAATAATATATAAATGTTTCTAGGAAGGCATCTTTTGTTAACACCATTAGGAGCCTACCTTCTAGCAATTTGTGGAAAAAAATCATTGGATAATGTAATTTTTACTTTCACTTACCTATATATGAAATAATAGTAAGGGAAAGTATTGGGATCGTGAAAAATTTCGACTTCCGGTTTTTTCGCATTGAAATTAGAACTATGAAATTTGAATGAAATGGGATCTTCTTTTCTTTTTCAGGAAGTTTTTCTTATTAAATTTTTTCTTATATTTTTGAGAGAATAAAATTTATTAATCCTTTATTTAGGATTTTTTTTGTCTTTTTACATTCAGCTTATATATATATATTAGAAATGTTTCTCTTCTCTATCATTTCATTGTCTCAAATCTTGTTAGTTTTGTAAATAAATAAAAACTCAAACATTAAGTTTTAATGGAGGAATAGTTGATTTTCTCCAGACTGAAGCATTTTTTCAACAAAGTTTTGTAATATAAAGGAGCATTTCAATTTAAGCTTAAAATGAGACCACTTGCAGGTGGATTCTTTAACACAATTTTCCCCTAAAATATGGTTATGTATGATTAATATCAACATTTTTTCTCAGTATATTATTATGAGTTTTAATTTTTATTTCTGTTTTATTGAATTTATAAGGTTCTAATTTTATTTTTAGTATTTCAAAGATAGTTAATTTTTTTAAAAAGTAGGTATGGTGTTTGTGATCTTGAAAACTTCAAACTTTTTTAATAAATTTGAAAATTAAAACTAAATGATTGGAGTTTCAAGAATACCATGGAAAATAAATTTTTAATGACTTTTATAATATTTTGCATATTTATCTTGATAAGTAACCCAACCATAATAAAACAAAATTGTGGCTAATTTATTTCTCACTTCTGACTTATAATCTCCCAGATGTGTGCTTTCAAAAAATATGGTTCTCGAATGGTTATCATTATTAAATTTACCAACATATATTCTCGACATAAGTTACATTAAATTGAAAAATATACAAAAATTCAAGTTTTCTCTACCCTTGGGAAGAAATCGGAATGATTTCAGAGACTAATTAGCATGTCACATTCTTTCAACAATACATTAAATTTACTATTAATTGACAAATTCTCTAACTGAATTTCCAAAAGAATTTACTTAATATTTACACGCAAAAAGGGTTAGTGATGAATATAGACACATTGTCTAAAACGTCTATCGCTATGTAAAAGTAAATCTGAGACTGTAACAACATGTACTCAATTTGATAATTTCAAAAACTTATATTTAGAAGCTTCAAATTGTTCCCAAAGTTCCTTGGGAAATAAATGTAATGGAATTTTGAAATGACCCACATCTGGTTGTGCTTATTATTACTTTTAATTCATATAAAACTTTTTTAACAACACAAAATAATTTTTCTATAAGATAATCATGAACAAGGAAACTGAAAACAAAATATTGTTCACAAATTGTTTTTCTGGTTTAGTTTCAAAAATTTTATTTTTATAAGTGGGAAATAAATAATTTTAAGAAATCTAAGGCTATGCTTTGGATAGTGCTGGCCTCTTTAAGTATATGTGAGAACTATTAATTCAGTGATCTTTGATTGGTGCTGCACTCTACAATTAAGTATTATAACCACTAATTTAGTAGGCTTGGATAGTGCGTCCTCTATTAATAGTTACATTTACGAAAATGCTTTTAGAACATGGTATTTATCGTTAATAAATATATGAGAAAATTAGATTAGATGTTAGATTTTAAAGATAGTTACCTCATAAGCACTGTTATTTACTTCAAATTAGTTTTCAGATTAACTAAAAAAGGATAATTAATGAATATATAATTATTATAAATCGATAGTTGAAGCTTTATGGTTGTAGGAAAATAATAAAATATGCGAGAATTATTAGAATAGGACTTGGAAATATATTTTAAAGATTTTACTTATTTTTGCTTAACTACTTATAATAAATGTGTGATTAAAATAAACAAATTCCTTTATACAATACTATTCAATTTAACCCGGCTATTGGCTGTGGATAGCAGGTGGTTTTAGTTTCATTTCAAACGTTACAATCAGCTGAGACTTATGTTTTGTTTTTAGATTTTATTTTCCTACGCATTTTATGCAAATCTTTATCTGTCTATGATTAATATACTTTTGTGGCAATATCTCATTAGAAGACATTAATATTAATTCAATACACAAGACATTTGTCACCGATAGTAAATGACCTTCTATGGCTTACTGCGTTGTTGACTTTTGGGAGGTACTCATGAAGTATTTAGGTATCGCTTGAAATGATCTAACAAAAATATGAAATCATGATTAAAATGTTTTGTTTTTCCATTCAATATTCGGGAGTTCTATTTTGTGTTTATTGTTAAAGATAATTTCTATTTAACTTCCAAGTGCCTGTGATTAATGATGCTGATGAATATGGTAGAAGATGAAGCCAATGGAAACATTTTGCCTGCTCAAAATTTAGTAAATATGCCTTCTTCTTCTCCAACTGTTGCCAATCCAATGACTAGTTCTCCACAGAGGATTAGTGGCTCCTCTACTGAAAGTTTTCCTTCGCCAGGAGTGAAAAAGAAACACACTGATTTTGAAAGTAAATATATCTTATTAATATCTTTTGTATCTTCATTGTATTAGATTTTATTTTATTTTTTAATGAAAAGAATTTTAAAGTGATTGTGATGATAGTTCTATTTATGATCAATAGGTAAAAAGTTGAATCGTGGGATTTCTAGAGCTACTGATAATGTGAATTTGGTGTCTCAAGCCCGCTCCGAAATAGTAATAGTTGATAACTATGATCAAGATTATTGTATTGAAACTCCACCTCACATGTTCGCTTTGCCTGATCTAAACTCATTTCCTGGTAAGTGTTAAAATTTAAAATATTTATTGTATGAATATAATTTGATTTGTGGCTGGAAATCATTTTTCATGATAGATAATATTATCAAAGTAATCATTTACAAATATTCCTGTAATTAAGTATTTATTATAATTCCAATTCCATAGTCTTCATCAGATCTTGTAGTAAGATTTTATATTCCACACTGCAACTACTGTTTATATTTTAATGTATTACAAGGTAAGTTGATAACCTTGAATTTTGCCTGATACCACAACCCATTTGTTTTGATGTGGTTATTGACAACAGTTATTGGTTTTGTTTTTTCAAATTTTTTATTTATTTATGCTTTAATAAAAATGAGGAAATTATTTCTGTTTTGTTCATTTATTTCCTAAAATTTTAACAGTGAAAATTTTATTTAAGTATTTTTAAGTTTTGTACAGTTTTAATAATGGTTGTTTGTTTGGTGACGGAAACATGAAAAAAACATTTTTTTTTTTTTTTTAGTAAAGTTAATTGCTCTAAGAAGTTTCAGAAGTAATATATTTTATATTCATATTAGTTGCCATTAGGTTCTAATTATCTTTAGTTTATTTATTCTTACCTGGTTTTCGTCTTCCACTTAGATATCATAATTATGTAAAACGTAATTCCAGTTACCAAGTAGTAGTTCCGGTGGTAAATGCAATTAATTCGTAAATCACAGTTGCTCTTGCAGCAATTATAATGATCATGGTTTTATTTTCCTATGGTTGTAGGAAACTAAAATTACAATTGAATTGAAGTGATTTCAAATT
The DNA here is from genome assembly GCA_911387785.2 of Aelia acuminata. NCBI lineage: Eukaryota > Metazoa > Arthropoda > Insecta > Hemiptera > Pentatomidae > Aelia > Aelia acuminata. The sequence goes on along the minus strand of OU426984.1, from coordinate 54,157,231 downwards.
GAAAAAATATTGAGTTCTAATTGAATTTATCTGTCACAATGTGGATTATTACTTTTGTTCTTGGTTCACATCTTTAATTAGGAAGTAATATTTACACATGTTTATTATAAGGTATATATATCATTCGTGTTTGGGCAAAAGGGGTTAAGTCATAAAACTTTTTTTGTCTTGTCTTCTTAAAATTTAAAATTGACTATGATTTATCCGTTATTCATAATTTATTACAGTCTCTGTTGAAAGAATATAGTTTCATTTATTATTCTGGAATAAAGAAATACGATAAGAAAGAATTTATAATGATTTTCAATAGCTTGGTAAATCGTTGTTTAAGCTTCACATTTCATGACTTAACCTCTTTTGACCAAACACCAGTGATATATGAAGGATATTTGATGGCCTTCATATTTAAATATTTAATTTAAATTATATTGGTGTATTGGAGTTATGAAAGTAATATTTTGATGTATTTTATGTTTTAAAAAAATGAGGTGATGTAGTGATTTAAAAATCTCAAAAGTAATTTTTCAAAACTTTTGCTTGAAAGCAGCTTATGAGTTGTGAATAATTTATGAATGACCATCATTTATTTTATAATGCCATTAAAATCTATTATTTTTTCTTTTCTTTCTAAGAATTATCGATTTTGAATCATTATAATGCTGAAGGTGTAAATAATAAAAAATCAGGAATGTTTTTTAAAAATCTTTAAGAAATATCTTTAAATTAAATTTAACTAGTGAAATGAAAATTAAAAAAAAAAAAATTGTTCTTTTATTTAGATTTCGAGTCTTAAATTACATTGATAAAGGTGAATAATGTTCCTAGCCATTAAGTCCGGATTTTTCTCAAATTATAATTTTAGTTTATGTGTAGGATCTTTTGTCTGCTTCATCATTTGTGATCATTAGTGCTGTAAACTAATCATAAGCTTTTTCTGTTTTTTGCTTTCAGAAAATTTTAAAAATTTCCTTGTAAAGGATCTCATAGCTGTTTCTACTCAAATATCTTTAGAACAAGCTAACAGGTTGAATTGGTGGACTAGCTACTGTCAGAGATTGTGGCCTCTTTCCACTTCTGGTGACGGTAACTGCCTTCTTCATGCTGCCTCGCTTGGTAATTTAACGATGAAGTATTATTTTATTTTATGTACCAGCCCATCACAGCATGATGGGCAAATGCTCAGCAATTTTTAGTGATGTTATTGGGTCATAACCTGAAGACCAAATGAATATTTTTTTTTTTTTGAAAAAACAAAATACAATATGCTTTTATGAAAAAGCAGAATACATTTTTTCATTAATTTTTATTTTTTTTAACTAACCAAATATTTCAGTTAAAGTGAAACAAACATAAACATATGAAAAGAAATTTCAGTAAATAGTTTTTCTATATATTAATAGAGCTTGTAATGGTCAAAAACATTCTGCAGAATTATTATAAATTCAGCTTTTGAAGTTCCAATTTTATTTTTTTATTATATATCTTTACGTTTATACTCTAAATAGAAACTGTAACATTTTTCATAGTCTCCCTTTCCTGGGGTAAGTGCCAAGACAATGCCGATTTAGTGGAAGGCTGATTAATAAGGAGGATATAATATTAAAAAGAAAATTCCTATATCACTTCAAGTTCTAGATTCCAGTTATGGCAAAATACAATAGACAAATTTTTGGTCAATTCAATTTAAGGATTTGCAAACTTATCTACTAGTGAAATTTTCAGTTTTTCTCAAAATCAGTTATTTTTGTTTGCTTTGCAGAACTTAATGTCTTCTTTTCAACCTCGTCTAACGCTATAACATAGGCAGTTATTTCTTTTTAATTTTGTTTTCAGTTTTCTATGAAATAAATCACGAATAAGGATTTTGTTTCAAGAATAAATTTTGCTTTGAATAGATTTGTTTTATTGAGGTTTCAGTTAATTGTAAAAGAATGATAAAAAGTTTTTTACCTACATTTCATTCTAATAATAATCTGCTACCTACAATACAACAAAAATTAAATTTATGATTAGTGGTTGAGAATCTCACAAAATTATACGTACTTTTAAGGATATTAAAATGATTTTTTTTTCTTTTGATGCTACCGCTGGATAATCCGGAGAGCCTTTTAAGATGGTGTCTTCTGTATTTAAAATATTAAGAAACAATGTTTGCTTGGTATTCAGTTAACCGTATCTATTAATTGTATTTTTCACAATAGAATACAGAACATTCATGTATTCTATTAAGAAAAAAAAGAAGTCTCTGAAATAGGTAGTCTGTCATTATTTTTATTCTTTTACAGGTATGTGGGGATTCCATGACAGACTTTTAACACTGCGGAAGACTCTGCATGGTTACCTTACACTATCCCCTAGAAGAGAAGCCATATGGAGGAGGTGGAGATGGCAACAAGACCAGTTGAATGCCCAAGCTGGATTAGTCTATTCAGAGGTTGAATGGAGGCAAGAATGGAACGCGATAGTCAACATGGCTTCAACTGAACCTCGTCTTCGCAGGCTAAGTGTGCAGAGGTATTAATCATAAGCTATCTTAATTGATTATTGATATATTTAGCAATTTTATTTTAAGTTAACTGTTACTTTCATATAAAATTTTAGTTTAGTTTCAAACTCAATTCAATAACAAAATTACTAGATACTCAAAGATATAAATTTGTTTATTTTCCTTTTATTTGAACTTGTCATCCATGAAAAAATCTATAGTTTTTTTTTTTTTTTTGTGGTTCTATGTACTGCTTTGGAACAAGGTCTCCTATAGCAATGATCGCTTGTCACACCTATTCTACTCAATCACTTTCTTATTTTTGAACCCAAGCATTGATTGGGCTTAAATATTAACTGCCCTTTGCAGCCTTGGTCTGCCTCTCCTTCATTTGCTATAAATTTCATCTTGAAGAATTTTCTTTGGGATCTGGTTATCTGGTATCCTTATCCTAAGTATCTCATCAGAGGTCCTTACAACTATTACGTCCAATTCATCTGAGGCGGCTCAATTTAATTAATGTAATAAAATCGACATCCTCATAGAGTTCCATTAGTTTGGTGTTAGTCCGCTGTCACCAGATTCCGTTAGAACAGATATCCCCACAATTCTTCTCAATATCCACTTCTCAAATCTTACCAAAGTCTTTTCCTGGTTCCTGGTTAGGGTTTATTAGTTAGCAGTATTGGGCTTGTTATAGTTAAATGAATATTTTTATTAATCTTCAATAAGTACAGTACAAAAGAGGTTGCATTGAAGGATTTAATTATTTCTTTAATAAGCTGTATTAATAATTAAATATTTTATTAACTTAATTATTATATTTGAGTTGTGAAAATCGCAAGTTGGCGAAAATGCACAAATATTTCTTTATTTATGTGAAAGTAGGTCAGAATTTTTGAATTAATTATTATTCTTAAAGAGAAGTAATAGTATAGCTTCAGAATTTTTAATTTTAGACAAAAATCCACAGCTAGTTGGTTGAGGATTTTTGTCCTCACCAAAAGGTAAGGTTGAAGGTTGACACCAGACTGTCTTCATAAGTAGGTCTCCTTCTATCTATGGAAAAGATGAAAGATTTTCCAAAAACATGAGAAGATGAAGGAAATCCAATACATTTGCAAAAGAAATGTAACGTATCTTTGTGTTTGATTTACTAGTTTATCGCAAGAAGAACTATTAAACCTGCAGGAGAGAAATGAAGAAAAGAAAAAAAATGAAAAAATAAATGATTAAACTCTGCCAGTTTAGGTCCAAAGCCCTTATCAAAAAGGAGAATGGAAAACTATTCAATTCTAAATGATGAAATGCGTATGGATAGAGGAAGAAAAAGAAAAAACATAGAGGGAGACACACCGTCCGCTGCTCACACTTACAGGCTCAACCTCATTTTAGATAAAACATGAGATACGGCCTCTTAATTTCTAACGCCTCTTAATTCTCACTGGCACTTTGTGTTTTCTGTATTTTTTTCATTTTGAGAAACAATTTTTTTCATTTTATGATAAATAAAATATATTTTAGATTGTTGAGACGTGTTAACCACAATAAGTCATTAATATGATAAATAAAATAAGTAATCATTTCGTATTAACCAAAATTTCATCTTGATTATTTTTGCATTATGTGCCTGGCATTGCTCCGCTGTATTTGTTGCAATTTAATGTTGTAATTATTGGCCTCAATCCAGGCAGAATAGCCAGTTTATAGTTGCACGATTCAATTTAAATTGAATGAGGCAGGGCAGTACCCCATGTTGCCAATCAGGCATGGTGAATCTGACTGTGGCACAGTTTTTTCCAAGTAGTGTTTTGAATAAATAACTTAACTTTTCCCATAATCAGCACTATTTTCAATGTTTCCTGAGCCATAAGGTAAAAACAATACAAGGTTGATAAATCACATTTGTTTTATCTATTTCCAAAAAAAAAAAGCTTATAAGACACTAATAGTCTTATAATATACACCTTAATTGAATTAATTTATTTATGTAATAAAATTAAATTCTGGGGCAATGTGTCTTGTGTTTAGGGCTTGTAAATTATGAAAATGTGCTATTTTTATTTCCAGTTCATGTGACTTTGAATATAATTTTACAGCGAACCTGGCTCTGACTGCCTCGCAGGAAATATTTACGAGAGTTTGGAAGAAATTCATGTTTTAGCCCTCGCCCACGTTTTAAAGAGGCCTATTGTCGTCATTGCTGATACAGTATTAAAAGTGAGTTTTTTTTTTCAATTTGGGTATCACTACTATAACTCTTACTCAGTCTGCTGTTTGAATGTGAATAAATAAAGAAGGATATTTAGATCATAAAAGTTTTTTCCAATTATGTCTGATTTGGGTCTCACTATTAAAACTCTTATAACCTGTTTTTGGAAACAACAAAACCCTTATATTAAATTAACCTTCTTTATTCCATCTGACGTTTCGGGCTATCTGCCAATTTATCTCAATTTAATATTTATTTTCAATAAATTGAGATAAATTTTGTTAAAATATAATGATTGGTTTTGGATGTATTGTAGGATCTCCGAAGATGGGCGGATAGCCCAAAGAAGGTTAATTTAATATAAGGGTTTTGTTGCTTCAAACAACAGGTTATGAGAATAAGTTTTTCTTTTTGAAAATCACACAATAGTTGTAAAAAGTGAATAATTATGATCTTTGATGGGCAAGATAGCCCGAAACATCGATAATATGGATTAAAGAAAGGTAATCTAATAAAAGGGTTATATTTATTCAAACAGCAGGATGAACTTTTTATTTTATTTATTTGGTCATTAATATTAATATTTATAAATGATAATTAATTATTCTGAATTAATTAAAATATCCAATGGGAATATTTGCATGAATTTTCAATTTTTACTTGTTGGTAAAGATTAGATTTCTAAAACTTTCTTGATGCAAATTTCCGAATATTATTTGCATCAAAGAAAAGTGGAGAGGGCAGTAGGGAAATGGAAGAGATTGTTTGGGTTTGATACCTGCTACATCGCAGACCACAAGTGTCTTTCTTGCTCCATACTTTTCTTTTTAACACCATATTTTAAAATATATGTGTTATTAAATTCAATAGCTTTAACACTTCTCTCCTAGAAATATATTTCTATTTTTTCTTTACTTAGCCATTTGATTGTAAATATTTATTTTAAGATGAGGTTTTGTTGCTTTTATAAAATAAAATATAAAAATTATTGATCCTTAAAAATGTAGAAAGCTTGCATCGGGAGTAAATTTTATTTTAGGGGCCATTCCTCTAATATGCACCATGACTTCCAAACTAATTGTTATTGCTTTTTTCCAAGCTAAAAAATTTTGAATTTTTGATTATTTATTAATTGAGGTACATTGTTTTGCATTTTTTTTTTTTTTTTTTTTTTTTTTTTTTTTTTTTTTTTTTTTTTTATGGAAGTAAGAAATTTAAATATCTTCTTAAATATTTTTTAGAAACTTCAATGATATTGTTTTCAGGATATGAACGGTGATGCGTTAGCACCGATTTCATTTGGTGGTATATATCTTCCGTTGGAATGCCCACCCGATGAATGCCACCGATCACCTTTACTTTTAGCCTTCGATGGTGGTCATTTCTCTGCTCTTGTGTCAATGGATTCCCCATCGACAGGTAACTGCATTTTTTAAATATACTCTTGAATTTTTTAGGTGCATTTTTAATAGTTTTATTAAACCATCTATCTTTTTTTATTTATTTTTTATATTTTTTTTTTTTTTTATGAAGGTCTCTCATCTGCTATCCCCTTGACAGACAGCTCTGGTGAACTACTCCCGCTTCAATTCAGTGTCGATCCAGGAAATAATGCAAATGTTAATGAATCATTGAAACTTAATTATAGTCAAAATATCGACCTGCTGCAGAGATATTTAGATTTGATTAAGATCGATTCACAAGTTAGTAGGGATCTATAAAATATATCTATATAAATAAGATTATATTCAAGTTGGAAATTGCTCAAGACCTTTTGATTTTATATTAATAAACTTTCAATAAGAATTTTTTTTTCATGCCTGCAAAATGTTTCAATTAAAACATATTTTGTGTCTGTTTGGCTATTCTTTAGGATATCTTAGTACTCACATATGTAATGTTTTTGCAACTTCTTCAATTTTTTTAATAAATATCATCTCATAGTATTTTAAAATATTTTTAGAATGCTCCAGTCACTGAGGAAAGTAAGAATGGTCTTCTTGGAAGTATCGGGAAGCAAGTAGGCCAGAAACTCAAGCTTAAATTGTCAAGGAGCAATTCTCAACGGCAAGCTAAAAGTATCCTATGTGCTGCGCTCCATTCTGATAAACGGCATGAATATCACGATGTAATGATTCGTAACTATCTAGAAACTGCTAAGCAGAGGTTCGAATTGCAACAGGAAAATGAAAAGGTGAAAATGGCTTAAGTTAAAAAAGAAAAGACAATAACTTTATAACCAATAGGCGAGATTGTTAGGATTGAAGACTTTATATCTTAATGTATTTGATAGTTTTTGTATTTATTAAAGAAATTTAATATTAATTATTGGATATTAGGGTGGTCTTGAGACCACTGTTGAAGTTTGTTCTGAGACCAGAGAGGTGCGGCCTGCCGTGGAACCCCCAGAACCACTTTTCCATTCTGTTAAATCAGTGTTGGTGGGCTGTCTAAGTTCCTGGGAAAAGGTTGACATGCATGATGGATAATATTTATTTATGTTTTCTCCTAATAATTAGTTTTTAATGCTATGATTGTTCTCTAAACATAATTTTTTATCAAATTCTTTTTAATTTTTAATGATCCCGCTATAAGATTAATATATTTATTCATATTAACAACTGATCACGCTTTCAGTGCCAGTCATACTGCTGATTAATATTCTAAATTCTACCTTTTGATTTTTTTCTATCAAAACTATTTAGTTCTTAAAAAAAAATCTATATCATGGATAAGTGAAAACCACCCAGTGATACATATTTTGTTGGTATAGTAAAAGTTGTGTGCTATATTATGCCATCTTAATAACACTAATTGATTCATGAATCTTCCTAATGAACTATCTCTTTTTACTGCTTTCCTTTTATTAATTTTTTAATTAATAAATATTTTTTGTAATTTAGTGTCCCCTTTATTAGTACTAGTCAAGGTCTGTAAAACTCCTACCTCTTCTACAATGCCTTCATTATCTAATTCTATATATTTTTTATTTTTCTTGAGACATCCTTTCTTTAAACCATGAGCACAAATCTGTCTGAAAATTTTGGGGGTCAAATGGGTCTACTTTGACCTTTTTGAGGGGTATGAAATGCCTTAATTTATATTTCAACACCTAAGTGTTGTGCTTATTTTGTCATCAGTTCTTGAAAAATGCATATGCATTTGGTTTTGATAAATACTTGGTCAAAAATTGACATAGAAAGGTAAATATAAAATTTTAATAAACAGTAAAAAAAATAAAAATAAAAAGTTAAAAATTCAAATAAACTATAAATGCAACCCCCCCCCCCCATTACCATTCCCAATTTGTGCCTAGGTTTAGAAAATGATTAATTATCAAATTAGTGGATGTTGCTAATGTGGGGTTCATCCTTTCGATCAGTTTGCATGAACTTGACAGTTATTGTTTTTGATAATAAAAAAAACAGTCGACTAGAACATTTCTCATTCAAATTTCTTTTCCATTCATTCTCTACATGCTTATTCATATTATATCAAATGAAATTTTAATATAAAGATTTCTACTATGATTTGTCTTTACTTACAATATTAAGTTACATTTACTTATATGTTAAGAAGCAATCATAATATATGGCTTGTTTGCAAACTTTGTGTTGAGGTATTAACTAATGTTATAATGCTTTTATTTTAACAAGCTCACACCTAATGATCTTGGTTATGATGCATAGTTCTGTTCCAACACGAGTTTTGGCTATCATCAAGCTGTCAGGCACATGCTCAGTACAGTTTTTTTTTTTTTTTTTTTTTTTTGTGAGCCTGTGGGATTTATTTTTAGGAACGGAAAAATCATACTCACACGTGTCTGACAGTTTGAAAAGGATCAAAGCTTGTGTTAAAACTCTTACAGAATCTTAGTGTAGAGTGTATGCGTGTGTCCATTCCCTCTGGTTCTCAGGAAGAATTAATTATCAATTGTGTTTATCATCAGACCTTATCCACCAATCTCGTCTCCTTTGTTTTTTTTTTTTCTGTGTTATAACTTGCCTGTAGTCTAGTGATGTGTGAAACTTAATATTAGCAGGTATATTAACCTTGAAAGTAAAGTGTTTCATGTTGCTTCAAATGAAAATTTGTGTCTAAAACAGTTGGTATCGTTTCAAATTTTCTATCCCTTTATACCGCCCTGGGGATTTGTGTTTGTTAGGTGATGGCAGAGTGAATTTTTCGGAGGAGCATAATACATGATGGTTTGCTTGTTACAATAATTGGGTATGTGTTTTAAAAAACGATGGGATGTGTGATTTCAATTTTTGTCAAAGTACCTGGCTTTTGGTAAATTGACGAACTGCTGAAATTTTTAAAATAAATATTTCTTATTTTTGGAATTAGGTTAACAGAAAGAAATAACAAGTGACATTGGACAGATGGAAAATAATGATCCTTTTTGGGCATCATACACTTCAACTTCAGGTAAATTTGTTAGCTTTTCTCAAGGTAAATTGTATGTTAAAAGTTTTTAAAAGAGAAAAATCAGCAAAAAATTATTATAGCATTTCAGTCTACTATTTATGTTGTTAAGTCTTTTGTGCACCTCAAATTTAACATGTTAAGGTGAGGTGAAATTTTGATGGTCATATAGTAAATATCATACAGAAATAAATTTAAGTTTATATATTAAATCGGATATAGGAAATTATTTAATAGGAAAATGGAACTTTTTTTTTGGAAGCCACTGAGAATTTGATAAAAAAAAATTAAATAATGTAATAAGGGAACATCTAAGGATTTTAAAGCATTGAAATACACAAATAAATAATAGCGTCAAAAATGAAAAAAAAAAAACCTGTACCAATACAACCCATGAAGGGTGATTTGACCGCAATTGATAATATTGTCTTCTTTATCAAGATAAATAGATATAATCGCTGATTCTTCAATTAAGAAGTTGAATGACATTTTTAGGGCCGTAAATATTTGTATAAAAAGTTATAAAACTGTAAATTAATCATTTATTATGATCCAAATACATGCGACTTCCATAATCGACGAATACAGTTATGAGCAGTATCAGATTATAAACTGTAATTATGGTTAGACCTTAGGAAATCGAGACCAAAATGAGATCAAATCAGGAAAGAGGTAAGCAATCAAACGAGAGAGGGGTGTGGATGGGCAAGATCAAGAGCTAACCGATAGTGTGAATAGGGCCTAAATGTAGAGATGAAGAAACATATGCCAGGAGGTTAATCATCATTTGTTTACCTTATCAGTTATTATGATTTTCCCTCGCTCAGTTTTCTTTTGGATTAATTGTTGGCTAAACTAATGGGCATTGGTTCTGAAATCACCATGAATATTTAGTCGTCATATGAATTTTTATTCTTTGGATTCATTTCATCACATATAGCTGCTTCAATATTGTAAGATGTTTAAAGAATCAGTTTTTTAATCCATATATCTTCCTGTTATTTTGACTCTTCTATCTAGATGTATGTATGTGGCACCTCCTGATATGTTATATATGTTAATTATTTCCTATATCATTTAGTAAATGAAGGCATTTATGACTAACAAACCAAGTTTAATAGGGAAGGTTGGTATGAGGAATCTTTTTTTTTTTTTTTAGAATTTTTATATGACATTTTCCTGCATAACTAAGGCAGAGCAACCAATGGTACCTAAGTTGATAATAGTTTTTATTTGTAAATATGAATTTTTCTATTTATATTTCCTGTTATTTATCCTGCTATAGGAAAAGTACTTAGTTTCTTTTTCTATATATATTTAATACAGGCATTTTGAGCACAGTTGGTTTGCTTACACAACTTCATATCCACTTATAAGTAAAATAGGGTTAACAATATAAATATAATATTATTATTAAAATATAAAGAAAAGGAGTGTGAAAATATTGCTTACTAATAAGCACTGCTTGTTCATTGTTTTGCACATCACACGGCAACCTTTTTCTGTTTTTAAATAAATTAATTCTACTTAACAATCTAATGTTAACAATCTAATAATGATTTTGATATTCATTTGTTTTTCGGGGTTTAACCATGTATGTTACTAATAATTGCCGAGCCCATCAGATTGTTGGCTTCTTCAGATCTGGTATAAAAAAAAAAAATGGTACAAATTCCTCATCCTTGTATGAACCCTGATGGACAAATGTTTGGCTATATTAGGAATGCTTAATAGTCAAACCCTGAATACCAAATGAATGTCAGAAATCAAGACCATGTAAGACTAAATTATAACTTTATTATTTATTTCATAGTCATTTGATTTAACCTAATATCATTAAACCAATTTGGCAATAGGGTGGCGAAGAACAGAGTGGTGGTAAGTACAATGCTGGCAACTCGCAGTTCTATACAGCCGTCGACACCGAATCCCACCAGAGGGTGAGCCAGCTGCCCCTGGTGAGGCCTGCCCAACCAGATCCCACGCTTTACCTCTCCAACTCGACCTTCTACGAGGAGGCCGTCAGCCAGCCGTGCAGGAACCAGCAGTGCAGCTTCTTCGGTAACCCGGCTACCCTTGACTACTGCTCAAAGTGCTATCAGGACTACGTTGGTGCTTCTAGCAAGTAATAATAGTGTTCGTTCGTCTTTATGGACTTATCTATACGTGTATATATGCTTTAGTGTATCATAGGTTCCTTGTCCTTGTTATGAACAATAAGTTGTTATTTCTTCTAAACTTTAAATGTTATTATGAAGATATGCAGAAAGTCCAAACTGTTTGTTATCATTTCACTTGCTCTAATAAAGTGTTTTTATATTTCTTCAGTTGGATGAAAATTTCTCTTTAATAATTAAAACTTAATGTATGAAAATTTTTAATTTTATTAAATTTTATATTGCTTTTTGATGCCATTTAGGAATATCTATGAAAGACCTATTGTCTCATTCAATTAAGTAAAAACCTAAATTTTTAATTAAACAAATGGTCAAAGATTATTAAATAAATGAATTGAACTTTCTGCAAATCAAAGTTCTTCACAAATGTTATAGACATTGTTTTGTTTGCATTAAGTCTATAATTTATTATACTGTTGTCTTCTTAATATGCTGCCTATATTTATTATATATTTTCTTTATGATCAATCAATGAGATAACGTTCCTGTTCTATCACACTATATGTGCCAATATTGAAAGCAAAAAGTCCACCTCCCCCCAACAAAAAAAAAAATTATATATCTTTTTTAGGTTATAATTGAAAGATTCTAAACATAGATTGTAGTCTCCCTTTGAGTATGTATTTTGCTGTTTAGAAAGTCTATATTAGACTTAAAATGGGATATACTACTACTATTCTCCATAAATTAGATATGATTTTTGGTCCGGGCAATGTCCTACTGTGATCAATTTGATTATTTAAGCTTCAACTTTCATTGAAGAGACTAAGAGAATTAAAATTGGAATTGAAATCTTTTTTAGTTAAGTTTTAAAAATGTTTTTATAGACTTTCTTTACATAAGAAAATATTTAAAATATAAATATATATGGCTTCATGCCATGGGCTTATGTTCACATTTCCTCTTGTCTCTCAAGAATTAATATAATACATAAGGATAAAAATACAATAAAATTGGAATCTTTCATTCATGACCTAATTATCCTTATAATGTATAACCTTTTTTTTCCGGACTAACTGGGACCATAGGCTATCCTTGAAATTGAAAACCAGGAAATATGGGTAATACAAGCAAAACGAATCCTCAAATAAGTGAATTTGAATTTATTATGATAAAAAACAACATTTTTATATCAAATTGCATAGAATTGTTTTAAAGAAATACTTACTAAAAAAATAAAATAAAAAAATACATCATTTCATTTCAAAGTATCCACTAAAAGGCTCTGCGTCTCACTATACTTATCACCAGTTCTGACTTCATCAACAATGAAATATTAAAATCATTATTAGAAGCGAACCCATAATGAAATTATAATAATTACATTCTTCATCGGGGGTTTAAATTATTATCTTGTGAAAAATTAATAAAGTAAAAATGTCTACTAGCTGAGCCGAAGAAACAATGGCTAGATCAACGAGGTTTTACTGTCCTAATAAATAGAAATAGTCATTGTTTTTAATCAATTTCAGCTTCCTAAGAAGCTTTGTTTCTTTTTATTCTGTTTTTTCAAAGAGAATTAGTTTTAATAAAATCATTAAGGCAATAAAACTTGGTAATATAGCAATATATCCATGTTAGTGTCTAAACATTGTTGTGTTTGCTAATGTTATATGTTTCATTTTTCTTCTTTAAAATTTTAATATTAAATTTTATCTATTAAGTTTTATGTTGAAAAGTACCAAACCCATTGAAATATATTTTTATAATGCTACGATAATTCTTGAATATCTTCAAGGTTAATTTTTTTTAACCTAAAGTAAATGTTATTTGGCAGTCAATTATATTTTCTTCGATGCCAATGCTTGATGCTGTGTTGATTAGCTATGTTATGTATATTTTTAGATTATTTTAATTGTTAAAAGATGGTTTGTGTACTGTGTGTGTTGTACTTCTCTCGATGTGGATACTCGTTAATATTTTTGGCTTCAGTTTAACTTTTCATATTTTTTTTGTATACTGTAAATTGTCACTACTAAGTCATACAATTCATGAGGTGACATAGAATTGTCTCCTCATGAAGTTTATTATTTAATGGTTGGTGAAATTAATCATTATTAATGCTAATTCATTCATTCACATTTTAATTTTTATTAATTCATAATTTTTAAAGCACATCATATTGAGTTAAGTTTTGGTTTCTTTGTGTACATAAGTATGTTGTGACCTATGAAATAAAATTATGTATAATTTATAACAATGTTTATATAGTGCCTTAAACATTATTTAATTAATTGCTATTTCAATTCGGTACAATTTTCTCTATATTTTATTGCATCAGGAAACTGAATATTTATTTTTTTTAGTTTTTAATTAAGGTATTGATTTTTATGAATTTTTCAAAAGTTCAGTTAACATGGTTTATTAAAAAAAAAGTATTTTGCAAACTTCTTAACACAGTTCCTTAAAATTGTTGCTTATCGTGATCAATGACCTGGTTGTGAACAGAATTAAGTGTTATAAGTTGCTGTTTAATATTTTTATAAGTATTACTTAATAAAGTCAATAGAAATTTGTTCATAAAAACTATTAGCTAGGTTTTTGTAATTATCTTTATAAGCAATGTTTATAATTTTAGACTGTACCTACAAACTTTGTTTTAAATAACATTTTTATTTTAAAAAAATAAACATTGATATATATATATATATATATATATATATATATATGAGGTTTGTTGCCATAAAATTATAATATCCTATTTTATTATAAGCAATATAATAAATTGCTTATAAAACGAGTAATTACATTATTATCGTATTTTGTAGTGCTTAACACATATGATAGTTTCAAACCAATGAAGTGGTTGAAAAAAGAAAGAAAGTACTAAATTATTTATTTTATCTGCTAATTGTTTATTTAAAATACTAATTACAATTGAATGTATTATTATAATATCTAAACAGCCAAAAAAGTATTTTAAAATAGTTATCAATTTATAATATTACCGAATTAGAATGCATTGTTCAATGTTGGTGTTACTATATTTGTACTGCCGGGCCTAAATAATACTTTTAAAATTTATCACACATTTGCTGCATAATGAAGCTATTTGAATTTTTGATCATTGTGTATGCACTTCTACTCTTGTTTTTTAAGGTCCTATAGAAACTATATTTCTGGATTTTTGTACTTTTATTTTGAATTATTTTTCTGGGATAGGATTACAATATTTTCTTTAATTTATTTATCCTTGTTTAAGGTATTATTCTGTTTTATTACTAGTCATTATGATTCCTTTTATAATAATTATTGTTGAAATCACGAAGGGCATTGTTCAAACTAATTATTTTATTTATTTCTATTTAATATCTATACAGTAGAGATCACTGCAGCTTTAAGGGGTCTCAATTTTTGAACGGTGGATGGGTTTGTTTTTTAGATTTTCACTTGGGGCTTAATGCACTCACACCTCTTTGGTAAATCTCACATCTGCTGTACTTCTGTATCACCGATGTTAACTAGCATAACTGACCCTAGGTTAAATGCATTATAAACATTTTTATTTTTGCCCTTAAAAAAATATTTTATTTTTTATATGTTGCTGTTGAAAGCTATTCATCTCCGATGAAGTTTCCAGATATGCTTTTCATTTCCTCCCCCCCCCCCCCCCCAAAAAAAAAAAAAATTTAATTACTTTGCTCAGAATATTTAAGCAATATTGGGCAGTGTTATATCGTTTAAAGTATATATGTAACCTGAAAAAACCTAAACATTTGTACCTTAAGCAAGTAATCCGGTCACTTGTGAAAATTTAAAAAAGTTTGGATAAAAAGTGATATAAATGAAAATGCTCATTTAATAGTTGTTCACTTCTAAGATAATAAATCTTGTAATAAAAATATATTTTGTTTTTAATAGTAAATGTAATCAGTAACACAAGGGCATAAACTTGCAATTATGTTAACCTAATTTAAGAAACTTGAATAATGTACTAAGTAGAAATAAGATTAAAAAAAATGAGAGTGATCATATTTTTGCTAAATTATTAAGTTTTAATATTTTATTTAGTATATGTAACATTAATATTAATTTATGTTTTATAGATACTTTGCAGATATCCTTGCTATATACGTTGCCGTGGTTTTTCGTTGGCATGATAAAATATGCATATGATTGGTTGTTTATTGAAATATTGATTGATTAAAAGGATTATGAATCCTGAAGTTATTTATGACCGCGATGCTGTAATTTTTATTATTGTTGTCGGTTTGTTCGAATGTGCCATTGTGATGTACTACTTTGTATAAATTTATCTCTATATTAAATTAACAGACTGCTGTTTTGAAAATGTTCATTGTAAAATTATGTATATTTTAAAAAATAGATTGTTAAATGAGAATAAACTGTAAAAATTTATACTAACCAATACATCTAATATTTTTGAATTTGTTTAAATATATTTATTAAGTCAATGGTTTTTATTTTTTTATTTTTTCAATTTTAATTTTATTCCTCTAGTCAATTTTTATTAATCCGGGAGAGGTGTCCCGTGAACACATATGTATACATCACTATTTCTTTTTAATTTTTACTCATAATACAAATGTATTCAGTACAGAAAAACAAGGAATAAATATTAGATAAATATCATTGGAGAAATATAAACTAAATTTTTTATCAAAATTTTGCAATTTTTTAGCAAAAACAAATTTTTTTATCGTGACAGGCATTTACATTTTTTATAAGTTTATTTTCACTTTTATGTCATTTTCATTTTATGTCAGTTTTTGCATTGAATCCATTGACAAACCTATTCACAGGCTGTGCAGCTTCTAAAAAACATGCGTAAGAATCTAGAAAAAATTACCTATGAATTCTAGTGACTTCATACAAAATTATCTGAACATTTATTATTTTCTTCTCAGTGACTCAATTTTATAAAGTTTTAAAAAATCAAGAATCTTCTTCCCATGATTCATTTTCTGATAAAGTGAATAAAACAAAATGAATTTCATTATGGGTATAGTGGCTGTTAACCTTATTGGAGCAATCACCAGGACAATCTCAACTTTACCATTTATTGCTTACTTTCAACGTTTCGGCTATTTCGCCATTTTCAGGTCTCAATCTGAAACAAGGATGTAATTTATCCAGCTTTAAACAATGCCTTCATCAATTCAACATAAAAATTCCTTTTTTTATAAATTAAATCTATCTAAACCATTAACTGGTGTTGTCATGATGACAAGATGAAAAGGAATTTTTATGTTGAATTGATGAAGGCATTGTTTAAAGCTGGATAAATTACATCCTTGTTTCAGATTGAGATTTGAAAATGGCGACATAGCCGAAACGTTGAAAATAAGCAATAAATGGTAAAGTTGAGATTGTCCTGGTGATTGCTCCAATAAGGTTAACAACCACTATACCCATAATATAAATATCCCAGGAAATTAAGAAACCAATTATATATTGGATATAATTAAGAAAAATGAATTTCTGCAAGGAAAGTGCTGCAGTGAAAAAACAATATTCGAACGCAATGAGTGTAGATTGAGGAAAACCATGTTTCCCTTATTCCAGCACAAGAGTTTGAAACAAACTGAAACTTGCTAAGCCATTTCCTTCAGCCCATAGTTTGAATGTGACAGGTTTGAACATGCATGGCCACTGTATGTTCTATCCAAATCCTGTTAGACAAAATCTCAATGTTATGATGACTTGTTCAAAAGTTATACTTAAAAAATGATCCGCATGAGGAAAATTCTCCCGTGGACACCTCTTCTGGTTTTACATAAGCAAGTTTTCATCTAATGCCCTACTTATTTGGAACTGATTTTTAATTGATGATTGCATGTCTCCTTAGAAAAATGCAATTCAGTTCCAGATTTTTGAGCCTAAGCCTTGTTTAGCCTCTTCAACAACTAGTTTTACATTTCTTACAATTTATTAAGAGGAAGAAAATAACATTTTATATTAGATATTTAGACAATAAGTACTAATATTATCGTCCATTATATGTGAAGAATTCCAAACAATTCTCAGTAAAGCACTTGTATAAATTCTAAAAAAATAAATAATTTTTCTAAATTTTTAAATATTTCACACGTAGATAGTCAAATATGTCCGTTGCTTCAATGACTTAATATTTTGCCAAAATGCAATAATTTTATTTTATGAATTTGACTTTCGCTCATGTTTTGATCCTGCTCGCTCATGAGTGTTCATCCTGTAAATTAAAGAGGAGCTAAGCCCCCTTAATTTTTTTTGAAGTAAGTATGAGTGAACCTCAAATCTTCTGCAAAAGATGGATATGGTTATCTTTCTGTACATATATATCTTATCCTAATAACTATTTGTATCAGTGTTTCATATCCAACTGTCTTATTATAGCATTATTTTCATAACAACTTTTTTTTTACCTTGACTGTTTAATTAAATTTCAATAATTGTTATCAAAACTATAAAATGTCAAATAGTAAAAATAACGAATAAAAACGTAGAAATAAATAATGATTGGAACTAATAAAAGAAAAAAAATTAAATTTAAGTAAATGAATATTGACTACATTAATAGGAAAAGGGGCGTGTCCTCTCTTCTACACATGCCTCAGTGTGTTTATTGCTCTTGGATTACACACTCAGGACCAAGATTAGTGCAGCCTTCCAGTACAACTATGTCTGCATATTTTATAGATACATCAGCTTCAATTTATTTGTCAACTGTGAATTTGTTCTCAAGGGGGTCTATAAGGGTACCAACTTATATTGGTTCCAGAGTACATTGTTTCTGTACTTAAAATAGTTTTGTTTCAGACTCATTTGTTAATGTAATCAGTTTGAGTCTTATTTTATTTTATTTATTCCAACCCTGCCGTGCCTTTTAGGCAATAATGTTGTTTGCAACTGAGGGGTGTTAGGCATACCTAACAGCCCACCACTGCAATCAAAACAGAGATTTGACACTTATCTTTCTACTTTCTATTACCTTATTAGTGTCCTCTAGAGTTAAGCCTCATTCCGGCGGTCTCCCAGTTGCAATTCCTCTTCTCCTTCCCCGAGTTAAGTGGGCTGGTCAGAGGACTTCCTTCCCCCTGTTAATGAAGGACCTAAAATAAGGATACCTTTCCTTCATCATAAGCAAAGGGAGATTGTTCTCTGCAATAGTGTAGAATCCTGCCTCCCTCATCAGCTTGGCACAAAGTGCAAGAAAGTATAATGTGCTCAGCAGTCTTTGTTACCCCGCAAGTTGGGTACATGTTGATTGATATTTATACCATGCTCAGTGAACTTCACTCAAAAACCCCCATGCCTGAATAATATATAAGATATTAAACGACACTATTTTATTCGGTCCTTAGATAATTGGGGGGTCTCAGTCATTTCTTAGCATTATGGTAATTATTCAAACTTGTGGAACTGCCCTACTAGTTTGTTTGTTTTAACGTCACTTTATGCCACTAAGGCTAATCGGACGAGCCATTTTACTAGTAATGAAATTTAAATGAGAGAATTTAAGTCAGCTCTTATCTTATCTTATAGTATCTATCATCTTTATATATTATAGTAACGATCTTATTTCCATTTTATATCGCAGTTCTCTTTTTTTTGTGTATACCTAAAGCTTGCTCTTTGTAATAATGCCTCCTATGGACTTCAGTGTTGATGAGATTGTTAAAATTCTGGGCAAAATTAATCAGCAACCGTTAAACACTTCGAACCGTAATTCATCGGAAAGTTTAAAATCCCAATGTGGGAAAACCAAGTTAATAGATACATTCAGGCCTATTTTCTTGGCATTTACATGTGGGTTCATGATCTGCATCAGTGGGTCCTCTGCGTAAACGGGTCAGAAAAACCTTTCCCTTTATGAACCATGTGTTGTATGTGCTCACACAAAGTATTATAGTTGGTAATATCATGGTTTCATACAGGATAGAGATCACAGCAATACAAGAAATAAGCCTCATTTTGCTCATCCTCTTTATCTTCTGTAGGTGCATGAATGCTAACCAGGCTTATATTAAAGAACATCTCCCTGGTTCTGAGAGTGCAGACTCTTTCATTTACCAGTACATAATCCATTATTGTATGTCTAATATTTTTCTTTACTGAGAATACAACGCCTAATATGATTTCCTGATGTCTATTGTTAATAAGAATGTAGTCCTTTAGCTCCTTCAGTTCTACATTCTTATTAACAATAGACATCAGGAAATCATATTAGGCGTTGTATTCTCAGTAAAGAAAAATATTAGGCATACAATAATGGATTATGCACTGGTAAATTAGAGAATATACACTCTCAGGGAGAAGTTCTTCAATATAAGCCTGGTTAGCATTCATGCACCTACAGAAGATAAAGAGGATAAACAGAATGAGGCTTTCTACGTTGTGCTTGAAGCCACAATTGAAAAATTGCCGAGAAGTGACAACAAAATAGGCAAGAAGAGACTTCAATGCAAAAATGTGAAAGGAAAAAATATTCCACCCTCCTGTTGACCCATACATTGAGAGCAATAATAATGGATTTAAAGCAACTGACTTTGCTAACTCTGCAGTTTTCAGTATAGTTAGCACCTATTTTGACCTTATAAGCATTCATAAAGAAACTTGGGTATCCCCTGATGGGCTAACTAAGAATCAAATGGATCATTCAATGGTTGTAAAAAGATATGCTACAGATGTCCAAAGCTTCAGAAGTGCTGAGTGCTGATGAAACCACTATATGGTCTTGATACAATACAACCGAAGGATTGCCAATAAACCAAAGGGACAGAAAGCAACTACTAAGTATTATTGCCTGGAGAAAATAAAGGGCCCTGATAAGAATAAGAAGTATGCAGAAGGGGTGGCTGTTGAGCTACAAGAGTCGACAAATGAAAGCGGAGGTGTGGAAGCTAGATGAAGCAGGATAAAAAAAGCAGGCACAGAGGCAGCTAATGAGACCTTGTTAATAAATCAGTGGAATCCTCAGAGCACATGGTTTGATTAGGAATGCAAGAATTTTGTAGGACAAAGAAATAACAGCATTACTTCAAAGAAGGACCAGAACTAATGTTGAAAGACATAAAGGCCCTAGTGAGAAGAGTCAAGAACATGCGCAGGAAAAGGAAGCGAGATGCAGAGATAGCCAATTTCCTTCAGATGAAAGAGAAGTATGGAGAGAGAAATAGAAAGAAGTTCTTTGGTATTCTCATAGAGCTCAAAGAAAGCTTTAAATGAAGGATTGCCATTGTAAAGAATGAAAGTGGCAAGGTACTGAGAGACCCAATAGATGTGCTTAATAGATGGTCTCAATGTTTCGAGTTCCTGGGGAGCTCATTTCTAGCCCACCAAGGTGCTGAAATAAATAGAGATGTAATATAACTTTCAGAGAAGTAAGAGCTTGAAGAAGTTCTTAGATCCATAAAAAAATAGATGGACCAGAAAAGGATGTGGTTTCAGCAGAGCTGTGGAAACATGGAGGAGACAGATTAGCCAAGGAAAAATACCATTTGGTTTTAACATCTGCATGTCAGAAGAGATGCCATAAGATCTGTTCATCACATTAATATTATGCCCAGTTATGAAGAAGGGTAACATTACAGAATGTAAAAACTACAGATGTATTGCATTATTAAGCACAGCTTACAAAATGTTCGCAATTTTGTTGATGAGCAGGATACTCCAGTACTCTGAGCATATTTCAAGCTTAAGGTTCATGCTGAAGAAGTCCTAGGAATATAATATTGATCTGCATCACTTCTTCATGGACTACAGACCAGCATATGACAGTGAAGACCAATGCGGTGAAGGTGGGTACCCCAGATATACTGATATGATTAGTGAGTCCTACTTTGGAAGGTATGCAAGTAAAAATCCAGTTGTTTCTGTAGAAACAAAGGGTTAAGGCTAGGAGATCCCTAGTATCCCATTCTTGGAATATGGTGATGAGGGCCATTAGGACAAATCCTGGAGGGACTATGTATTTGAATCGATTGACACAGCATGGAGGTGTCATTTTTATTACTGGTTGCTCACAAGCATCTTTACTTGGAGCTTTTAACAAATGTAATTAGGCCTCAAAAATGGTGCGATTCCACATTAACGAATCAAAAATTAAATATATGAAGACCTCCCAGAGTGATTGTGGGGCAAGGAATGGTCTTAGGAATGGAGTGTACTTTTTTCGGGCAGGTAAAGGAGTTTAAATGTCTTGGGGCCAACATCAATGAAAAGAATGTACAGGCAGAAATGAAGTCATGAATGATGGCCAGAAGTAGATGTGCTGAGTGCTCAGAAAAGTACTTAGTACAAAAGGTGTTGGCCTGGCAGTGAAAGGAGGCTGAAATCAGACCATCAGACCAGTGGTGGAATATGAAAGTGAGACTGGCATGAAGGCCTTTATCCCACAGCCCCTGCCAGCCAATAATATTCGTGGCATCGGAGTCAGTATCCATGAGTACCAAAGCTAATTGATGGATTACTTACATAATACATGGAAAAATGGATTGGGGTGCTTATAGAGAAAATCTGGACATGGAACTCTGCATCTCAGGTTCACTCAAGCCTTACCATCCTCTAGCTCAACATGGGCCGCCGGCATATTGTAGTAGATGAGCTGCGTGCTCTCTCTCAACACTATGATATCATGGCAGTACAGGAACCGACATGCCGTGGGAACAGGGCAACGGGTTTTGGTCTCACGTCGAGGGTTATAGCTCTGAGCAGTAGAGAGAGGAGGCCCAGGACTGCCTTAGTGGTTAATAATCCGAACCTCAATGTGATGGATCTGAGGCAGTACACCACAGTGGATTGTATCGTTTGTCATATTAGATGGCGTAACGTCTTGTTTGCTCTGTCTTCTTCTTACCTAATGGACAGTAATGACATTAACAGAGACATATCCCCCTTGGAGGTGATCACGACTTGCACTAGGAACGTGATCATTTGCTCAGATACCAACTCCTGGAACACAGTCTGGGGACATCAGTCTGGTGTTCAGCTCGGGGAATTCATTTCTAGAAGTCAGTTAGTGGTAATGAACGACCCTTCTGCTGCCCCTAGATTCTATGAGGCAATGGGACAGAGCTGGATAAATGTGACGCTGACATCCCCAAAGCTAGCGAATCGTATCAGCGATTGGACCCTCAGATCTGAAATGTGTTCCGACCATCACATGATAGCTTTTAAGCTAGAAGAAAATGTAGATAGTTCCCATTGCATAGTCAAGGCTTATGTAACTCGTAGAAAAGATTGGAGAGCCTTCCGGTCAGCGCTGGAGAGTAGATTAATAGACGGAAAAAAAAAAAAAGAAGCATGCAGCAGAGACGGACATGACTAATGACCTGGATTACAAGGTGTACAGTATCACTAATGTTATCCATGATGCCGCTGAAGAATCCCTCTAGCCTCGACAGGCGAAAGCTCGATCTATCCCAAGGTGGATGCCGGCCTTAACTGTCATGAAGAGGGAGGTCTACAAGGCCCGGCGTTCGTACCAGAGGTGTAGTGATGAAAGGCGCACTACACTTTGTGACGAGTATAAGTCTGAGGCGTATAAGTCTAAGTATAAATCTAAGTATTAGTCTAAGTCGAAATGAGGTGCGCTCACAAAAGTGAAAGTCTTGGGATGAGTTTATTATCGAAGAGTCATCAAAGAATCCTTGCAGTATTCCGTACAGAGTGGCCATGGGTAAGTTCACTCTGCAGGTCATAGCCGCATTAAAATGTGGAACTGACCAAGCAACCACTTTTGAGGAGACGGCGAAGATGTTTCTTGCAGTTGTACCCCAAGGATGATCCATCCCAAGATAATAAAGAGAAGGAATTGGTGAGGTGCACCACAGTATACCCACCCGATACAGACTTGTGCCCATCATGGGACATATGGGATCTCCGTACTGCTGTGGAGAGGCAAAAGACTGATAGCGCTCCTGGATTGGACTCCATTGATGCAGCAACTCTTAAGAATAGAATCCCCTATGTTGAAGCAAAGCTTTTGGCATTGTTCAATGAGTGCCTAGATAGGGGATACTTCCCTAAAATATGGAAAATTGCTGATGATAGGCTTCTTTATAATGGAGGAGAAAAAGATAAGCAATTGGCCAAGTCTTACAGGCCTACATGCCTCCTCCCTATAATAAGCGACATGTTAGAGAATTTGCTGATGACGAGCCTGCGACCAGTCTTCTCAAGGGCGAGTCATCCACGGCAGTACGGAAGTACTAAAGGCAAGGGAACCGTCGATGCTCTGCTGAGAGTGCACCGCGATGTTAAAGAAAAGGCGGAGAAATATATCCTCCGCCTTCGACAGTGTTTGGTGGCCTAGTCTAGTGTGCTCCAGCAGTTGCAAATATATGAAGCTCCCAGCAACTTGTATGACCTCTTGAGAAGCTACCTCCAGGACTGAAGACTGAAAATAAGAGGTAGCTTCTTTGAAGTAGAAGAGAGTATGGAAAGAGGTCTCCACTCTATTACTCTTAATATTGAAGGAGAAAGTATAGGTCCAAATGAGGTTGTAACCTACCTGGGCACCAAGTTTGAACAGAAGTTCAATTTAACACCTCATTTGGAATACTTAAGAAATAGGGTGGCCTTAGCTCTTCATCTTTGTCGCATTGGGGGCGCAATTTACAAAGGAGTGATTCTGGGTATCCTGAGATATGCATCTCCAGCATGGATTCAGCACCTTTGGCACCAACAGAAGAAGTTGGCAACGATTCAGTGGATGGTCTGCTGCGATTCACTAGGGTATTTAGAACAGTGTCTCATGAGGCAGTGAAGGTCTTAGCTGTAGAAATCCCAATTGACCTCCTCTTGCAAGAAGATTACTTGTAAAACAGAATGAAGAGGGAAGGCATTGCGGATCTACTGGTAAACCTTTGAGTGAGAATAGGTGAAGACCCACAAAGATGGAGAGGTATTATTCAGGAGAATACCATCAAAAATTGGAGTCAGCGATGGGTGACGACTGTAAAAGGGGCTACCCTAAGAAAATACGTCCCCACCGTCAGTTCCAGACTGGAACTCACATGGATTGTCCATGACTATTGGGTCTCACAGTTCCTCACAGGGCGTGGGGGTTTCTGAGCCAAGCTCGTAGAACATGATAAGGACTTCGATCCCCTATGCCCAACTTGTAGGGAACTGGACACCACTGAGCACGTTTTACTGACCTATACTGCCTAAGAGAAAGTGAGAGCTAAGCTGCTAAGGGAGACAGGGCCTACATTCTGACTGCTAATGATCTCCCTTAGCTGATGGTGAAGGAGAACTACCCATACTTCAAAGCCTTTGTGTACGGGTGGAAGGAAGCAGTTGGCCAAAACCACTTCACCTTGGGACGGAGAGCTGGAGCTGCTCCGGGAAGACCGCCGGACTGAGGAGAAGAACAGAATAATACATAAGTGAACAGAAGAACACATCAGTGAACAGAAGAACACATCAGTGATTAAACTGGAAACTGATGCTATATGCTATTTTATGCCAAACGTTGCGGCAGTGAGTTGATTTTCAGAATCATCTCACTGCTGCAAAAGTCCTTCTTGATGACCCTAAGGGTTTTACGCCTTAAAGCCCTAACAAACAACAGCAACATCATATATTTTTAGTTAATCTGATTTACTTGGTTTTGTTAGGCATATGAAATATGTGACTATAATAAAAATTTAATATGGCTGAAATCGCAGAGAATAGATTGTTACAAAATAGACTGTTGTGGTTTGTCTTATTTTATATCACACATGTTGCTCCTTACAATGCAAAATCAAAAAGTATAAAAAGTCATAAGCATGTCCACAATAGCTAAAGTGTATGTTTATACTTTGTTAAAAACATTTGATTTGTGACATAGTGACATATTATCTATTCATATATAAAATTCTCTAGTATGACTAAATTTATTAGCACTAATTAAACAGAACTAAAATATCAGTTTATAGAATAATAGTCAGAGTGAAACCATTTAATAATATGAAAAATTATTGATGGTGGTTGGATATATTATAATACAGTATTTTTTCTTATTTAACATATATTTTTACCAAGGTACACACTGTGTAACTTGAATTTTATCATTAGCTCAGCATAAACATCATTTTGTGAAATACCATTGGCACTAGCAAATCTATGAATAGCATAATTACTGGTTACAAACACTCAATATAAAGTTAAAAACATTAAACATCTAGTTAATTGTTGTCGTTTTTTTAATTTTTGATTTTACAAAGTTTTATTTCATTGAATAATTGTCAATGAAAAATGATTTATTAGAAAAAATCAAGTAAAATAATTGGAAAAAACAGTTTAATTTGTAACAGTACGATTTACAAATTTTTATCTTTTACAACATAAAATAAACATTTTGCTTATTATTTCTAAATATTATATGTTAATAATTATACATGTTTTGCTCAATTAATAAGAACAACAATATATTTTAAAATATATAAAATATCTTAACGATAAATTAACATATATACACATTTATTAATTTATTTATTTTATTTTTTATAATCAATTTTAGTTTACATTAAATAATTTTTTTAGCTTCTATAACTGTATTACGTCAAAGCTAAGAACCATTAAAAAATAAATAAGATGAAATGAAAGGTATGGCTTAGGTTGTGTTAACCTAAATTTTATCCCTGAACATGATTAACTCATGAAAGGTAGCATTTTTCGGTGAAAAGATACACACTTCTTTGAATTACTCAGAACTCCCAACTCATAGCTAGCTGTCTTCTCAGAAGTTACCTCCTCATTCAGTTCTTCACAGAAGGAGAACAAGTGGAGTCCATTATTTCAGTTTTTTTTTGCGATCAGAGCGATAGAGTGCCTACCTCATCCACTTTGTTCATCTTAAAGTCAGTAAATACATTATTATCCAATGCTTGTTCTCTTTTTCACCTGTTCTTGCATTCTACAATATTGTTAGATATTAGCTGAAAGGAATTAATTGACTGAAATGCGGAAGATTAGTTAGACAAAAAATAAGCAATGGTGAAACTGTTTTGGGTGATTCCGATAATGAATATCACAACTGAAAGTTTTAGTACATTTTCTTCTTATGTAATATTTTCTTCTTCTTTTTATGTAATATTTAATTTTTTTTTTTTTTTTTTTTTTTTTATTTATTTTTTTTTTTTTATGGCTAAAATGACTCTACTTGTCAGATTGCCTATATGTTTTTAAATAAATTAAGTATTTATAAGACTATAATTTTTGTAATTGAAAATCAATTAAAAATGTCATTTACATTATTTATAACCTGGAGTTTAAAGGAGCCTTTCAGTTGACAGAATAACTAACTCCTATTTCAATATTTTTCAGGAAAGCTTTATTAATTAAATTTTTTCTTTTGAAAATTCATACTTTTTTATTTTGTATGTATATTTTAGTAAACTGATATAGGCAGTATGATTGTATCATATTGGTTTTTACACAGATATAAAAACTTTTGTTACTCCAACTTAAATAAAATAAATATGGTTCCACTCACTATGTATTTTGCTTATGCCCTAAAATATTTATTTTTAAATTTTCCTAGGCAATAAATTTCAAATAGTTAGGAACCGTTCAAAAATTAATTAATTTCTAGATAGACAAACATAATAATAATACTAAATAAAATGGGTATTATGATGGGACTAATTGAAATGAAGGGCTGAAAAGAAGAGGGCTGAATGGGTTGAAATTTATTACATCGCAGGGATAACTTTTTTTTTTAAAGCTTTTTTGAATAAACCGATTACTTTTTTTTGAGAGATGTCTGTAGAGTCTAGATTCGAGTTAACAAGATGGCTGAGATATAGTCAAACATAAAAATATTTATTTCATTTTTTCTAAAGTCCTTGTTTCTTATCATTCTTCTCTGTGTCCATCTTTATGTATTATATTGAATGAACTCAATTATTAAGATTGAAATATTTTATTAAAATATTATTATTAAAATATCAAGATTTTTATTTCATATAAAAATCTCAATGAAATTATAATGATGAGATGCCTTAAATTTAAAATAATTAAGGTGAATAAATTCATATGGCCATATCATTGAAACTTAATTTACTATTTTCCACTCTATTAAGTCTTATTGTTAATCCGCATTGATAATTCATTTATAATTCGTAACAGGATGGTAATGGTTCTGATATCAGTGAAATATTTAGAAATAAATATAAACCATTAATTAGCTTCCAAAATTTTAACCTCCATTATACTGCTGAATGATGAGACCTTAAAGGTTGGAACAGTTTGATTTCTTCTTGCAACTTTTTTCAGTCAAGACGACCTACAATGTTGGTCGAAATGTTGGCAGCTAATTAATTATTTATATGTATTTCGACATCAGAAACCCATACCCTTTTTGAAAAATTACTACATTCAACAATGTAAATGTAATGTTGTTCTTAATAATTTTGATATTTTTAAATATTTATTGATACTACCATTTATTACGATAGGGAAGAGGGCTAGAACCGGTCCATGGTTCTTATTGAAAAATATTAAACCATAGATCGGAGAAGTGGTTATTTGAAAAAAAAAAATTTAAAATCAGCTATATATGAACTAACATCGCATTAGCCTACAAATTTAATATTAACCTATTCATTTTCTTTTTAAGAATGAAATAAATTTAAAAAATAAAGTTTGGAATATGTGCCAAAATGTACATATTTTATATTCAAAACAAATTATCTTATTTATACAAACTCGAGAATTTCATTTATTTATTTTTTATTATAAAAAGAATCACAATATGAGATTTCTTATAATTTCCAAAGATATCTCGCACATTTATAAAACTACTACTAAATTCTATATCTAAACCTTAGTTTTCATTTTATAATAAGGAATTCATTTTTGAAAATGCTGCCGGTAATATTAAACAATCAAATTAAATATATTTTTGTGTAGAATAGCAGAGAGTTTCTTGAAGTGAGTATTAAAATAAAGTGTAAATTTAGATCATTTTTCCTTTCAATTTTTTCGTTTTGCCTTAAATTAATTTAAGAACATAACAACATGCTGGAAATTTACTTAACAAAGATAGATTTATGAAGGGAAAACAAGAATTAAATATAGTCTAATAACATAATATCAACAATCTACTGACTAAAACATGGAATAGATTAAATTCTTTTACATTTTCCATTCTTAATTTTTACAGATATAAGAAATTATTGCTATATTTTAATTCAAATAATTAACAGTAGTTTAAACCTTTATTTGTGTTGTATTAAAAGCTGTACACCTTTACCAGATATCAGAATTAAGAATTAATTTCAACTGCAATCCAGGCCATAGGTTTTGCATAATCGATTACAGACAAAAGTCTAAAGAGAACTAAATTTTCTACTTCATCATTAAATCACTCGATAATTATATAAATATGAGAGCTTACAATAAAGGTGACATTTATAATATTAAAAAATTTACATATATAATTCAGACTATTTACATATAACTAACTACTTATTTATAATCAAATGCGTAAACATACATTCCTTTTCATTCCCTTATCTACATGCAATGGTGAATGTTGTGCAGTGCAGTGCAATTAGATAGATTTGTGAAATTTAAGTGCGAAATTTCTAAATTAGTGCTTAGTTTTTAAATCAATTGTGCAGAAATGAGAAGCTGTGAAATGATTTGTTATAGGTTTTCAACTTCTGTACAAAAAAAGAAAAAAAAACCTCAGATTAAATTATATATTATAATGGTAAAGAATAAGGGGATAATAAATATTTTATATTCTCCTCTCCTCCCCTGGCCTCCTCCCCTCTCTATACACTCATATATCTTATCTAAAATACTAATTAATTCGACGGGAAAGGACTAGGATGCAGTCTAAAATTTACTGATTCCGTATGGGCTATCGTAGCTGGGGATTTACCTCATTAAACGGTAATTAAATCGAAAGAGTGAAAACTAATTAAAATCAGGTGGAATCACAGCTCGAAGGCAAAAGGCTCACTATTGCAATAAAAATTGGAAAAACTAAAACAGAGGGGTAGGTAATTTTTTTAATGTTAGCGGGTAGTTGTCTAACGGGCGAAAATGGATAATTTCATTGGGAAAACTCATAGGACTTTCATTGGTGGACTTTTATGTGGAAAAAGAATTACTAAATGTTAAATTGATTTCATTTTAGTGAGGGGGCATTCATTAAATGATTATCTGAAAGCCAATACTGCATATAATTTGCTATTTAGGAGGGGTTGGATTATATCAAATATCCAAGAAACGTAGTCTACAAAAATGGATAGCTCAACTATGAGACAAGTG
The DNA here is from genome assembly GCA_911387785.2 of Aelia acuminata. Classification (NCBI taxonomy): domain Eukaryota; kingdom Metazoa; phylum Arthropoda; class Insecta; order Hemiptera; family Pentatomidae; genus Aelia; species Aelia acuminata. The sequence goes on along the minus strand of OU426984.1, from coordinate 54,127,713 downwards.
CAAGATTAAAACCAGCAACTAAAAAGCTGTGCGTGTTAAAGCGTGACCCACTCTTGCATTCACGAATCCAACGGGGGCTGTTCCACCCTGGGCAGGGTCGAATGAGTGAATGGCGGACCCATGGAATAAATCTAGAGTAACCCCCATATGCTACATCTAACCAGGAGTGGGAAAAAATATATATAAAAAAAGCCTGTAAATTTTTTATTTGCATGAAAGAGGTATCAAAGAAGACAGAATGACAACTCATGAGGCCATTTCATTTATCCATCTGTTCTCAATACAAGATTGTATATTGGGTCTTAACATCAAAACATGGTTACTTTCACTCTCTTAGTGGTGATGTGCTTTATGAATGAAGGTTGAGTAATGGGCGGATCCAGGGGTCATGAGTCATTACTATGCCCTAAACACAGGTTGTTTAGATCGTAAAGAAATTATTACCTTGATACAAGGTAATAATTTCATGCCAAAATGGTGCTGTCAGCCATGTGATTATGAGGCAGGGAGTTCATGAGCCCCTCAAATTTTGTGCTAAATCCACCCCTAGGTTAAGTTAACTTATGGCCGGAGGGTAGACTTTACTTAGCAGGTTCTGAAAGTTGAGCTAAATTGCAATTTGTGATTGGCAGTGAGGTAATTTCATTATGAGAGGTAACTTCAAAAACAATTATTCTGTCAATCCTTGATACCTCATATTTTTTTTAGTTGAAAATATCTATATCATGGAGTGCATAAGCAAATGGTGCAGTGCTATAAATAAAAATAAATAATACAGGAAAAAAACTCTCGATTTTCCAAAAATATCACAGATAATTGTCAGATTAAATATTTGAAATTTACATTTAAGCCGACATTTTTAGGCAAGCATTAAATATGCTGTGTATATATTTTTATTACTGTCTGACCTGAGCCAGACCTAGGCACAAAATCACAAAAAAAATTTAATCATAAATTCCTTTTATTGTCATGACTCACTGTTAAAATATTCGATTTTCTTTACTAAGCACTTATTATGTTATTGTCTTCGATATTACATTTTCAACAGCACAAATACACTGCAACATGCTACCATACAATAAAACTATTTCAACAGCTTTGACCTAGCCAATATTTAGTCCATCTTATAATTATTGTATTGGCTAGACCACTCAACATCTACTTTTCATTCAAACGGCAGCATGCAAGCATACAGTTATACTCTTGTAAAAATATCATGTTGTTTCTTTTAAATAAATATTTTGTATAACAAATGAGATGAACTAACCATTGTTTTTCATTATTATCAAGTGATTTCAGACGTTGATATAAGGAAAAATTAAATTTTGACATAAAAGTAGTTTTTAAAGATTATTCTTACAAAACCAAACAAATATTTATGTTATACGGAAACTAGTTTTTTTTTCTCGACAATAAACTTGTTTTTGCACATTTACTTTCTCACTATTTGATCAAAAATGGTTAGTTAAAAAATTATTAAAATTTATCATGGCTCATGGCAAAAAATTATTTATAAAAGAAACAGCACTATATATTTTTATCAAAGAGGTAATAAAAATATTATTAAATCTTATTTCTAATTATTGTCAACACAGCCTTATGAGTGAAAACTCTTATTGTTCTTCTTAATTAATCTTTTTTTACAATTATTCTACCATCCAAATACATATATTTTAAACATATATAAATATTCAGGCCACTAATTAATTGTAAGTTATTTTCTTAAAATGTTTAATAATACTTATCAATTCATTCTATCCATCGACTTCACTTTGGAATGGACAGAATATTCTTCTGTAAATCCTTAGATTTATTTTCATACATTTCTAATATTTCCTATTTAAAAATATATTTTTAGTTGTTTATTATTATTAAACAACGCATTTAAATAACGTAAAAAATAGTATTGAATAGTAGTGTAATTGATGTTCTTTATTATATTCTAGATATTTTTATTTTGCTCTCTCCAAATAACTCTTAATTTTAATAATGAAGTTTAAAAAAACATGATGAACTATATAACATCCAATTTCCAATTGCTGCTATTTTGTTAAAATAATATTGGATGGGCTGTTCTCTTGTTAAAGTTACTATTTTTTTTTTAGATTGTAGGACCAATTTGGTTTTCTTGAGTTGTTAAATTGGGTTATCCTAGCAAGTTAATTTTATTAAAAAAAATAAATAAATAAATAGAACAGGGATGAATATATTGAGTTTAAAAATATATCCTTCATATATTTATTCAAGCAAAAGCTTTAAGCATTTCTTTAGAATGCAACTTTTGGTCGTTATTTAAACTATAGGCAAGAGTGAAAAGGAATGATTTGTATAAAAAAGTAGGAAGGATTCTCTTGCGATCGCTTACATAAATTCATCCAGAAGTTAATATTAATCCTTTGCCAGTCACTATATAAAATATTTGAATTATTTTTATTTTTTTATTGTTACGTATATCATATTAAATATTATTGTCTTAACATTATTTTACTATGTGTACTAATATATTTTTATTACATATGCTAATAAGTGTTATTGTCTACTGTCATTTTATATTGCCTTAAAACATGATGATTTGATCCTCGTTTTTTATCTTGTTTGTTAAAATAAAACATTTTTAGTTTATTTAAGAAAAAATATCTAATTATTATATTAAATTTCAAAACAAAAATAAATTACTTTTTTAATATATCAAGTTATCATTAATCAACGTTCAATTCATCTAAACTGTAGAATTTTTATGATAAAATATGTTAGTTTTGAGTATTTTAAAACTTGACGAGGTATTGACTGGAGACAAAAACATTAAGTAGACAAGGGCTTCACCTTTTGATTTAAAGGTTAAACAGAAACAAATGGAATTTGGTCTTAAAAAGAATGAAAGGAATTAAGACTTATTAAGGGATACCCCATAATACATATTTTCTCTATCGATAAGCTGTTATCTATTACAGCAGATGTGGTGTATTTTTGGAGGTATTTATTGAGTGGAATTTATTAACTGTTTCCTTATTGGCTGGGGACTATCTTCCTAGGGCTTGCATTATTGTCTGTCTAAGGATCACTTTTTTTATGTTTAAACTTAATATTTATTGAACAATTGCTTGCAGGGAACAAAATTGAAAAAATGCAACAATCTCTCCATTTTATTGCATGGTTACAAACAAAGGACTCAAAAAAGCGAGTTAATGTTTTTTAATATAGGCTGTATCCCTAAAAATTATTACTTTTAGTAAATTTATTTGTATTCTAACCAACTCTAGATAAATCCAAGGTTTGATGATATGTAATGGATTATAATTAATCTTATTGCTTAAAATTTTGATATTTTCTAGGATGTTTTCAGAAATATTTTATTTATTATCAAGTAAAGTAACAAAAGTAAGTCATCATAGTGTAGATCCAATGTAGATTATAAACAATTTATTTAGAGGTTATTAAAAATTATAAAAGCTATTAAAAAAAAAAAAAGATGTTAAATAATCAGTTTTTAATGTGACTGACAACCCGTTTATGAAGAGATAGTTGCAACTTTAGTTTGTTCCTTCCACAGTTTATTAATTTTTCAAGATTTATTATTAGTTAACCATGAATTTGGTGATTTAACCCTAACTTTATAATATTTATATGAGGTTAAATCAGACACAATACTTTCAATTAAAAAAAAAATTGCTTAAAGGCAAAGAATTACTTATAAATGCATCTTTATAATATATATATATATATATATATATATATATATATATATATATATATATATATATTTTTTTTTTTTTTTTTTTAAATATAAAAATACTGTATTTCAAATACTGTACTGTACTAATCTAAGATATATATATAATTCATGTATACCCATTAGCTTTAAAAGGTTTAATATTCAGATATACAATCACAAAATGCCTGGATTTAAATATATAACTTAATTTTATTTCTCTATTCAGGGAGTAGTACTTGCATTAGTGGTTTTAAATATTTCATAGTTGAAGCGAATAGTCAAATCGAGTGAATGAACATTAAAATATAAAAGAAAAAGTTAGATGTAAACAGAATAAAATTTCACAAATGTCTATGAGGCAAATACATCCAACATAGTTTGAAGTGAATACTTTTCTTTAGTATAAATCATAAAAAAGATAAATCAATAATTAATTATTAAAAAGATCTTTTTAATATAAGCTAATATATTAGTATATACAAAGTTTGCAAATCGGATAATATTACTCGACAATTATTTAAATTATAGGACACTCATGCTATCACTTACCAATTGCTATATAAACATTGCATTGACTGCAAAGTTTTAAAAGACTAGCAGGTAACTTGCCGAAGATAATTGTAAAGGCAAGATGAAGAATAATGTACAAAATCATAGAAGTATAATTTACAATGATTTCGAGAAACCTATAAAATTTCAAGGGCAAACTACTGACCTAAAACAAGAAACTTTATTTACAATAACAATTCATGTTTTTAATGCAAATAACATGTACAAATTATGACAAACTGGCCAATACCTATGTTGAATTTATGATTCATTAATTCTTAATTCTGATTTTATCTGCAGCTTTTCCCCCCCCTATTCTGTAGCCATACTATAACACATAAACGAATATATTTTATTTCTTTTAAAGTTTGCGTATCTATCAAGGGAATATTTGATATGAATTGTCCCTAGAACTCAGTCAATTTTTGCTGTGCTATCACTTTTACATTTGGTTCATTATTATATTTTTTTTTTTTTTTTTTTTTTGGAATGCAAAAGTCCTGACAAAGAGAACATTACATGTTAATTTCTAGGCCTATTGATTATTGTTAATGAATGGGTTGAATGGATTAGTGGGTTTCAAAGGTTCAGTTGTTGTAGTATTGGTTTCTTCGTATAAGTAGGTATCTTTGCTTTCGGGTTGTACAGTTTCAGCAGTTACTATTTGATTAGTGTATCCAAATTGTCCCATGGATCCATAATCAACTACTCCTTTTCCATCCTAAAAATCATAAATATGATTAATTTGTTTTACCATATAGAATAGATTATTTTATTAGTAATTAATAAGATTTTTATTTCAAATTTTATCTTAATTATTTTACTTTACATAAAATGTAATAAATTTAATTGAAATGTTTCAATTTTATCTTTGATGTATTAAATTAAACATATTTTTAAATTCACACTTTGTATTCATAAGCAGTGTGAGATAAATCTTTTGTAAGACTTACATCGCTCGGCCCATTGAAAAAGGGAAGGAACAACCAATTGGTTCCCTCCAGTTAGACATAGATTTTGGTCTCCTATAGTGTTTGTAAGATGTGGTGAAAAGATATTCTAGTAAAAAAATTAGCTTCATAATTTGTTTTTATACAAGGGAGGGGCGCAGTGAGACGAATAAAATGGGCATGTAAAATTGCAAAACTTGGCAGGGAATCAATTCCGAAAAGATTAATAAAAGAGCCACCCTAAATTATAATGATGACTGGGGTCAGGGTAGTCTAGCATCCCTTATCAAGGTCATGGATATGAATAAGGGGGGGGGGGTTCCAAGAGGAAATGGGGATTTTTTATTATTAATAAAGGGCAGATTTAATATCAGTCATTAATAGAAAATATCAGTGGAAAGTAGCAGATCTATGTACTTATTTGACAATAGGATATTTTTATATAAAAGAGTAATTTTAACTTTTAAATGGAACCCTCAGTTTTGAATCTATTGCAAGAAAGAGGTAAAAACAAAATAGCACAACAAAATACCTGAAATGGTGGTGGCGACTTCACACTAGAAGGTGGGTCGGCCCACGGCTGAAGTTCTCCACTCGCAAAGATTGCATAAAACGTAATACCGATGAAATGAACTGTTGCAGCCATCAAGAAAACTATTTTCCATGAATGTTGACTCTGTAATGGGCGAAAAAAAAAGTTTATTTTACTTATAGTGTTTACCTGTTGGACTCTTTTGTTTGAAAAGAAAATACTTTTCCATTAAACTTTTACATAAAGGGGTGTTCAATGAGTATACTCAACATTGGGTTCCTTCCTCATCCAAAAATAAATTCTCTTTCATTTAGAATATAATAAATAGTTTGTTGCAATGAATGTAATCACATATGCTTAAAATGCTATGGTTTTGATAATTTGAAGATTGACAATTAAATTTATTTAGTTTAGTTTCACTAACAGGTTTTTATTTTATTTACTTTTTTATTTACAGTTTTTATGTATTTACTTTGAAACATTATGGTGCAACTTTTATACTCACATGATCCCTTGTTATATGATCAATTACTATAGGGCAAATCAACCCAGCAATAGTTCCAATACCATTAGACATTCCCATCAGAATACTAGCATATCTCGGAGCAATGTCCAAATGGTTAACATTGAAACCTGTAAACATAAGAAGAAGAAATATTATATTATAAATATTTACTATAAATATTAAATCAATTGATCTTTGTTTAATTAAGAATCTTGAATTTATTTTTTCATCTTTACAAATATATGGAGAGTAGAATATTAAATAATTATTGAATTTGTCTGGAAGGGCAGTTCAATAATCAATTCCTAAAAGATTGGTCATGATTAAAGAATGTTAGAAGTTCATATAAACAAAATATCTATTTTTTGGTTTATCAAAAATCAAAAATGTTTTAAAATTTAGTGTGTTAATTTTGATACAATTTAACATACAATATTTCATTTATCTCCCTTGCTGATTCCACTTTTCATTTTTTGTTTTTGGACTATCCATTTCTATAAAATGCTGATCCAGTTGGTTTTGATGACCAGGGTCTGTTATACCCTTAAATCCCATGGACAAACAAAAAATATGGCTTAGGAATCGTTGGCCACTCTTATCTACTCCTTCGCTACGTTGGCCTCACTATTTTTGTTTATATAGCTCTCTTTATTTTAGAGTTACATAGAATGTATAGATCTATATTTAAGAGTTTCTTAAATATATTTCCGTGATCAATGTTCATCTGAAAATATAACTGTTTTGTTAAGAGATCCATCAAATTACAGTTTATTCTCTGCCTTCATGTAATACTTATCCAGAAGGAGAAAATTCTTCTTCTTTATCTATAGCACTCATAAACCTCACATCGTTATAGAAATATAAAATACTGCTTGATGAAAATAAATTAAAGGGAATGGTATAATGGATACAAATTTGTAGAGTATGCTCTGCTTACCTGATATAGCGAATCCACTGAAGGCGACACCAAGGGTGAGAGCTATGTTCGCACCAACGGCAGTGTTTGAGTAAGCAACAACAACAAAAAAAAGTCCTTCCATACCGAAGCCTCCGCAGTTGAATACCTTCCTCACGTTTGTTGTTGTCATTATTCCGTTTTTCCTCACATAGTCTGCAAGCATACCACCAAAAGGCACTATGATGGTCATCAAAAGATGAGGTAGAGCACCCAAGAAACCTGTCTGAAAAAATGGTACATTTTTTGGTTTTCATGAGAAGTTTCACTTATTTATAATGCATATGTAGTATTTTATAGCTTAAATGAATTAAACAGGTTCTTCCAAAAGTGGTAATATGGGAAAGAGGACTTGATTTTGTAAATTAAGACTTTTTAAAGGTTACTCACTTCCTTGATTTTGAGACCGAATCTTGTTGAAAGATAAGAAGCTTGAAATAATACGAGTAAGTAGAAGTTCCAAGATCGACAAAAGTTTGCCACAATAATGGCATAGACTGGCATCGAACTGAAGAACTTAGACCAAGGTGTTGTGGATAGTGTTGGCATTGCAGACTGAGTCGTTGAACCTAAGGCCATATTTTTAAATTACAAAAAAAATAATGAAGTAGGATTCATTTTATTCTCTTTAGGAAATTTTTAAATGACCTGAATTTTAAGTTTATATAAATATAATTCTCTACATGTTTATATCTTTCACCTTAGTAAGGAAGAGTTTGGTCTGCATAAGGTTTTTCTTTAAATGAAGGGATCTCTTCCAATGAGTTATCTTGTATTCAATTATCCCAATGTTTTGGGCTTTTGGCAACTTTTTTTATTGTCACTGTGTTCATTGAGTGACAATGAAATAGTCCAGAGCCATGAATAATTATTAATAAAAAGTGGATCATGTACAAGGAAGAAATGACATATATATTTTCATATTTAACAATTCATGTGTAGACAAACTAGCATCCCTGTCGCGGCTTTGCCCGCGAGCCTTTAAAATCAATTCTGTGATCATTATCTTGGTATTGATTTAATATAATATGTCAACTGATATTAAGGAGATTTAGTAGAATCGGAGCTTCTGGTAGGTGGAATGTTGGTGGGGGAAGCTGCCGGCCGGTAGAAGAGAGGGAGACGCGCTATGGAGAGAGTTCACTAAAACCTCAGAAACAAAAAATTGCTTACTCGTTGTGAACGCTTCATTTTTTGGCTTTAAAAAATGGTTTTTGATGCCCTGTAGGATCTTTAAAATGAGTCCAAATTAGACATTTTTTCTCGAAGTGCATAGATAGGTGTCCGTTAAATGAAAGAGAGTTAAAAGACAATGTCGCCATTTAAGCCCCTTAGGGGTTACATTTTTGAAATTCCTTTCTTGGTGGTTACCTACATCGCGTTTAAAATCCACATTCCGAACTTCAAGTTTCTATCATTAGTAGTTTTTGCTCTGCGTTGATTCTGTCAGTCAGGACAAAGCCTCTTATATATGCAGAGATGACGATGGAATTTAAAAATGTACAATAGATGACCCCAGAAGATGGGCCAAAACTTGAAACGTTGGGATAATGAAATATAAGATAACCAATTGGAAGAGATTCCTTCATTTAAGGAAAAACCTTATAAATATAATTAAATACCTAAAGATTGTTCTATGTAAAAGAGCTCCCGAGCTGAAATGGTTGGATGTTTGGATGGCTTTTCAAAAGTCAACCACAGCCATACCAAGTACCAGATTAGACCCATCACACCTGTAATCAACAAAAAATACATAAATAAAAGCAGTTAGTATAATGTTTACTTTAATTATTTTCCGAATATTTATTGAGTACCATAGAAGTAAAATGGTGCTTGCCATCCAACACCAGCTGTAAGCATTCCAGACAGTGGCATGCCCAGAACTACACCAGCGTAGCTGCCACTGAAGGCGAGTGTAGCTAGCCTACTGCGCTCCAATGGTGGTGCCCAGTACCTCCAGATACCGTGGCAAGCTGGGTAAGTGACACCCTATTAAAGGAAGAAGACATTTAGTAGAAATGAGATCCATTTTGATGTAATAATAATGCACTGTCTTGTTAGTTACCTCAACTAGTCCTTGAAGGATCCTAACAATTATGATGAGTGCTGGCTGGGTATCTGCAGCTACAGGGAGGAGGAGGTTTAAGAAGGATGAAGTTGCTATGGCCATTCCAAATATCCTAAAAATACATCATTGTTGATAGAATATTAAATTGAACTGTGGTGGTCAGAAAAAATTGTTTTATATCTTCATAAAAGAAATGTTTATTCCAGAATTATTTACTGACATGTTTCCTATGTTAATATTGAAATTAAATATTGTAGAGTAATAATGTTAATATTTTAAATTATATTTGAATGATATCAATATTAACAGCAATGTTGTTGAAAACATTTATTGTTTAACATTAAATATATAATAGAGCTTGTTCATCAAGCTCAAGAATATTTAATTGCAAACTTGAAAATATGGCCTATAATTTTATGCATTATGAGGCACTTGATAGACCAGTAGTCTCAAATGGTGGAAACATTTGAACTCTTTTAACAAAAAATGCATCAAACATGCTAGACAGACTGAAAAGAGTAGTATATTAAGAGTTATAGTACTTTGTATTTGGGAATAGTCACTTGTGGTGAATAAAATGATATAACTCTGCAAGAAATTATGAATCTTGCTGTTTTATATTTATTCTGTACAGTTATGGCCTAAGTGGCTATAAGAGGTTATGCCATAAGAGGGGGGGGAGGGGCTTAATCTGTAGGTGTAACAATTTTTAACCTGTTTTCACCAGAGAAGGAAGTTCGAGATTTATTTCATGGATCCGCAACAAAATAAAAAGACTAAAATGGCTTGGACATGAGACTAAAATGAGCAATGATTATGTGAACGGTAGGATATATATAATTTCTTGGAGGTTTTTTCCCTTCCTATGGATCTATATTGGTGAGGCAGGATCTTCAGTAACTGAGGATCTCTGCAAATGATAAAACAGAAAGAGATTGAAGGTAGCTGTAGAGCAGGCTAAGAGCAGCTTAATGTGCCTGTTTTACTGATAGTACGTGAAGAAGAATGATATAATTACAACAACAGTATGGATACATTAAAAAATAGTTTTTTGAAAATGGTGATGGAGACTTAATGAATGGCTTGCCACTGTGTAAAATTTACCATATAGATTTGTCTTATACAAGATCCATAGTAAAATCTAAAGGAATATCAATATATTGATAATATGAAATATTTAGGTGCAAGGACTAAATAACTAATAATTTAAAAAATCCTTTTTTCTTTTACAGTTATTAAAACTAACTAATTTTCAGATGAGTTACCTGTTAGCAGGGTATTTTGATGCCAGGAATCCACCAGGAACCTGAGTAACTAAATAGCCCCAGAAGAAGGAGGAGTCAACTGCACTCTCCATTCCAACAGACCAGTGGAACTATTGCAAAATTATATTAATATTTGTGAAATGAATTTCTTACACAGTAACATCGTACATTAGGTTCGTCCATGGGTTTTTGCACTTACTAAGGACAAGGGGATTATCTGACATGCTTTAACTTCACTCCGAAGTGTGCTATAATGAGGACGAATATCCAGTTAGAAGGGACTATGTTAAACAGGTCAGTTATGATCCTATGTTTTTCTTACGACATCGGTGGTATTGGGTGGACTTTTGAAGCAATGAAGGATGTCTTTCTCAAACTGAAGAAGAAGAACGGTAAGAATGGGGCTCATTATCAATGAAACAAAGACCAATTATAAGCATGTGAATCCAGTTAGTGAAGGTCAGATAGATGGTCAAGTGCACATTGGTTTGCACACCTTTGAAAAAGGTGAGGAATTCATCTATCTTGGAAATAAATTGAACTCCAGAAACGACATGAGCCCCCAAACCCATTGGCTAATAATGTCTGTCAACAGTTGCTACTTCGTACTCCAGAGGCACCTCAAGATTAGGAGTGTATCTAGGACCCATAAGGTGCTAGATAGTCCCTTACATTTTTTATACAAAACTCTGACCAGACCCTAGGAACTAGCTCTCTCTCAACATTGAAGTGCCGAATCCTCGGCAGAATATAAGTGCAGTCTCCTATGATGGGGCCTTGAGATAGTATATCAATGTGTAGTTGATGGTAATTTACAATGATGCCGACATAGGCACAGTCATAAAAATTGGTCGATTACATTAGGCAAGAATAGGCGAGGGAGAAATCCCAATGAAGATACTGGACAAATGGCTGGATGGAGGGAGGCCAAGGTTGATAGACCTAAGCTGCGCTGGACTGATGGTGTATCAGATGATGTAAGGTCCATTCTTGGACAGCAAAGTGAAGTCTGGTGGCCTTGCTACCCCTTGGAGTGTTGTGCCAGTTAAGAAGAAGCGACATGTTATAATTAATATGTATTCATGTAATATCTTAAAATAATAAATTTTATTACAGAATTAATGTAATTGATTGATTTTATTCATGTTCATTTGTTGTAATATTGGTATCTTGATCTCAATGGATACTCTAAGTTTAAAAAGAAAGTAAAGCAAAATCCATAATGTTTTGGCTGTTTGTTCTATTACTTAAATTGATAATTTTAGGCTACTTACTGGTCGCACATGAGTTGTGTTCTGTTTCTTCACTGCATGCTCCTAAAACAGATTGTAATAATAATACATTTTTTTTTTTTTTTGTAATATGCATATATTAATAAAATTATTATCTTTCTCTAAATTTAGTTAAGCATATATTTCATAGGAATCAAATTATTAATTGAACATATTCAAACACATTTCTCTCCTTCCACCTAAAATCTTTGTTCTTTTTTAACCTATCTTAGGATTTATAATTTATAAATTATTTTTCATATTCAGTATCATAAATTCTGAAGGTATTCTTTATTTATTTTTTTATTGGACTTCTGGAACTAGTTCTTCATGAATCATACATCTAAATTTATTTAACATAATAAAAAAATATGTATAAAACTTTGATAAATTTTAAAACAGGAAATAAAAATGAACAAAAATCAAACATATCTAATGTTTTACAACCACCATAGCTCTTAAAGGCAGTTATCCTTTGGTTTATTGGTTAAAAAATCAACATTTTTTTTATCATTATGCGAGTAAATAATTATGTAATTTCTATTCTCATTCCAGTAAAATTGATTTTTTTTTTAACTTTTATTTTTTAATCCACACCTGTTGCTCAGCCTGTGACATTAAGCAGATGAGACATAAAGAAGATATTAGTCATGTCAGGCATGAGGGGGGTCAATGCCCATGGGCACCTCCTACTCATAACATGAACCTTCAAGAGAGGTTACCCTAGGATATCCATTAGCCAACTCTTTTTCAGCCTTCTTCGGCTTTTATCTGTTTGTCTGGCATGTGTGTTGTGGCCATGTCTTGTATAAGTCTATTGGGATGTCCATAAATTTTGTCAGGACATTTTTTATATAAAGTCCGAATGTAATCATTTACTATAGATATGCGTAAGTCTGTATGTAATGTTTTGTTACTAACATACCAAGGAGCATGAGTGATAAGTCAGCGTTTTTTATTGCAAAGTTTGTATTTTTCGAATCTGAGTCTTTTTTGCTATCCCGAAAATTTGTATAAGTCCATATAGGAATTAGTAAATAAGTGTAAGTATTTAGTCTTTGTCTTATTTTTAGAGCCGAACGTTTGTGCAAAAGAGAATAGTGAAGCCTTAGTCGATTGTTTAGGGTTAGACGTTTCTGCTTTATATGTTGATGATTGATTGCTTTATATGATTGAATATAAATTTGTTGAACTGAATGTAGGTAAAAAATTTGGTAGAAAGAAATAGATTTTTTAACTTTACAAAATGAATAGTAATATAAACATGGAGCAACTTTTAGTAATTTTTGTTTTTAATTTGTAACAATTAATAAATCGGAGAATCGCAAATTAATTTTCTGAGGTAGTAAAGCAACCATAAATTAATTGTATTGTTTTTAAATTAATTCAAATGTGGTAAGATGACAAATGTTTTAAGAACAACTCTTTTCTATCTCTTTAATTATATTATATTTTTAAAGATATGTTATATAATATATAATAAGTGAGGTTCCTTTTTTCTTCATAAGCATTATAAAATATGTAAATGAAATCAACTAATCGCCTTTTTAAAATTATAAATTTAGAATCACTTGTACTTACTGCTGCCTTCGCTGTTTCATCGATCTATGAAGCATGCAACAAAGAAGAAAATGTCAAATTTAAGTATTAAAATATCAACTGACAGTTAATTCATCTGCATGACACCTGAAAAAAAAGTTATAAGCGTGTGAAATGAATGTTACAAATAAGGAAATTAAAAATAATAAATAATAATCATTCGATTACATAAAACAATTATAGTGTATATATGGATCAATAAATCCGGAATATGGTCCCCAGGGTTGACACCTCCAAGTTGACATCCAACATTGGAGGATATCTCGCGTCAATTCCCGTTGGTTCCTCGTTAGTCACGACTTGCTCGCAATCTGACAGCCGTAACTCAACTAAGCCTCGGAAGCCTGTCACCAACAATTTCACACACGGCCGATCTATTTGCTATTATATCATAGCAAGTTTAGAATTAACCTATTATGTATAATTCGATAATATTATTATGAAATAGTTGGGAGAAAAATGTCCCTTTTTACATATAATCCCTTCCCTCTTTTGAAAGGGGGGGGGGGCGGAATAAGGTTTTTCTTTTCCTATTTCTTTGTTCAAATTTCAAGGTTTTGTAATAAAATGAAGTTTTCTGAAATATTTTAATTTAATTTAACAATTAAATATTTGTGGAATGTCATGTGTGGATTTAAATTTAAAGTTGCACATAATTTCAGCTTTTAGGCATTAATAAAAGGTTTCGTCAAAATATGAAATAATGCCGGTCATGTATGAGGAAGGATGACACCTTTTCAATCTCCTCCTATTCTAGTTATTTTTCTTGTTCTTATTCTTTGTTATCTCTTTGGTGGTACGTCAGAGTGAGCTATTATAAAAATGCTGCTAAAAAGTTTAACCCGTGGTCCAATGTTAATCGAGGACCAATGGGATTTTGTTGTGAATAGAGGGATAAAAAAATAAACTTTATTCTTGATCGAAGTCCCTTTAGAATAATAGAATAGAACATAAAATAAAATTACATCTGGACGAATAATTAAAGTAATGGATAATTACAGTTCATAATTGCATGAGAAAGTTAATCAAATAAAAGTAAATAGTTCTAAAAAAATTAAAAGATACAAAATGGCGTATTCTTGATACATACAGTAAGATTTTTGACGCTTAGTTTGAAATGTTTGCATTGGCGGATCCAGGGGGGGGGGGGGCTGCGGGGGCTGCAGCCCCTCCCTTTGGAAAATTTTTCGTCATTTAAAGATAAAATTTGACTTTCCATAATGTAAAATAGCAAGTTAAAGAACAAATAATGTGCAGAGCAAGTAGAATTTTAGTTGTGGGAAAGGAACATGAAGGGAAAAAAGCTGATAAGCAGATCCAAATGAAGGAATGTGGGGCTGCAGCCCCCCCCTTTAGGACTGCAGCCCTCCCCCCCTTTACGATCGGCTGGATCCGCCCATGAGTGTTTGCGAGTGGGTATTTAAAGAATTTATTTTTCCGACAGAACTATGAATATAAAAAAAAACAGGGAATTCACTTGTTTGTTTGTTTTTGTTTTAAGGTGTAAAACATTTAAAGTCATTAACGCCTAAGGGAATTCACTTCTGTTACTGAACATTCAAATCTCTCTCTCTCTCTCTCTCACTCTCTCTCTCTCTCTCTCTCTCTCTCTCTCTCTCTCTCTCTCTCTCTCTCTCTCTCTCTCTTCCTTCTCGCTCTCTCTCTCTCTCTCTCTCTCTCTCTCTCTCTCTCTCTCTCTCTCTCTCTCTCTGTCTCTCTTTATATATAATATAAATTAATGGTGTAAATTTCTTATATAATTGCTTAAGTCTGAGAAATGATTTACTCTTAGACTTTTCTAGGAAAATCCAATGTGAAAAAGTTGTTGTTTTCTCGATCGCCAAAAAACAAAAGACAAAGCGGATATACGTCTTCTCCATTTGACCGTTTTTTATCTGATCAAGGAAGAATCTGTTATGTTTTCCGGTATCCTCAGGCTGTTCCAGTTTGGAATATAACATTGGTTTGAAGATTATGAGATGGGGATATTTTGAAACGGAAGGGGAGGCAGCCGTCCGTGGAGTGGGTGAGCCCGCGAGTAATGGCCCATTTGTTGCCCTCGCTCTCTGACGTCACTTCCTGCCTCACAATGGTGACTTGATCTACTGCTCTTAAAGCCATCTAAAAGCTTTGCTTCAGAAAAGATGACGATTTCTCTTTCTTTTTGTCAAGGGTCGAAAAGAAAAAAGAAAAAAAATACAGAAACCAAAAGTTTGGGAAACCGTTTTCATTACTACTCCCTCTCTTTCTTGTAACTTATTTGTTTGTATTGTTTATTTATTGAGCTAAATAGATTAAAAATATATGGTTTAATTTTTTTATGTAAATTTATATAATATTGTTTCATTAGTAACATTTAGTTTGCTGGGACTGGCTCTATGGCTTATCGTATCTATGGCTTATCGTAATTTTACGAATCCTTAACATTCTAAAGGTAAATGTTACTAATGAAAGAATATTATTATGTATTTTACACATTAAAACTTAATATAGGGTCATTTCATCTCACATCAACACACTTTTTTCCCTCACCATCTTAAATTTTCGATGATATTTGTTACATAGGATACCTACCCGTAGACTAAAAAAATATCAAATTTTAGCTCAGTATCTCAAACGGTTTTCAAAATTTAGCAAAGTAAACTCACTGAAAAACGCACAATTTTGACCTGTCGCATAATCTGTAAATTAAAATTGAAGCTCTTCTAGGCAAGATAGAGAGTTGAAATCTATGTTATTTTAAAGCTAAATCTAAGGCCTTCCTTATGACATGCAAGTTTTTCAAAATTTGAATTTCTCAAAAAGCGCAATTTTTAAAAATCTGAAACAATTCAGTAGAGTTGATAAGATTGCCATTAATACGTTTTGTAAAAATTATGATGGGACAGCAAGGGGTTCATGCTTAAAATAATTATTGAAAAATGTGAGCATTGCTTATGGATGGAAAAAACCATTAGCTATTAAGCTTGTCAAACTGTAGCCTATTTTATCAAACTAATTTTTTTCCTAAACTCGCCACAATTCTTTGAAAAATTGTATAATTCTGGATATTGTGATTTTACTCATCCATTTTGACATTTTTCTTAGTATTTTTTATCTTTTACAGAATGCTTTCTTTATTTGCGTGAATTTTTTGAAAATGAAGTAACTTCTATTTGACCCACGTTAATAACGAAAGCTAATCTTGATTTCATTTCTTCTTTCATGCTAGCATTTGCTCAAACACAAGGGACTTAAAATAAAACTCAAACGGGGTCTTTTTCATTTTGCTTCTATACATTCTGTGATGTACCTAGTCTAGCCATAAATTCTGTCACAACTCATGTGATAAATTTTATCTCTAAGATAAGAAGGGATGGCCTTGGTCTTGCTGAATCCTGCAGGGCTAAAGGTCCCTCTAGCCAGCCAGGTAAGTCATGTCAGTCAACTTCCTGTTATTGAGATGGAAGGGTCAAGAAAAGAAAACTGTGCCATTGTTTTAGCTCTGTTCCAGTGCGGTAAAACTCCGACTGAAATTTTCAAAATTTTAAAACCCTTAGAATTCAGTCGTCGTTTAGTTTATCGCACCATCGACAGATACAAGAAAACCGGTGGTACTCAGGACCGGCCTCGAACGGGCCGTCCATGGAGCGTTAGGACCACAGCTAAGATAAAAACAGTGAGGGCACGCATTGCAAGAAATCATCTTCGAAAACAAAATATCCTAGCCCGGGAGATGAATACATCAGCAAGAACAATCTCAAAAATTATTGGTGAAGACCTTGGTCTAAGGGCCTACTGACGCACCACTGGTCATCTTCTTTCTCCTTCTCTGAAGAAAGTAAAGCATTGCTCAGCAGTTACGCAGATAACCTGCACAGATAAATTCTTTTCACAGACGAAAAAAAATTTACTGTAGAGGAGAAGTTGAATAAACAAAATGATAGGGTTTATGCTACCAGCTCCAAGGAACCAGTCAAAGCCGGATAGAGGCCACCATCCTTCAAGTGTGATGGTTTGGTGGGGAGTTAGCTGGGAAGGTGTAATGGCCCTCCATTTTTGCGATAAATGAGTAAAAATGAAGGCTAAAACATACCAGGAGGATGTGCTGGAGAATGTTGTACTTCCCTTGAACGATACCCTTTTAGCTGAGAAGCACTGGATATTGCAGCAGGATTCAGCTCCAGCACATAACGCAAAAAGTACGCAAGCCTGGCTACGCAAAAATCTCCCTGAATTTATAACTGCTGAACAATGGCCCTCTGGTAGTCCAGACCTCAACCCTCTGGGTTACAATCTGTGGTCTGACTTGGAAGACATGGCCTGCAGAGTGAGACCCCCTAAGATAGAATCATTGAAGAGGTCCCTGGAAAATGCTGTTACAAATTTCCCCGTGAAAAAGGTGCGTGCCGCCTTAGATGAGTGGCCAGGTCGTTTGAAGGCCTTTGTTCATGCAAATGGAGGACATTTTGAATTATAATTTTATAATAGAAGTTTGTATTGTATAATGTAATAAACATCTTTATAGAACTCTTGTTTCTTAAATATTCAAGTTTTTCTTTGTGACAGAATTTTCTGCTAGACTAGGTACTTGGTCTTCCCTTGAAAGCACCTTACAATTTTGAGAGAGTTTATGCCGTTGATGACCCGACATCATCTGCATAGGCAGTTTGTTGAGCTAGCCTATTCACGATTTTAGTGATGAAGGATCTCACTGCTATTTCTGAAGCCAAATGTAATAATTTTGGGACAACTGATCACATTCTTTAAGTCAAAGTCTCTGTAGAAGTAACCTTTGCACAAGCCGACATAATTTCCCCAAATTTATCGCACCTCCATCTTCAATCTCAGCCTACCTTGAAATACACAACAGAAGATTCACGAAAAAATATCAAAAAGAATTTTGATATTCCAACGCAGGTTGATAGCCACTGATTTCACTTTGCAAGAAAACTAATGAGCGCTATACCTTCTAGTGCTTCCATCGTGATCCACTTTTTCATGGAGGTGTTGAATTCTCTTATTAATCTTTCGTCTTTGGCCGAGAAATACTCTTTGACATCTTTTACCCTCCTTAATTACCATCATGGGCACCTTCATCTTTTGAAAGAAGGCTGTATAGCTCTAGGTTTACTCTTCTGTATTCTTTACCCTTCTTTCTTCTCATACTCCGAGTGTTTCTCCTGTTTCGCCGAATTCCAACTTTCCTTGTCATTCCATTCACTTTTTCATCTGCATTGCTTATATCCTCTCCTATTATCCTATCTTATCCTTCTACAGTATGTTTTTTTTTAATCTTAATTATGGAAAATCTCCCATATTTAGCTGTTATCATTTATTATTCCTTAGCCTTTCGGGCTTTTGATCCCCCGTCAAGGGATTATTCGGAGGTTCATTCTTGAATACTCTACAACCATCTACTTTGTCAATGCTTGTTTCATGTTATAAACTCATGTCAAGAATCACAACTAATAAAACTTAAAAACATTTTTGGTGGTTGTTAAATTTAATTCATGACATATGTTGACATAAAAAATAATTGAAAAGGTAGATGGTTGCAGAATATTCAAGAATGTCACTCCAGACAATCCCTTTTTATTGATGTTAGAGAATAATAAAATATAAAAATCAAATATGGAAGAGGTTCCTTAATTCATAAAATCTGATGGCGATGCTCGCTACATACAATTTTCACTTACCAACTTACTTTGATTAGAAATTTAATTGTTTTGTTAAATTCCTCAAAGCGATTTCTCAAAGCCACACATTTTCCCACATTCATTTACTTGTTTTTGTTTGTACGTGCTCTTTAAAGTACACTAATTAAGCATAATACTCCAAGTCGTCTGATTTTATAATTTTCAATGTAGTTGTTCAAAACTTCATATAGTTACAATGACAGAAATAATTTCCATTAAATGAACAGAACATCTTTAATTATAAACAATCGTCTGTTATTAGAGGTGTACTGCGCATGCGTGGGCTCAACGTGTCTTATGGGTTGACGAAATATTTTTCTTTTTCCAGTATATGTTTACTAGATTTTTTTTATGTTTAATATTTAGCCATTTCTTATTTTTAGGCGAAACGAGAGACAGATAATTTCTCCATATATAAAAAAAAGGGCTCTTTATAGGAAAACAAAAAAGGCCCGTTCCAATTTAAGCACCCTCAGAACATTTTAATAATGATAATATGATAACTCCCTTAATATGACGAGTTAGATAAAAATCTGATAAAAAGCCGTTTATGAGGAATTCGAAAAAAACGTAAACATGGGAAAAAATCTGGTGCGTGCGCGCAACACACAACTTTCACTTACCAACTTACTTAGAATAGAAATTAATGCGTTTTGTTAATTGCCACTACTCAAATGAACAGAACGGCTTTAATTATGAACAATGGTCTGTCATTAAAGGCGTACTCTGCATGCGTGGGCTCAACGAGTTTTATGAGTTGACTGAATATTTTTATATTTTTCTTCTCTTTATGTTTTCTTTATTTTTATCATATCTCATATTTAGCCATTTCTTATTTTTAGGCGTAACGAGAGACAGTTAATTTCTCCATATAAACAAAAACAAAGGTACTTTATAGGAAACAAACAAAAAAGGCCCCCCCCCCCCAAAAAAAAAAAAGGCCCCTCGGAACATTTTAATAATGATAAGGCTTACCTGATATTAAATAACACCTCATTTTCATTTAACATGACGAATTTGATAAAAATTAAAGCTCAACGTTAAAGCCGTTTTTGAGATCATCGAAAAAAAGGTAAACATTGGAAAAAAAATTGTGAAATAAAGTCCCACCTCCGTTTGACCAATTTTGATGAAATGTTGGCTATCACATCTTTTGCATATACATACATCAAATACCCAGTTTGATAAAAATCGTTAAAGCCTTTTTAGAGTAAATAAAAAAAATACGTGAAAATGATACAAAATTTATTAAGTAAAGTCCCCCCTCCGGTTGATCAATTTTGATGTAATGTTGGCTATCGCATCTTTGGCATACACATACATCAAATACCCAGTTTGATCAAAATCGTTAAAACCGTTTTTGAGTAAATAAAAAAAAAAACAAGTGAAAATCATACAAAATTTATTAAGTAAAGTCCCCCTCCGGTTGATCAATTTTGATGAAATTTTTACAGTCATATCTCGGGCATATAAATAGATTAAATACTCAGTTTAATCAAAATCGTTAGAGCCGTTTTTGAGAAAATCGAAACTTAAAAAGTTATTAAATAAAGTACCCCCCCCCCCCCTTTGAGCAATTTAGATGAAATTTTTGCTGTCACATCGCGGGCATATACTTACACTAAATACCCAATTTCAGGTTCGCACGGTTTATAGTTTTTGAGCTAGTCTGTTCCCACACACACAGACCATTTCGCGGGACTTGGTTAATTGGACTCAGGGGACCCCAAAACGTGTATTTCCGTTGAAAACCGGAAGTCGAAATTTTTCACGATCGCAATACTTCCACTTACTTACTTATTTCATATATAGGTAAGTGAAAGTAAAAAGTTATGAAATAAAGTGAGGGGGTACTTTATTTCGCAACTTTTTTCCCATTTTTACGTTTTTTTCGACGTTTGACCATTTTGATGAAATTTTTGCTGTCACATCGCGGGCATATACATATACATGACATATATATATATGAGGCAAATACCCAATTTCAGGTTCCTACGGTTTATAGTTTTTGACCCAGTGTGTTTACACACACATACCCAGACGCAGGGGACCCCAAAACGGGTATTTACGCTGAAAACTGGAAGTCGTAATTTTTCGCAATCGCAATACTTTCCCTTACTATATATTTCATGTATAGGTACGTGAAAATAAAAATCTAATGAATCAGAATTTCCTCTCATTCGGTGAAGATGGAATAAGTGGAAGAACTACAATAGTATGTTAATTTTAGACACGGAATTCTTTGAAAAATGTTTCTTCAAATCGTTCTGCGAATCCCTACCTTAGTTCCTTCAGGTTTAGTGGTATATTTTGTGTTGCTTTACCAGATTTTACCAGATAGCAATAAATAAAACGATATGTATAGAGATTATATAGCCATTTTTAAATTCGCTTCTGAGGGTTTTCGAGAGTAGGTATTTTAATTGGAAAGTTTACGAACCAGAGGATTTGGGCAGCCGAGAAATTTAAAATTTTTATGAGATACATCTGCTTAGGGCTAAAATAGCAACCAATCGAATGTTAAGCTTTTATATATAATGCTTAATGTAAAATAATAAGGATTTGAAACAGGTAATTAATACGGCTTTTTTTTCGTGACTAGTTACCTCTCGCATAGTTAATTAGTCCAAAAATCTTTATTAGGTAAGACTATAGATTAGATAGCTACAGACTATAGATAGCTACAACTGGTTAATTAACGAGAAAAAAGAAATTCTCGAGAAATAGAGCAACCACCTTCTATCTAAAGATGTGAATCGTATTTTTAATTCAAATTATAACCTCTTTTACCATCAGTTGAGTACATTAGGTGTCAGCGAGGAGTACACCATGACTCAAGCACCTATAATTTGGAAGAGAGCCCTCATGCAGCTCAGGTTGTCCAAGGAGAGCGATCTGCGGTTCTACCTTCACGGCATCGCTTACAATATTAACACGCAGCAGACGTGCACTATATGCAACCAGCGAAAGCCAGAACGCTCGCTCACATCTTCCTGGAATGTCATATATACAAGCCCTTGCGCTCTCACTACCTCAGTGACATCAGCACTTCTTTGATCTCTTCGAGTTTAGAAGAACAATTAATCAGGAAACTAACACCAACAAGTTATGGGGAGATAAAAAATGTTTATTTTTATATCATACAGATGTCCGGATTAGGTCGTTTGTGTCATGGGAATGAAGTATGGCTGTGAGATGGGGTTAGTAAGAAAAGAGATAGAGAATGAGGGGAAAACATCAAAGTTCAATTTTACCATAATTACCTGATTATGGTAACGCATATGAGCTTATGGTTATATGATAGAAGTTTAGCGTTTGTCAGCTAAATTTCGTTTATTAACACAACGTTGCTACTATCGTATATGAACGGGTAGATATACCTACTGTAGAATGGATAGTGATATATACTATCTTTGAGCGACACCTGGAAGAAAACATGACAACGTAAATTTATTACATATAAATGTAAATTTACATATTATTTATTAACCTAGTGGATTAATAGGACATATGTTGGAGTCTGTGTTACTGTGTTTGCCAGACTAGGTAAAAAAGAAATTTTTATTTCCGAAGCATATTTAAATATTCTTACTGAATCTCGAGCCGTGAAAGGAAGAACATGCTGGTGACCATGCTCACCCCTACCGTTGTACAAATATCAAGGTGGAAGAGAAATTGAGCAGGTAGTGGCCCCGCCCACCGACCAATGGAAGAAGGCGGCTAATGACGTATTGATTTGACCCCGCCCCCAACACCCCCACTCAATTATCCCGGATTCCTCCTCTAATTTGATATTTCATGCTCATTCATCCCCCATTCAAGGTTGTTACACCAATATCATCATCGCTTACCAGTCACGATTTTAATCTAATATACATTTTTTTTCTCAATTTTACCAAACCAGTACTTAATTTAATTTTTTTTTTTTGTTGATCAAATAATTGCTTACAATTATTATTATTTTTTTTTTTTTTACTATTTAGGTGGTTTTTTTGTTAGGACAAACCAGTATGAAAAAATATTATTTATTATTTTTAAAAAGTATTATTTTATTAACTACTTAACATTCACGTACTTACTTGACGAAAATTCTGTTTTCTCTTACTGGCATCAATATTTAACGCCAGGAAAAATATAATTTACTCAAACTTTTGCCAGCTAATATTTACTGTATTTTATTTTTTAGTAATTTTATACTATTATTTTCATAGATTGCATTTATCGTACATCGGCAAGAAGATGGTTAGGTATAACTCAAAAAACATTTTTTTTGTATCATCACATTTTTCAAATGCACTCTGAATTTTACTCTGTATATACAAATGACGACTAGGGAAAATACTTTTCCCTCGGGGAAGTTATTACCACTTGTAGGTACTAACTGCATCTCAAAAGTAGCTCTCTACCTGCGTAAATTCCATCATCTGCTCCATAACAGAATAAGGTAAATTTTGTCTTACGGAAATTTTAACCCTATTGTGATTATATTCTGGCATTGTAGGACTTGTCATTCTGATTCAAACTCATGCATAACTCAAAATTGATATATTTTCAGTTGTAAACATCTTTTTGACGACGTGCGATATGTTTTTAGAATTATAGTCATCTTTATTGTGATTTTTTTTTCTTGTTACATAACACATTTCCTTCTAATGTCTCACAATTGTCAGTCAAAATCATTCTTAGGGTCTCAATATAGGAAAAAAATTAAATCTGAAATCTTTAAACATTAGCGAAGTTGATGATAGTTTTTTTAAATTGGTTAAATTTATACTCAAAAAGAAAATTTCGAATCGGAGTTTTCAACTTAAATAAGCGATTTACTAAATGTTCCCAAAAAATTTCTCTACCGATTTCGCTAAGCACTTTATATAAATTTACAATTAAATTTTATTAAATATCAGCTTGGTGCTGATATTATGCTGGTTCAAATAGGACACCTCTGAATTATATTTAATTTTGATAGAAAAAAGTTCCCTATGAAAAAATTTAATAATTAAATTAAGGAGAAATATTTTCCTACGTTGCAACAATGTTCTGGATTTTGGTAATAATACGGTTATTAAAGTAAAATTAACTTTTGAACACCATAAGATTTTAGACATTTAATGGCCGAAAAGTACATGACTAATTATCATAATATGTTTATTTTCACTTACCTATACATTTATTTCTTTTAATTGTTAATAATTTCCATGAGTGGCTGGAATTCCTGAGAATTTTATTAAAATTTCATAGAACGGAAATGGGAATCCGATAAAAAAAAACAAAAAAATAAAACATTAAATTAATTTCCAGCTTCGCAAACTGAGTATAAACAGTCTGCACTCCTTATATTTTAAATTTATATTTACATACTTATATTTTCGGTTAAAGTACTATTATCAATATTAAAATTAATTTCTCCTGATAATAGAGTGGTATTAATAGTTTTAAATGAAGCGAAGTAGATATTTTAATAGGTATCTTGAATCAGATCAACGTCAATTATTCCTGAAGTTAAAACCCCACATATTTGAAAGCGCCCTATAGATATTTGATTTTAACCATGCGAAAGTTTCTTTTCAAATATTTATAATGTTTTATTAACTAAAAAAAAAAAAAAAAATTTTCAAGGTTCATAAATTTTAAATATACTTACCGACGTAAATTCCAGTTTAGCCATACCCATGTTACATCTCATTCCAAACGATATTATAAATCCTGTAACATATGATTTGATGAACATATAAAAATAGTCAGAATATAAAATCAGAATTTACAGAATATAATTATTTATATAATATTAAAGTAAGCAGAAGTCCCACTAAAAAAAAAAAAAAAAAAAAAAAAAAAAAAAAAAAATGGGGTTATTGGGCGCTAGAAAAAACAACATGTATAAAGCATACGTATTTATTTACAAAATGCTTAAATTTATATCCCCCAATCCCCACAACTGGGACCAAGCACGCTAGTAATCACATCTTAATGTTATTTTCAATGATTCTGCCTATGACTATATTTCAATTTATGTATTTCATGTAAAATCTAAGATAACTAATTTTTTATTTCAAATATTTAAACCAGTTTTTCTTAAAATAAGATTAGAGCAGTTTAAACCAAGCTAATGGGTTGTTTAATTCAATGTTTTTTTTTATTAAGATGCAAACCTTTTCTTTTTTTAGTGTTCATGGTACCATGTCGATGTTCCGAATGATCGCCCATTTTCATGGCGATCAAATACCATTTTCTTTTGTTTCTATTTAAAATGCTCATTAGGTCAGTGAACGTCAAATTTGATTACTTATAAAATATTCACTTTTCTTAACAGCAAGAAAAGTGAATATTTTATAATCTTGGATGCTGTTATCTAAATTAGATTAAATATCCTATTTATGGGAAATATTAAAGTTCTATTTACAGAATTTGTAGATCTTCGTTGGTAGTTTATAAATTGCTGTAAGGTATATAACACAATAAAATGGATTAGTCGTCTAATATATAACTCAACCATTCACCCATTTTATAACATAAGGCTAATTTAATTTTGTAACTGTTTTAGTTAAAACATGAATATATATAGTTATCCATCTATCTAGTCGATTCAAATATAAAAATATTACATATGAAAAAAAAAAAAAGAATTTAAAAGCATTGATTATTAAAGCCCACAATTAAATTTTTTTCATATTTTCATGTGAATAAATTTAATCATTATGTATTTAACGTTAATCCGTTATGGATTTATGTTTAATTAATGATATAGCTATCGCGAGGTTTTAGATTATCATAAGATAAAATAATTTATTGTTATGGCACCCTTATTATTTAAATTTTATGTATAGTATTAAACGCTGTTTAACTCAGCATTTTTTTTAGCAAAACCATTACTTTCACTACTGAAGTGCATCGTTATTGATATAAGTAATCTTAAACATTCGTTGTAAAATTGAATAAATAACTTTAAAAAATATCTTAACAATTTCATTGACAAGAAAATATGTTTTAATTTAGTTTCATGCCGATTATTTATGGGAGTTAGGTACATAGCATTCAAAAATGATTTATTTTCTTATGATTTACATTTTCTATAATTTTATACATATACTGGAAAATCATATATAATAATTTAAGATAAAGCAATATTAAATTAAAAACAAATCTCTCTCTCATTCACTGAATATTGGAATATTCAGTAATAGGGACATATATTTTTTACATTGTAATTTTTATTATTAAGGGGATTTAAATAATTTTCAGGAGGAAAGTAATAACATATATAAAATATAGCGTATTCTATAATAATGATATAGATATAGCATACCTATACATGTGAGTACAGCGACCGTGTACCTGTGCGACAAACAGGGGCACTCCGGTCGAACGTACTTGTCGATCTTCCTGGGCGGCGGCCTCTCTGGTTCCGGGTAGTCCTCCTCCGGACTCGCCCATCCGGTCCTATTACATGAACTTATAATGTATACATAAATACATATAAACATATCAATACCTAATATATAAATAATTTAATAAAATAAATAGATTGACATATGCTACGTTCTTCACCAGGAAGCAGTTCATCAAGCTCTTTGCTGCAAGTGGTTTCCCTCTTCTAACCTTCCCCCTGTCTTGCCAGGTGAAACCAAGTTCAACAGCCATCTTTTTAGCGTTGGTGTAGTGTGGAAATTCATCCCACCGAGATCTCTTCACTTGAGAGGTATGTGGAAATAAATCCGTTACTGTTTTTCTTGCCTCAAGCACCGGATCCCAGAGCAGCATTTTGAAGAATTCTCCGCTATTTTAACCCCCATTGAGTGACTTCTCAAGTCCAGACCTCTTTGCCTCATCGACGACGACCCTAAAAAACTGGTTTCATGAAAGTCCCGATCCCGGATCGCTTCATGATTGGATCGGCCCCTAGTCAGCTTTCTGAAGTCAAGGTTGTAGAGATTCCTGAAATCAAGAAACCCCCCTAACTCTCGATTGCATGTCCAGCAGAGTACAAAACATTTGTTTTCGTTGGTGGCGAGAGTTCCGGAATACACTGCAGCTGCAGACCAACTGGAGGAAAGCCTGCTCCTATACTCTAGAAATACGCAATAGTTTTTTTTTTTTCATTGAATCGAAAGACCTTTACTAAAATAAGGTTCGATGTAGAAAATAATGTTTACAACTACTGTTGGATCAACCGGTCCACACGTAACTTAACATGGATAAAACTTGTGAATAAATAAATTTTAAAAGAATTTTCACACTAATGTTTCCTTTTATAAGTCTAAATGGATGTCAAGGTTATTATATATCAATTGATTTGTTTTTTTCTGTAAAAAAAAAAAATGTTAACTGAATTAACGAATTGTCAAATATCAGGCAGGACATTGTAACCATATAACCCGACTTCCAATAATAAACTATAACAAGAGATAAAAAAATAAAAACGTTTAATGTTTTTTTTTCTTCTAATTTTATTCCCTATGCAGTAGTATAATATAAAAGTTATTTATGTAGTTTGGAATAATAGTAAATCAGCTTTCTAAAAGACATAGTAACGTTGAATCGTAAGGAGATAATCCTTAGAGGTGATCATGTTTGTTTAAGTAGCTCAGAAAAAATCCTCCAGAGAAATAAATTCCGAAAATGGATATTTTTTTAATTACTGTATTTGCAGTATTTGGGATTTTAAGATCATGAAAACTAACCTAATTAGTTTTTTTTTCGGTTTTTGTTATTTCTTGTACATTTGAATAATATTAGTTCAATTAACTTTTATCTTTTGAATCGATTCAAACAAATCTATTGATACTTAATAATCTATATATCCATTCAGTTTAAGCATAGAAAAAAAATAGAATTACTACTCAAGTGCACAGTTACTGAAATAATTAATCTTAAAAAGATAGTTGTAAATTTAAACAAATTGAGGTTTTAAAAATTCTTATAATATTTATTTAGTTTAAAATTGTCCTAAAATGGTTAATTTATGTATTTTCTTTAGTTTTATATACACACTAGCAAATCATATTTGATAATTAAGATAAATCAATATTAATATAAAAACAAATCTCTCTATCAATTCTCTCTCTCTCTCTCTCTCTCTCTCTCTCACTCTCTCTCTCTCTCTCTCTCTCTCTCTCACTCTCTCTCTCTTTCTCTCTCTCTCTCTCTCTCTCTCTCTCAAAAATAAAGCCAAAAAGCTAATAGATCAAAAAATTAAATGCATTTCTAGGTTGATTGCTCTTTTGGAACCTTTCATCTCATATTATATTTTCCTAGAAGTTTTCCAACTACTTTGTTGCACATAAAGCAAATGTGATCTTTTTTGTTTTTCGCTTTGAGCTGCTTGTTAATTTTTAAAAGATTTATACCCATTACTGTAAAAAGTCTCTTGGCCACTGTCGTTTCAGCCGACGATGAGACTAACCAGGTAGCAGTGAGGAAAAAGAGAATTGGTGAGTGGGTTAAGGTGGTGTAGTGTTGAAGAGTGAAATGTTTGGTGTTAGACTCGAATGTAAGATTTTACTTTCGTTGTGCATGGTGTCTTTTGATATAAACCAATATGCCTTATTGATTTTTCTAAGATTTTTAGATTGTGAAAGTTGTTATGTTGTTAATGTGGACATGTTTTGCGGAACCAAAATAGTACTGTTCCGTATGTCCAAATAGGTCTTAAAACAGTAGTGTAAATTAGTGGCTTGTTTCTTAAGCCCAGTGAAGATCTCGAGGAGACGTGAAAGTTATTTGTGCCGTCTGGCAAGTTCTTGTTTTTTAATTTTGGTGTGTATATTACAGGTGAGTCTTTTGTCTAAACACAGAACGCCTTATCGTATGGACTTTATAATTATTTGTTTAAAACGAAATTTCTTATACCTCAGCTTACCATAGGAATATATTCAAATTCTACTTAAAATTAAATAATTATAAACAATATATTAAGTAATTTATTTTTGAAGAGAAAAGATTTGGCTCCGCCGGGAATCAAACCCGGGTCTTCCGCGTGACATGCGCGGTATGCTTATCCATTACACCACGGAGTCGCTTCCAAACGGTGACAAATCCTTCCTCCTCACTGACACCTCTCCCACGATCTCGCAAGTTTTGCGAGTATTTACGGGAGGTGGACAATGTTTGTCCAACTTTTGGGCATCTCTTGACTCTGAATCATATTTGATAATTAAGATAAATCAATATTAATATAAAAACAAATCTCTCTCTCTCTCTCTCTCTCTCTCTCTCTCTCTCTCTCTCTCTTTCTCTCTCTCTCTCTCTCTCTCTCTCTCTCTATCTCTCAAAAATAAAGCCAAAAAGCTAATAGATCAAAAAATTAAATGCATTTCTAGGTTGATTGCTCTTTTGGAACCTTTCATCTCATATTATATTTTCCTAGAAGTTTTCCAACTACTTTGTTGCACATAAAGCAAATGTGATCTTTTTTGTTTTTCGCTTTGAGCTTGACTTTAGTCAATTTTTTAATTATTTTATATTAATTTAATCAATATCGTGGATGAACACTGTTGTTTTTAAATTATTTAAAATAATATATAAATAAATTTAAAATAATTTAAAAACAAGAGTGGTCATCCACGATAATGATTAAATAAATATAATATAAACAATATAGTTACCCAGTTGCCGGTTCGCCATCCTTCCCGAGGTCGAACTCCTCATATCTTGTGTTTCTGCAACAAAATTAAACATCATTATAGTTTATACATGTAATTGTGTTATTACCTATTTATGTAGTACTTTATTACTGAAAGAATAATACATAAAAAACAAAAATGGATTAGAAAGTGAGAAGCCGAATTTATTTTATTTTAAATCCCGAATGTATTCATTATAATGTAAAAGCTATTTTGCTTATTGTTCCTACTTCACATTCCGCAATCGTATCCATATTTTGAGTGTTAACAATCGCCTATAAAATAACGTGAGCTCTAAAATTGGACTTTTGGTTAGTTAGATTGGTTGATGTGGTTTAAAGGCGTAAAACCGCAATTCGGCCATTAACGCCTGTAGAAAAAGGGTGTTTATTTTTCAGGGATTTTTGAGATTCAAATTTTCTTTATTAAAAGTATCAATTGTTCTGTAACTCAAATTTTCTCCATAATTTTCACTTCATTTAAACTTTTAATAAGGTTTCGTATAGAGTTCTCTACGAATTGTTAGTTGGTTAGTTAGATGATCCATCAAACATATAAGAAAAAGTAACCTGAATTAGAAATCTTCAATCTTATCATGTAATGATCATATCCTCTGCTGACCTGATCAAACTTCGTTTTTGGTAAAAATATATCCTTTCCTGGATGAAGCCTGTTCAATCATTGAATGCAATATTTCCACTTTGAAACCTCAACGTTCTATTGTATTACACCCTGACGCTGTTGCTCGGACAAGAACCATCGAGACCCTCGAGTGGAAGCCAAGACCTTGAGGGAGTGCGACCTAATGGTGCAGACCGCACCGTGGAGTGGTGGATCGGGAGGAGAAGAAGTGCAGGCAATTAGGGATCCTCTTCTGGTCCATTGTTTGGTAAATTGAGGCCGCTTCTTGAGGTGTCAACGCCACTCCGGGGGGTCTCTTCCAATTAGTATAACGCATGAGTCGACCCGGCCTACCATAACCATCTGCTCGCTTTATCTCTTCACACGATCTTATCTAAGAATATTGGAAAAGTGGAATACTGGAATATTGGAATCAGCAATTTTAAAATTTACTATTCCGCAAGGGGATTACACACTACTTACATTGTTTTTTTCTCGATATTTATGAATAACTACATGTATTAATTCTTTTTAAGTTAATCAAATATTCGAAAAAACGAGAAGGAAAAGAGGAAATCGACTAATAGCATATCTCTAGCTACAATGGGCTTATAATTTCTTTAAAACTCACAGTAACGCTTTTTGTAAGTCATATTTTAATATAGTTGTGAAATGCATTTTCGTCATCTGTTGTGTCGTATGGCATATCCTCTGACCAAATTTTCAATGCCTTCCTTCCTCCCCCCTTAAGAATTCCATTTCTAGTCCCAATAATTTATTTTTATTTATTTTAGTTTATATCTATGATTCTATCATATAAAAAGTTTTTCCTGTGAGGAAGGTGTGGTATATCCTTACTTTGGACCATGGGCAGCACCAGCACCAAATTATTGGGGGGGGGACGGCTCAATATTTTCCTAAATATTGCCCTATATAGGGGCTAAAAGTTGAAACAATAACTCCTAAAAACAACTGCTGGGACATTTTATTCATCCTCCGATGCTGTATTTTAAAGGTATTTATAGTATCATAAAACTTGTCAATTTATGCCTCAGTTATACATTAAAATAGGGAGTTGTAAAGACTTAATGTTGAAGGATGTGGTCCTAAATTTCTTGATTGAATCTTATCAATTATTTTTTTTAAGTTTTTCTTCTGATCTCGATCCCACTAATTTCATTGCTTTCCATCAACTTCTATAAGCTTCTTGGTTTAAAAAAGAAATGGAGAGTAATAAAGCAAAACAGTTCAAGCTAAAATAAAAAATATATAATTCATCAAATATTAAAAACACCTAACTATGCTTTTAACAATAGAGTGTGCTGAAATCAACTAATATTTGAGGCGTTTGCTATCAAAACCAGCTCATTCCATATTTTTCTGAAATCCACTTTTTTGCTTATTTTTAAAGTTTAGAGCGTCCTTCATAACCTGAGAAAGGGATATAGCTATAGCTCAAATCCAGCTCATTCCATGAAGGAAGGCCAGCAGAAGAAAACCAAGAACCTGAGCCGATGTATTACAACGACAACAATTTCATTTAAATAACGAGCCTTCTTTTTCCTTTCTCTCCTTGCTTTCTACATTTTATTTACAATATTATTTTTCCTTTCTTCCTATTGAACTGTCAATGTTTTTATTAATTTTCTATTCTGTTATTCTTAGGGTACTAAATGTCCCAGAATAAATTGTCTATAGATGAATGAGTACATGGAGTAATAATATCAAATGCATTGAGTATGGTAGTTTGTATTACTTTTCAGCGAATTACGTATATGAAAAAATTAGTACCTAATTGATTGGCTTTAAATACCGAAGTCCACGGTTTATCCGTTAGGGGTTGTACCAATTCTTAGAAAATTTCTTATAAGAATTAAGTGGAAAGAAAAAAATATATTCTATCCTGAACTGGCTATTATTCTTATAACCTCCGTTGGAGTTAAATTCGTAAAATATGGAGGAGGCGATGGACCGAGAAGCCGAAGTAAGGAGGTCGCTGCCAGAAGAGGGACGACTAACGGCCAACGGTGTCGTATATAATTAGGATTCGGGCGAGGGGCTCCGGGAAATGGCTTTATGAAAAATGCATCAGAGGAAGGATATTTCCTGGCTAACAATCCGAATCCTGGGGGGGGCACCCTGATAAATATCTTCCATCCAGCCCCCCCCCCCCTCGCGGACATTTTTCACAAACCACTTAGTCCCTTTATTGTCCTCTATTTCATGAGCTCCGGCTCTCAATTTGCTAATTAGGGGTTGTATTTATGAGCTCTCAAGTCGGTTATATATCTTACTCACGGATAATGTTCAATTCATGATTTCGAAGGCTTTCCTATATTATTTATTGCAATAAAAGAAAAACCAGTGACCACTATATTTTAAGTTGCTATTTATCTGGCATATATATGTATTGCTTGAATTTCTTAGACTCAAAGCAGAAATTGGAGGCAGTACCACCCAGTGAAGCTCTTGAAAAGGGGTAGCCTGCCTCGGTGCCGCATTTTTAACCCCCCTCCCCTCTCAAGGATTTATTAAATATCGAGCAAAAACTTAATTAACAAAAAATCCAAAACTTTTCACATAAAATCAAAAGTTTATACCGAAAATTGAGGGATACTAATGCAAAACGGTCTGAGTACAAAAGTAATTTCTTTTTCAGAGAAACAAGAAACTTCATTAAATCCACACTGTTAAACTTGATTAAATCAAAATTTGAAATTAAGTTTATTAAACAAAATGAAATGATATTTTGTGTTATAAAAATGAATTAAATTATAAAAAAGATGAGTTTAATGGAAAATGATGAATTTCTGCCCTATCCAAAAATGGGAGAAGATAAATAAATGATGCTTTATAAAAAAGTTTTAACAATAAGTTTTTAGTTTTATTTTTACCCAGCACAGAGATTGACCTCGGCGCTATCTTTCAACACTCCTAGCAACTAATTTACGACAGCTAGGCGCTTACACCTCTTCGTAGGTTGGTAATGGCGTCTACACCATTTTTCAGGATAAAACGGCATATTTGATTTTGTGACAGTAGCACCATATTCCATTTGTATGCCTCAATTATTGTTTCATCAAAAGATTTTTTTTTTCCATTTAAGAGCTATTTTTTCTTTTATTATTAAACCAGATTGACTTGTGTTTAGTTCCACATTTTCAAGTAGCCCTAAATAAGTATAGCTTATAAAAATACTTACCCTACTTACTCATTGGGCCATTAATCATGAATTGTCACCGCATGCTATGTTCCTTAGGTTTCTGAATTTGGAAATCTGTTCTCAATAACGCTAGAGCCATTTATTAGCTAAGAAGGAAACGACACGGATCTATATTAAAAATTTATTGCAAGTTTTTAGTCACTAAATATTAGGCACGTATTTTCGTTAGCAATAATGAGCCTTAGAAATTGAGAAAAATAAATTAAACCAAATTATTTTATTTTAATAATAAAACTCGGTTTTAAAAAACTATTATTGACATAATTCTTGCTATATTTTATATTATTTTAAAATTTATACTTTAGTAAAAATGCAGCCATTCCATAGATTCTGTTTCAGATTAATAAAACTAATTAATAAAATACTAAATAATTAAGCTAATTACTGTTATACATTTTATTTACACAAAAACTACAGGTTCGAATTCATCGATATTGGAGAATGTCTATTCCATAAAAACAAAAAATATAAGTTTTTCGATGTTTCTGAGGGTGCTGAATTTGAATCTGACCTCATTTTTTTCTGATAAAAATCTAGAAGGTTAGTTTGCTTGAAGAGCTAATCATTTTCACAATTTTATTGACCTAAATCATAATCTATGAAAACGCTGCATTTGATCTTAGACATATGTTTGAGATCTACAGAATTTGCGATATAAAATAAAGTTTTATAATATTTTTTCTGGGTTCTTGGGCCCGTTGGTGCGAACGGCGAAATGCGTGTCTAATATTTTGCGACCATGAATCAACAAAAAAAATCATGATCCGTGAGAGATTGACCACCCTAAAAGCACATAGTAGACTTAAGAGAACTACTATTATGCTATTTTGTCTTGATCATTTCAACATCTGGTTGAGAAAATCAGTACACCTCTTAAGGGTTGGTGCTTTTGTTTTGCTAAAAAAACTTCTGTAAATTAAGCAATATATTAATATATGCTACGTAGATCTAACTAATTAATCTTGAGCATGTATGTGGGGGACGGGAGAGATGAATAAGGTTAATTTTAAAGGTTAACAATTAATATGTAACATACAAAGGAAACTCGTATTGAGAACCGTGACTCAGATATTAAGATGCTAAATAACGAACTACAATACATATCCCTCCTAATGGACTGGAGCTCGTCGCGTTTTATGCCTTACCTGTGCCACGCGTTTAGGCTTTTTACCCAGCCATTATCTACGTACATATATCTATCTATAGCACGCAACTAATATACAATCGATCTCTGCCTTCCTGTAAATAAAATCTGGCTATTAGCTTTCTAAAACATTAGGTTTGTTTTTACAGTCTTGATTCTTTTAATATAAAAATAAAGTGAAAAAATCAACGTTGTTCATAATTTGTAACCATCTAGGGTAACTGTTTAACTGACAGTTTAAGAAAAAAATTATATTATTGACAATGTTTGTTAGGATATTCTTTGCTATGAATTTAGTTAGGCCAGAATTGCTATGAATTTAGTTAGCCTGCTAGAAACCTGGGAATACAATATCCCATGGTCTACATTTATGGTTTTTATAAAAAACGATTTCTCAGAAACTTCTAAAATGAACCAATAGTTGATACATCAAAATGTAAAGGTTTGGAAAGTTGACATATATGGTTTTAAAGTTGAGACATGCATTAATTTTTTATTTCCTATGATTTTAATAGGTAATAAAGACTGCAATAAAAGTTAATATTTTTTTACTTTCACTTACCTATATATGAAATATATAGTAAGGAAAGTATTGCGATCGTGAAAAATTTCGACTTCCGGTTTTCAACGGAAATACACGTTTTGGGGTCCCCTGAGTCCAAATGACCAAATCCCGAGAAATGGTCTGTGTGTGTGTGAACAGACTAGCTCAAAAACTATGGGCCGTACAAAACTGAAATTAGATATTTGGTGTATGTATACGCCCGCGATGTTACAGCAATAATTTCATCAAAATTGGTCAAACGGAGAGGGTACTTTATTTAAAGAATTTAGTCTATTTTTTACGTTTTTCTCGATTTTCTCAAATACGGCTCTAACGATTTTGATTAAACTCGGTATTTGGTGTATGTATATGCCCGCGAGGCGACAGTCAAAGATTCATCAAAATTCATTAATTGGAGGGGGCACTTTACTTAATAAATGTTGTCCCATTGTCACGTGTTTTTTTTATTTACTCGAAAACGGCTTTAACGATTTTCATCAAACTTTTTATTTGATGTATGTATATGACCGCGATGCGACAGCCGAAATTTCAAAACAAACATATTTAAACGAAAAATGAAATCAACCAGTTGAGCTTGTATGATAAATAGATTTTAGTAATGGCCAGAAGTTTCGTTTTTTTAATGTTGGTTTTGCACAATTTTAGACTCTTCAATGATGAGCTCCACTCATCCAGTGCTCTTTGAGACAATTAATGATGGCCACTTTCATTGGTTGAATTAACTGTGTAGCATTTTGATAAAGTGCGACTGATAGCAAGTATCCCATGTTCTTTGCAGAATTAGGAAGTGGGGAGAGTCAAAATCCGCGTGTCCCTTCAGGAATAGGATTATTGGGGATGCAATTTTGCCCTCAATGATCCATGGATAGAGCACACTAGCTACAAATTCATAAAATAAGACACCTGTCATCCAGCCAGACTCAGACTTCCATAAACCACCTCCAGATGAAACACTATTTGCTAATTCTGCGGGTATTTGACATCGATGTCAACTATTGAAAAAAGGATATCAAATGATTCTCATGAACTTAATAAATACCACAAAAATAATTAAAACATAATTGAACTCAAATAAAGTAACTAAAACAAACTTGACTTCCACCTTAACGAAACAGAGTAGCAAAAACCAAGTTTTCAGGCCACTAGAAAATTCTCCATTATATCCTCTCGCTAATAATAAGCTGGAATTTTCATTACACTAATGTCGATGGCAGCACAGCTAACTAGTATAACTTGGCAAATACCCGCCAGATTTTGAACCAAAATAATCAACCCTGAATCTTATTATTCACACTTTTTGTACAAAATGTCAACTATTGGAGCACTGTCAACTTATGGTACAGTTACCCTAAATATTATTCGAACGTTTCAATTTTTTTTTTCTGTTGCTAAGTTCACTATTTGAATATCCCACAGAGGCTTTTAAATGTTCATAAAGTTCGCTATTATTCTAAGGAAAAGTACTTGCCTTGTACTGTAACCAACCCTTATTTATAGATTACACAGGGATATAAGGTGCTTAGGATTTTAGAATATTTTTAACTATATTAAAGCTGCTGAATATAAATATAAAATCAGTTTTTTTCTGTCGAATTTTAGAGAGGTTAAAAATATGAGTAAGAAAAGACGGTAGTCTGAGGTGTTTGTTGCGAGTTTTAAACGCAATCGCAACTCCTGACTAATATGCTATAACTAGGGGTGGGATTTTCATGTATTTACATATTTTCTCCTGAGGCCTAGGAATGCACGTGTATGCATTCTAAATGGTTTTTACCATAATATAAACCATTTTGAACCATGTTTATTTTCCATATTTTTCTATATTTTGTGGTTTTTAAATATTTTTGGATATATTGCGATAAATACATAATTTTGTACATATTTTACAACTTTTAGGGAATTTAATTTAAAATTATTGTTAGTTATTTTCTTGTTTTACATATACTCATTCAATACCTAGAATAAAGTAAATAAAGTGTAAAGCAAAGAATGAACTTAGAAAATCAAAAAGCACAAATCAATATTGACAGCTCAGAAATTTTTATCCCCTTCTTTTTTTATATAGATGCCTCATCCTTGACAATGTTTCTTAAGAAACGTTTAAATGCGACAGTGACTGTGTCCTGTATTGTTTGTGCTGCCAAAAAACATTTCTACGGATCAACGATTTTTGATTATAAAGCATTACAAAACAGCGAAACGATAGAAAATAGGAAATTTTTTTTTTTATTTTTGTATGAGCAAGTTCATGTAGCTCTACTTTCAACACTGTTTTGTGCCGGACATTGTTAAAGGCAGATATTCCTTTATATAAATAATCCAGATTATAAAGGATTTTCGGAGAATCGTAGTCGATTTTCTGAAGACAATCTTAAAATGCATTTTATTTGCAACGTTGAATGAGGAAGTTTAATATGTGTTTTAACATTTCTGAAAATGGTGTTAACAACATTTTTTTTAAATTTTGATATTTTATAAACATATCAAATGTATAGTTATTTTTTATGTGAATTATACTGTTTTAATTATTAGTAGTTATATTTTCATAATTTTGTTACATATATTTGCAAATAAACATCCTTATTTATACAAATATTTTGAAATTTTTATTACATTTAAATCCCATCCCTGGCTATAACCAACTTACGAGATTTTACCATGGAGCTGTCAAGTAACGTTTTATCTAAGATCTTCTTAGATTTTTAGATAGGCATCTAAAATCTATCTAGATCTTTAGATTCTTAGATAAGCATATTACAGGGAAATAATTATTGATGAGTTACATATTCTCTTTAATCTCTACTTTGGATTTTAATGAATCCTTTCCAAGGCAATATTCATCATCTGACACTACAAAAGAAGAAGAAGAAGGTTTTAAATTAAAAGAAAAAAATATTAGTGAATTAATCTATCACACGATGTATAAAAAGAGAGGGGTTACCAGGATTTTTTAATAGGAGTAAAAAATCCTAGGCCGTCCCTCGGATGGGACGTAAAATGGAGGTTCCGAGCCTGTACGATGACAGGTACTCGTTAAAGATCCCTATCCTAATTATACCTGGATAGGCAAAATTTAGGACTCCCACTGTAGGTAGCATTGTCCGAGTAGCTTTAGTAGCATATAGTGACGTTAAACAAACAAATAACAACATATAAAAAAAGAACCAAATAAAATCATATTAAGTTTAACTGTATTATATAATGAGGATGCTAATAGCATGGGATAGTTGACCTTAGATATGAATGAGGTGGAAATTGTTAATGATTCCGTCCATGAGCCTTGATGAGGACCTAAAATATGGTTCGAAACGTCGGCACTGTGTAAAAATGTGTAAAACCTTCTCATGTGGGTAATTTCGTTAGATCGCATACCCCAACCGTTTCCACTTTATTAATAAGGATGCTAATTCCTGGGCTCGTTACAAGAGAAATCCAATGAATAATTCGGGATGGAGTGGAACAGGTTGATTATTCGATGACAGTTAGGGCTGAGAAGAGACGATGTGTAACACGATAAGGGCATAAAGGGCTGTGTCTGTTTATAAAAGATAGGCTATAAAGTTGTTGAGATATTGATTGGGGGGGGGGGAGACGTGACTGGAGGGCCGATCGCTTTCAGCTACCCCCCCCCCCCATCGTTCCCATCCGCTAATTTACCCCGGTCTTTATATTAGCTTCTTTCTCTACATCTCCATGCCTTGCTACCGTCTTGTGATAATACGGTACAAATATAAAAAGAATTATCTTAAAAAAATACTAAAGAAAATAAAAAAATACTAGCTTTAGTTAGATGAATTTTTAATGAGATGTAACGGCATTAAAAGACTCCAGGAATTTATATGAAAAAATATACTCGAATCCATTGAAGAGGGTGAATTAATATTTGGAACTGACCTTACCAAGATAAAAGCTAACAGTAACAGAATATTGAAAAAATACAAACGTTACTTATTGGATAAAGACATGGAACAGTTACAGCATTCAGGTTATAGTGAGCACTTGAATATTTTTTCCAACATCAATAAAATCTCCGATTATTTATTAATTCCGGCTGACTTTGAATACATTAGATTGATGATGCAAATTCGACTTTCGGGAAAATACAGAATAAAACTATCAGTAAATAATAAAATAATAATCACTAATCCGCAACATGAATGCCTAATGTGCAATATTAAAAACAATGAAACGCTCTGCCATATATTTTTTGAATATGGGAATGTTTCTTCAAAGGAATGAAAAACGTTAGTAGGTTCGGAGTACTAAAACCGCGAAGGGTAAGCGAGTTAAGAATTTTGTATTACTTTATGGTTAATATTATAAACTACAGGGACCTGGCAAGATATATCATATATCGCAATAACCAATGTATTAATCCAATTTATACTAAATGACAAAATTGCATGCTGAGATTATTTCATTTTTGTATCTTAATTGTATTTAATCAATTTTCAAATTTTTTATTATTTACGTATATCAAAAAATAAT
Organism: Aelia acuminata; assembly: GCA_911387785.2. Taxonomy (NCBI): domain Eukaryota; kingdom Metazoa; phylum Arthropoda; class Insecta; order Hemiptera; family Pentatomidae; genus Aelia; species Aelia acuminata. The sequence continues at coordinate 54,087,969 of OU426984.1, read as the reverse complement.
TATTTATTAGAAAAACGGAATTTATATATGTAAGAAGTATAATTGAATTTATATATTTGGATAATTGTATTTAATGTTTGTATTTAATGATTGTGTTTTATGATTAGATAAAATAAAAAATAAAATAATAAAGAAAACATGCCAGTTTGGTCATATATTATTTTAAATATTCACATAAGAAGTATGACATTGGTAATTAATAGTAGGGATATATGTATATAAAAAAAAAAAAAAAAAGAGATAGTGTTGCATTCCTAAATATATAAATACATTAAACGAGAGAAAGATACGAGGAAATAATAAATATATATGTATATGGACAGATGGGAGAACCTGGATACGAGATGGAAAATATAGGCGTAAGATTACGATGATGGAGGAATGGTTTGATCGAAGAACATTTGGTATATTATTGGGAGTGTTAATTACTCCTACCACCATTTTTTTTTTCTAAACGTTTTCTAGCCTTATTGAGCTTCTCATTTTTTCTTATTTCATCAGCTTCCGTTATACATGGGCCAGTTCACAATTTAACATCCTCACTGTCTTATAATATATAAACAGGCTAAATTAAATTTTAAAGTTATGTAGGTAGGTGTATGCGTTACTTTTCTCCTGCCCCTTGTCTATAAACTTGCAGGGTATAAATTTATTGGATTTATACATTTCAACAAATCTGATTTCTCTGATCTAATAACTTAATATCTCACAGGATCGCTCCACATTTGCATCATTTACACCCCAACTAACTCGGAAATTACTCCTGTAAATTACTAGAGGGAATAGAGAAAAAATTTCTTAGAGGCAAATTGTTGGAACCGTTTGTTTGATTTTTTTGTATCAGTATTGTAACCTATTGAGGATATATATTATATCTACCTGATAGTCATGAAATCTATTTTCCACATCTTTAGAAGCTTCCCAAGATGTCATTTCTTTCCCCCTAGTATTGGATCTTAGTATATTTCACTCTCATGTTTAAGGTAAAACGTTTCCTGGTTTGATTCCATTTGAAGTTTAGAGGTATTGTTGAAGCTAAGGAATTAAGGAACTTAACTCATATGCTCCAGTTCCCCAATCCAGACCTTTACCAAGGAATGTTACCTGCTTATAAAGTACTGAAAACCATTGCATCAACAAGGGTTTAATTTTTTATCAACCTCTTCAATCTCATAGTTGGACTCGTGCTAAGCTAGTTTCGATGATGCAATGGGTATTTGTTATTCAACTGGAAGCGTGTAAGAGCATTGAAGACTGGAAGACCCTTCCTTTGCAATAAAAGCACAATAAGCGTTCTACTTTCCGCTCGATATGACCATTACAGGACGATTACCGCTCTCCACCGACTGATCGCAAGTACTTGTTCATTACCCAGGGCTGGTAATATAGAGAGGGCGGATCCAATAAGGGGCACAGCCTTCTATATTGGACGGAGCCCCATCGGATGCTCTGTTGTACATCATCAACCCTTCCCTAGCGCGTGCCGCTACCTGTTCCTCGGCGGCTGCCGGTCACGTGCCTCACTGACTCACTGCGCAGTAGATGTCAGCGATAGCAGCTTAATCACTGCTTTCTGGCCCTTCCTAATTTGTTATATTGATCTTCTTTAGCAGGTGGCGTTATTGCTTTTACATTCTCGTTCGGCCGGTTCAGGTTTTGGAAGATTCTGTTGGAAGTTGTATCATCATGATGCCTTTAGATATAGACCATCAAGACTATACTTCTGTAGAATGTCCTTTAATGCTTGAAAACTTTATAACTCTGGAGCCTATCACTGCACACAGTGGTTTTAATTTTGATTTTTGTGGCTTATTTCCAAAATGGACAATGGAAATTTTTTTTATTTATTGAAATTTACAAAATACATCTAGTAAATGAGCTAATAATATGTCATGAAATAGCATGATGAAAAGCTAACCATTGGTAGCACTCAAATAGCATACTTAGCATAGAAGATCCCTAGGCCATCTTCTTTTCAGACGCTTAGGAGGATTGTCTAAAATAGAGCAGGAAGCAAAATTGGAAACAAGAGGATTCGGGTTGGCCGGGAGTTTATTATGAAAGGATTGGTATCTGGATTGGGCCAAACCGGCGATCTTTATAGATGAGTTTATTTGTGACGAAGTAAGGAGCATTAAGGATTTTACGAAGGATTTTGGATTGCAAGGATTGGATTCGAGAGGAATTTGATGGTTTAGTAGAGCCTCAAATCTCGATTCCGTAAGTCCATATCGATCTTATTATTGTCATATAAATTAGCATTTTGTAATAGATTGGAAGTTTCGAACGTTTGTCAAGGAAGCGTTGAATTAGTCAGAAGCGACGAGCGCTTTCTTGTCGTTTCAGTCTTGTGTGGGGATTCCGCGTTTGTTCAGGTGAAGTCCCAGGTAACGGATCTGGTCGACAGGGATAAGTGGAGTGTTCTTAATGGATACTGTTGGGCAAGAGGTCGTAGGTTTACGAAGGGTAAAAGTGATTTGATGGGATTTTTCGGGGTTGATTTGAATGTTCCATTTTTGACACCATTTTTCATGGGTTGTGTGATGTGAGATTGGAGAGTTTGGGACGCAAGGAATGGGCCATTACTAACTGATAGCACAGATGTGTCATCGGCGTGGTGGTAACAGTATTAGGATTGTATGGGATGTCAGCTGTATAAAATGTATAGAGGATGGGACCGAGGATACTACCTTGAGGAACACCAGCTGACTGAGAAGTAAATTTCTTGAAATATTTTGTGATTTTCTTTTCTTCTCTTTCTCTAGAATTTTTCACATGCTTCAAACATAAAAAGGGGTATATGTATATTGAGAGCGTTTTCTGATTCATTTTAACAGTGGACTTGATATTTTTAAATCAAGGAATATAAAAATAGACCCTTTTCGAACCACGACGGATACTACTGAATATTTATATAAGACATTTATTATTATATTTATGTAAATATATTTTTCCTGAGTAGGGATATACCGGCTGTGGGCAAGGGTGATTAGTCGTGCCTTAGAAGAAAAAGTAGAAGTGATTTACCTGGTACACTATGTCTATTTTTATGGGGGTTTTTTGGTTCTCCAATACTTGTTCATCGAAATAATTATTTAGTTAATACATTGAAAGTCGTCCGACTTGAATTAATGGGTCGGTGGCTGAGCATTATCTTTGGAGATATTGCATTGCATGTGGGAAATGGACTTTTTTGGTTGTTTAGAACATTTAAGAAAGGATGGTGACATATTTTTTATTGATGACTTTTGTTTATTAAGTTAGTTAGGTAGTTCGTTAAGTTTATTTGAAATATGATTTAAAAGGTATTACCTGGAAAACATGCCTGAAATGAGGTTGCTATAGACAGCCGAGATGCGCTGACGACAGGTCGCGAAAGCAGACTAGACGCAACTGAAGCAGGGAGCTACCTCAGCGGATAGGACAGAAGCTTTGCCCAGGGCTCCGAGAGATCGCGGCTCACCAGAGCGGCTAACCCGATCACAGGCTAGGCCTACCTCCGAACTGGGTCACCTATTGATTCGGGTACTTGGCTACTTTTCCTAGCGCTCTCCTCGAGGAACCCCACAGGTACGGCATCTTCAAGTTGTACATATGTAGTAATAAGAGCACGAAGGGAAAAATCTCAAGATTATCGTGGTATCCTCGTCCTCCTCAACCGTCAAAGAGGCGGGGCGTTAGTTCCGGGTCAGGAGCTCTTTGATCAGCAGGCGAGCTGGTGTGAAATTGAAACATCTAAAATAACTTGATGTAATGGATCTCGTTAGACCTACATCTAAATCTGACCAGCCTCGAAATATCAGCCCGGTCGAAGGTCACAAGGAAAGGGCACTTTTGGGTGGCGGTTCATTGGCCAAAATAATATGGCTAATCCTTTTTAAAGGGCGGTATTTTGACGTGTTCCAGTCTTTGATAATGTATAACCTATCAAATTTATATAAAAAGCATATCATAGCGGTGAAGAATATCTATGGCTGTGAACATATTACTATTATATAAATGAGACAATTCGAACCATTTATACGTTATATGTTCTGCTGTTGTATTTGTTTCAGTCATTTATTTTTTGTTTGTTGATTATTGTTTATATTATTATACAATAAGAGAAATAAAAGTTAAAGATTTTAAACAGATTAAACAGCATTTTCAAATAAGCTTAATTAGTTTATATTTATCTATTTTTCAAAGAATTGTTAAAACTTACTAAAAGTATTTTTAATAAATTATTTCTTTTCTAAAAAAGTTTCATTGAGGAGGCAGGACGCACCTGCTCGGTCCTCTCTTGGCCGGTCTAATCAATTTCATTATTCCAGTATTAATGTATTAATAAGTTCCAGTGTGGGGGGGGGGTGCATTGTTACACTAATTTATCACTAAATATCTGAGGTATATTAAAAAAATATTATTCATTTATATTTACTAGTGTCCGACCGAAATAATAATTTTAGCCGAAACCGAAACCGAATTTCGGCCATGACCTGGTTTGGGGTCGAGACCGGAACATTTTTACGTGTGTATATCTAATGCATGTAGGTGTATCTAAAAAAAACTAAAAAGTCTAGTTTAGCAATAATATTAATGAAAGCTTATAAAATTATAGTAATTTAACTAAATTATACATAAAATGGGGTTGGTATAGAAGAGTGGTAAGACAGAGGTGTATAGGACAAGTTAGGTTATAGGATCGGATCCCGGCGCCTACTTCCTAGTGCGCTTGGCCTCCGCGGGATGATTGACCATACCCACTTAACTAGTACAGCCCTAAAAGTTGAAATAATCTTGAAATAACAGGCATATAATAATTAAAATTTATATTTTCACATCTAAATAATAAATAATGCAGTAAATCTTTGCCATAATTAAGCAGATGGAATACAAAATGAGGGCCTCTTGAATCCGTTAAGCCGTATCTCAGAAGATTTTTAGTCTACTTAGTCAGTTTTGGTCTCAAATGTAAAAGGATATAATCTAGTCTAAAAAAAAATAAAGAATAATTTTTCTTATTCAGTGTTAATCTTATTTTTTAGAAATCAAATTTCATTATTCATAAGGAGATAATTAAAAGCACTAAAAGGTTCTTAAGGCTCAATGTAAAGAATAAATACTATTCTTTATACTCAAAGTAAAGAATTCTGTATGAAAAGAATGATTTCATTACATGTTACATGTAATTTACACATGTTATCACATGTTTTCTCCACACCCAACTTAAAGTTTTCGATCATTTAAAGATACCAAAAGAATAAGAAAAATATACGTTTTATTGAAACGCAATACAAGCGTGATGAGCTAAAATAACAGATACTTCACACTAACAATTCAAAGGGCGTTGAAAGCCATGAAAGCGATCGAGCTAACAAGCTGAAATCGGGTAGGTATCCTACTTCCTTCTCGGATATATCAAACACAAAAGCTAGTTTCGGCTTGGCCGAAGATTCGGCAGATTTTCTGCCGAACCGAAACTGCGGTCGAAACCAGGTGTTTCGGCCGAAACTTCGGTTGGTCACTAATATTTACCAACCTTTTATAATACTACAACTAAAAAAAATAATTTAAATATGCAGTGAACGGTACTTCTTTTTAATATATTATTTAGGTTGATTGTTAATATTTAAAGATGTTTTTTTTTATTAGTGAAGGTAGCATATTGTGACAACAATAACAATTTATTGTTAAACTTAAAATCTTTTATATTGATTTCTTAAAACTGGCTAAAGTTCATTGTTGACGCTTGATATATCAGAGATATCCTGGAAACCTCGGCTAAGAGCTCGAGATACGGTAGGAGCGGTGGCTGGTCATTTATTTCTGAGACAGAACACAAGAAGGCCATTCCAGCTGGCAGCCCTCCCCCCTCTCCCCCCCTCACCACCCCCTCTCTATTACCTTAGATTCAGATCTAATTGACCCCTCTCCATCCCCTCTTCTTATCCGATCTTCCTCTAACTCATTACTGTCAGCGATCTCAGTATTTTATCCTTGATCCGATAAAGCAAAGGGTTCCGATTGATGCTAACAGGGACTTTGTTTCTGGCTTCTTATTTTTTATCTCCTAAACCTACGTTAGTCTAAACTGATTTTGTTGACTTACTGTAATAGTAACTATAAAAAGGTAAACGATCAATGATTAGCCGATTCCGAACAGGGCATGATCCACATTTCAGTACTCTTCTTTGGATTACTGTTTATTTTGACATTATACTCGGTTAAGCCCTTATAAATAAAAGGTGGCGTATAAAAACAAAGATTAAACTGCTATGTCTATTTGGAGAACCCGATCTAGTAACCTGAAACATTAGAAAGAGACATTAAGATAGACCGGCCATGCAGAAGAGGCCAGAATCCCGAAACGTATGCTCGAAGGAAACCCAGGAAGACAAAGATCGAAGGGGAGATCCACGCCTGAGATGGATGGATGATGTGGAGTGTGAACTCCGAAAGATGGGTGTGAGAAGGTGGAGGCGAAAAGCAGCGGATTCAGGAATGGAGAAAAACTGTTGAGGAGGTCCTGATCCCCTAGGATGTCATATATTTAGTTGGGCTTAACTTTGGCTGTTATAAACCTGGATGTAAACTAAATCCAAAAATATGTCTAATTTATACAAAACACGTTTAGCTCATTATTCAATGAAAGTTGAACTTAGATTGTAGCATCTACGATATTCAAATAACGCTGTCAATCAATTTTAGGACATGCAAGATCCAGCCACGAATATTTAATGAAAGGAGAGCCCCCTCCATATGTGAAGCTTGTGGAGTAAGAAACAGTGTAAATCATGTTTTAGATGAATGCTTAATTTATCAAAAACAACGAAAGGAACAATGGGCTGCCGCAACAAATGTGTGAACTTCTGGGAAACGATCCTTTTACCATATCAAATTTACTTCAATTTTTAAGGGCCACAAAACTGATAAATCTTATTTATAAATATTATAACAATAGTAATATCTTTTTAAAAGAGTGACGATATTATTATCTGAAAAATAAAATAAAGTAAAATAATTTATAAGTTAATAATAATCTCATAATAATAACTCAATCGTTCTAGTATTATTCTATCCACCTTCCAGTATTAATCTAAATTGTATCTATCTATCCAGTATTAATTTAAATTGTCAAGAAACTACCTTAAGAGTTGGAAGATAATGACCTTAATGGTCGACTTGTCCTTAAAAAAAAAAAAAAAAAAAAAAAAATCAATTTTATATAAGAGTGTTTTAGTTGACAGAATGACTAATCCCAATTTCAATATTTTGCAGGTAAGCACTTTAATTAATATTTCTCTTTGGAAAATTCGCACATTTTTATTTTGTATATATATACTTTAGTAAACTGTTCTCTTTTCATATTTCTGTCATACTATTAAAAAATAAAACTGTATAAATCTACAGAGAAATATTATTCGAAGTGATGCTTAAAAATTTTGAAATAGGGTTGGGGTTGAAAGTCGTTGGTAGGATTTAGAGTTTTTACAGGTACTCCTTTGTTCTGATTGTTTGGTATTCTTGCCACCAGAAGAGATCAGATTTCCTTAAATAGCGACAATGTATCTCAATACCTTTACTTTCCATCTATTTGAGATGTTAAAACAAAGTAAGATGATTAAATATTATTCATAGGTATACTGAATAACTTTTTTATAGGGGCTAAAATTACCTTACAAATTCTCGGCTGATGTAATAGAATAGATAATTAACGCACGGGCAAACTCAAACCCGCAACTGAAGAAATAGAGGGATAGGAGCATAGTGCCTTAATTACTGAACCACCCTGCTTCCTTGACTATTTTTTTTATTTTTTATTACATTTATAATAATAAACTCAGAAGTGGCTTGTGGCTTTAATCATGTTTAAATTAGTCATGTCTACTGCTTTATATTACACAATGGCACCAGAATATTGCTCTCAACGTGCCTTGCACATTGATGGCTTCGATCCTAAAATACAAAGCCCTAACACTCAAATTCACACTTCAATTACGGCTGGGAAGCGGAGACTGGCTTTGAGGTTGAAACCTGCGAGGATAAGGGAAAAGGGACCCCATCTCCCCGGGGCCTTCTTAGAATCAACTGGATCTCTTTCAATATAATCAAGATTAAATCTCTGAGGAGGGGGCGCCCGAGAGTCTTCTCGACTCCTGATTCAAACAAACTTTATAAATAATTAAATTCCTTTTTCTCTTGTCCCTATTTTTTTTTCTTCTTCTTTTAATCTTAGTCTTCCAATGGCTTAATGTCCTCAGAACCCTTTGAACTTGGATTTAACACCATTGAATCAGTCCTAATGAAATATTTTCAATAAAAAGTGTAAAAACAAATCATTGGGAACGACTTAAATCATTAAAGACAAATAAAATGCGAGCGAGTAATTAAAATTTTATTATTTATTTACAATAAATAATTATAGTAAATTATTTATGACTTCATAAATGAGTTTAGGGAGTCGGAATAGCACACAGAATAGCTTTCATTATCATCACATTTCATGTATTTTCCTTAATGAAAATTTACGCGTTCCAGCGGGTATTTTCCCATATAGAAAACTTACATCAGCGGATATAATCCTTGGAACAATGGACTTAAGTTAACTTTGGGGTGCGAAGCCTGAGAAGATTCCAACAAATAATCATGACAATCATAGGAGAACGTCCGCGTTTGCCGTGTGGTGGAATATTTATGAAATGGGGTTTCCAGGAGAAGTTTTTGAGGATTTTTTAATGATTGATCCCTGTTCAGTAATTGAAAAGCCATAACTCTTTGTTAAAGATGTTGTGGTATTCCGAGATTTCGATTGATAGGATGTTTGATCTAAGGGCGGTCTACCTCATGAGTGGAATATATCTCCTCTATGAGATAGATAGATAGAAATATCTTTGAAAGCTCATTTAGAAGGACAATGACTTACATCTTATGTTAGGTCATCAATATTCTTTTTATTTGCTATTATTCTGACTTATCAATGCTTTCACTATTATGGGTTTATATTGGGTCGCATAATTGACTTCGAGGCCTAGGTTCTTTTTAATATCCTTTGAACTCCAAGATAGCCTGTGATCGTGGAGCTGACTCAGCAGTCACCTCCCTTCCTGAGGGATGATGGACAGCGCGGCGCCGACTGGTGTTGTTGAGAAGCCGCCGGGGTAAACAGAGGGGGAGGGTGGGCTCCGTTGGTCCGTAAGAGATAGGCTCCCGGCCGAGTCCATTAGCCTCTCTCTATTGCTTTCCTTCGGTCTAATAGCTAGTCTTATATCATGTTAATTCAGTTTGTTACAATTTCATCTTTTCAATATATTTCATAGTCGTCAAATATTTTATATCACATATGAGTGCTGAACAGTTGTTTAAGGTTTGTCTTTGGTACCTCTAGACGGTTTCATGCATCTCGTCTTTATGGTGAATTTAACCCTTTAGCGTCTGAGCAGTGCGAGTGTATTGCGGGCCTTGCGGCCTGAGACCTTAGACCGGCTGCCGTGCCCGGTGCCCTCAGTACTTTTTGCCACACTCACTCTTCTTATCTCCTTATTCATATTTTTCTTCTAAAGGTTTCGATCATCCTTTTTCATCCGTACTATACAAGGTGCAGGTAAAATTAATTTGAAAAAACCCGAAAAGAATCACATGTCAGTTAGTTTACAATCCTCGGAAATGTTTGAGGAAACCATAAACCTCGTCACTGAGAAACACCGGACGGGCTGGAAACAGGGTTAGAGAAACGCGAATGCCAATTATGTAAAAATAATTTTCATATGTCCTGCCCTCGTCCTAAATATGAATAAGAAAATGATGACTATTTTCGCCATGCTCCTCTAATATTCATGAAATTAAAGAAATACGTGTAGGAACGTACCTAAGTAGACATATTTACATATAATTTTTAGAAATGTTGTATTAAATGTTTTATAAATCTGTTTTTTTTTTTTTTTTTATAACATTTTTAAATTATATACTAAATTTGTTTTATGAGTTGTTACCTACGATTTATGAATGTTGCATTCCTAAACAATGATACAATAAACGGGTTTTTATCCTAGTGCAATAATAAAAAATAAAGAGTTAAGAAATTAATTGAAATAAGGTCCGCAGTTTCAGTCTTCTAACCCTGAAGCTGGCGGAACTGATATATCAGTCTACAGGCCCCAGGGACTGCAGCGCTCGAACTGATATATCAGTCTACAGACGTTAAAGGGTTAAATGGCTCTTCCTATCTGCCCGTTGTCAATATTTTCTGGGTTCTTTCCTATATCAAACCATCTACACCCACTACCCTTCGTACATCTACAGCCTTTACAATTCAAGACCTCAGTTTCCTTTTATTCCCTTTATTTTTATTCTATTTATTTTATTCCTTTCACAGAACCAAAAAAATTGAACGATCCTTTCATTATGATACGCACATTCCACAACCACCTGAAATTCCCCTCACTTCTACTATCCGCCATGCTCCTTCAATTTCACCTTTTTCATCATCTCGTAACTTCACAAGCATACGCTGTTCGAATCAAGGTTTAAACGTTTTTCTCTCTCTTTTTTTCTTTTCCTCTTTACAGTTATTTTTCTTTTTTCCTAAGAATATTAATTTTTTTCCCCTTTATTTTTATCACTTTTCGTTGACATCAAATGTAAATATTTTCACTAGTGTAGCATGATGGTCAGACATCTACTTTTTTACTTTACTATACGATCATATCTGTTATTCTTTAGGGATTTAGTCCCAGAATAAAGTCCTTTTTTTCTGTCTATAACGCATAATCCGCTAACCAAAAAAAAAAAAAAAAAAAAAAAATTCTGCGTAGCTAAATATAACAGTAAACGATGACCATAATTTGAATTTTTTTTAAGGCCAAAGCATTGAAAATTTTTAAATTTCAGTTAAACCTTAAACTTCCCGCGCAGGCTTACAATCCTCTTTGGAGTTCAAGACGGTAGTTGTCCCGCAGAATGTATTTAAAGCACCCTCGCTCGAATCTACTGGCTACGTCGAATCTGAGCGACATTATTGAAAGAGAAGTTTTGTGATCTACGTCCCAGGTAGATAAGGCTAGCTGGGAGTTTTTACAATATTAAATTTATTCGGAGCTTTATAATATCTGGAAAATAATAATCCATAAACAAGAACCTGTAAACATCTCAAATAATCAGTAAGGTTATTAAAATATGTCCATCTGCGCTATCCCAGACGCACAAATATTAAGACTAAACATTAAATTGTTTAGGCTAGATGTTACATAGCTTAATTTAAAATGACTGAGAGTTATTCAGGTTTCCAAATAAACAGCAGTAATCCAGAATAAGACTAGGTATTACCATTGATTTTACGTTAATAACCTGATTCCATCAGTTATGATGTTTAAAAAATATATATGCGAAAATACTTTTAAATATTTGTTCATGATAAAGTTTTAAGCGTGATAAAAGTAACCTGAGTTCATCAAGTTTAATAACACAGCCTTTATCAGCGTATTGAGAGTGATAAATGGTAGCGGGGGAGGGTTGAAACGTTAGGCTGTGAGAAGAGAGCTAACGCAGAAACAGAAGCAGCGGGGAGAAGGCTAAATCTAGCGGAAGAGATAGGCGACACCCCACACAGCATTCTCCCATTCAGTTCTCACCCCAGCACCGCCACACCCCACCATCACGGGTCTATTAGAGGATATGATTTAATGGACTTCCTATAACTATTCAACTAGAAGAGTATGTCATATACGAAATACTTATTTCTATAGACGATCATTCCTGTACAGAGGCTTGTCTTTTGGCCAAGCTTTGTCTCCTGCACTTCCTCTTCCTTTAGCGAGTGTACACGAAATAGTTAATCTGAATCGAATTGAGCGTCATAATTTAACAATTCTGTTAAGTGGTTTCATAAAAAAATATAGCAACAAATGCCATTCCTAAATGATAAAAATTATAGTTATATACTTGTCGGTTACTGTGTTGTACCAGTTACGCCAGTAACTGTGTTGATTCGGTGATTATTAAAATAAGAAAAATATCGGTCGTTTATAAAAACTTCAACAATTCTTATTTTTCAATCCTCCCTTTTCCCTCCTTTTAGGTTATTCTGGGGTTTTCTCGGACCAGGGTGGAGTGCGCGGGATTAGGGATCGGAACTCCAAATTGGGAACTTGGGCAACGCGGATTTCACGTTTTAGCTCACAGGGGTGGCCATCCCATCCACAATTTGTTTGAATTAATTATTTGTATTATTCCAAAAAATAAAAACCTTCCAAAGACTAAAATGATATCGACATTATTCTTGCATCAAGACTTTTGTTTTTTAGTGTAGATCTACGGTAAAATGCAGCCATTACATAGATTATGTTTTATGTCAATGATATTGTAAAAAAAATGATTGGATCTTCCAGCAGACAACCTTGCTAAACTGTATTAATTTAATTGCATCGCTCCTGGGATCCGTTAATGGAATCTATATTGCCGTATTATTTATAGTGTAATGATTTTCCCGCGGTGACCCTAGGATTTTTAAAGGGAGTAAAAATTCCTTGGCTATGCCGTCCCTCGGATATGACGTAAAATGGAGGTCCCGAGCCTGTACTATGTCAGGTACTCGTTAAAGTAGCTTTAGTAGCATATAGCGACGTTAAACAAACAAAAAATGATATTCTTCTAATCACTGATATTCGATAAAAATTCTCTGGCATAGTATAACAAACATGTTGCAAAATTATATTAAGAAATAGTTTGTATAAGAGGATAAAAATCAGTCATTAAATAGATAAGCGAAATATTTTGGTATCTCCGTTTTTTGTTTAATAATGTATAGAAAAATTGCTTTATCACTAAACTGCTATGTCGCTTCTCAAATAATCAGTAAGGTTATTAAAATATGTCTATCTGCACTGTCTCACATACACAAGTATTAAGACTGGGCTGTGATATTTGCGAACTTCCTCTGCGTCCTTTTCACTTAAAAAATGACCTATTTAGCTTTATCAGATAGTAGCTTTCGACTTCTGCTCGCATCGCTCGGTCAAAAGGGATAAACAGATCTTCAACGGGTAGTTATTAGTTGAGATCTGGTGTTAAAGCGGCCGTCAGTTACTTTTTAGAACTGTACAGGGGTCAATCCATATGAAGTGGTCCAATCTAGTTGCTTCAAAATTTTAATATTTTTTAATATTTTTACCATCGAAAGAACAATGCATCAGAAGTAAAAAAGTGCAATTAGTTTATTTTTTGAATTTTTATTTTTCCAATGACAGCCATATTATTTTCGAAAAACTGCGTATTTTTAGCTATTTCAGTGCTCTGCTTCAAATCGAATATCTCATACTATTTTACTCATCCTAGAATATTCAAATAAAGACCAATCTCTTTAATAAAGGTCATTTCACTACCATTAATAAAGGTATAAAGGTCAACAATAACAAGTATGAATTTAAAAATAAGTATAACGGTCCATGTACCCCTAAAAATTTCCAAGCTGTAATTATAAAAAAAAACGGGTTTTCAAAAACTCTTTTTACCGAAGGCAGATGATACCACCACAATACCAAGGGTTTGGTATTGTTTTATTTGATAGGTAAAGGTGGGTTCTCCAAATTCACAAGGTTTCGAGCTGTGGACTAGCAAGGTTTTTTATTTTTAAATTCTTGAAATTTCCGAAATGTCAAAAGTTTAAAGGCTTAATTTCTCTGTTAAGCGTGCAAATAAATTTTTTCCCTGATTCAGACAAAGGGTAGTGGATTAAAATGTCAAAATTTCATTTCGTGGAAACGGACAGAAAATAATATATGCTGTTTAGCGTTTTGGATTTTAAACTTATTTTAGTACTTTTCAATGTTTTCTATCCTTGCAATTAGTTGAGTCCACAAAATTAAATTTGGCAGTTCAATCCTCTACCCAGGGACTATTTCTGGGCTAAATTTCAATTTTTATTTTCTTGCCTAACAGAGATATAAATCTTTAAACTTTTGAAATTTTGGAAATTTTTAAGATTTCAGAAAGAATTTGTATTAAAAAACTGTGCAAGTCCAGAGCTTGAAACTTTGTGAATTTATAGTACCTACCTTTATCTATCAAATATAAAAAAAATAACAAACACTTAGTCATTCGCCTTCTTGTAAACAATAATTTTTGAAAACCCGTTTTTTTTTTTTAAATTACCGCTTGAAACTTTGAAAGGGTACATGGACCGTAATCCTTAGTTTTAAGTTCATAGTTGTAATGACCTTTATTAAAGGTCGGACCTTTCTAAAGATATTGGTCTTTATTTGAATATTCTAGGATGAGTAAAAGAGGAGATATTTGATTTGAAGCAGAGCACTGAAATAGCTAAAAATACGTAGTTTTTCGAAAATAATATGGCCGCTATTGGAAAAATAAAAATTCAAAAAATACACTAATTGCACTTTTTTACTTCAATTGCGTTGTTCTTTCGATGGAAACAATATTTAAAAAAAAAAATGTTAAAGCAACTAAGTTGGACCACTTCACTTCATATGGATTGACAGACATGTTTTTTTTATAGTAAAAAAAGCATTGATAGTCGAGAAATAAACAAAATTTTTATTTTGATGGCTTACAATTTACGATATCATTTTATCAAATAAGTTTATATTTTCGCATCATAAATATTCCCTATCTTCCCGGTAGGACATTTTACTGCACTCCAACCATGTGTTTCCCTAAGCGAACACTATTGCCGCACGATCGTCACTTTATGTTAAAAAGGGCTTTGATCTACTTTAGTAGATCCCCACTATATGCATTCGCTCCCTTTGCTCACTCAAAAGGGGTAATTATACACCTAAGGGGTTCTTTTCTGTTTGGATCGGGACATCACTAAACCCTCTATGTTCTCAACGCCTAGAAGTAACATATCAGTAGTACTTTGGGTCATCAATGCCACGATCTAATTCGATTAATCTCATCACTTCATTTTAGCACACCTTCAAAGCATAAATCAAACATTTTTTATTAAGTAGGAACAAATGAAAATCGTTTTTAGCAGAAGCAACAGGGCAGTAGTACCAAAATCTGTGAAAGACACAAAGCAGGGGGTTGGGGCACAATACTGACTACACTGCATTCCAATAATCCTTCACGGTCAATACTGAAAGCAAAATTATTGGCAAAGTTCCCATTCTAGGTTTGCTGAGAGGCTATTCGATTTTCTATTTATAGAACTGCTGATGTTACATAAGCTTTGAGATAAGAAGTATTGAGTGATAATGATAAAATAAACGTATGAATATTTTTTATCTTATTTACAAGTGTTAAATAAACTTAAAAACTACGCTTGTTATCTCCCCCACGATAGCCGAGTGTTCTTACACATGGGCCTCTGGCAATTAAATCTATGCGTTTAAAGGCATGAGATCGATTCTGACGTGGGGGACCATTTTTTTTTTTTCTTTTTGATTAGAAGGAAATAATAAATATTCTTCACTGAATGATGCAATCGGCTATTTTTCTTTCTTATCACAACAAATAAAATAGGATTAAAAAAAATTGATACTCTTTTAATTTTTCCTATTTAATTATTTATGTATAATACTATTAATCTATCATATATTTTTATTTATTTTCTCTTATTATTAGTAATTTAAAAATTTAAACACCATATTTTATTGATATCAATATTTAATTTAAAAATGAATGAAAAAATGTTTTGCGGTTGTTAAAAATCATAAATTTGAATTTAAATTATTTATATTTATTTAATTTACTTTAAAAACTTCTATTGGCATAGTAACGCTGATTAAATTGATTATCCTTTTTTATATCAAACAGAAGGAAGCTTTAAAAGTTAATCGTTCCATCTCTAATGCAGAGGACTTTAAATAAATTAAATTAAATCTATGAATTATTTTATCTTATGTTCTCGTTATAGTCCCTACTAATGTCAGTACCCAAGATAGATAATCTAATAAGAGCAGATTAAATATTCAACTAATCAAAACTAGACTTTGAGATAATGACCAATCAACTCCATATGTATTATTTGCTCCAGAAAAAATAAGTCATCGCTTAATACTGAACCCTACATCTATATTATTGAATAATCAATGATTTTTTACAATAATAACGCATATAATGAAGAAGTGAGACTCAACAAAAAAAATCTCGGCTTAGTTTGAGTACTATTGTTATTATATATTGAATTGAATCCCTATAGCTAATAGTATTAATGCCTGTTTACATAGTTATGTATTTATAACGAACTTTTTGACCGCCAGGGCGATTACAATGAACTGATTTTTACTTTTACCCCAAGGATCTCCGCACCCCCCACCCCTCCCAATGTATATATTTTTCGCTCTCATTTATTTATTTTTAATGTAAATTGTAAATAAACCTGTTGGTTTGGATTTTATTGTTAATTATGTGGATTTTATAATATTTATTTAGACAAAAATAGTATATTTGCGCCATATGGCATTGTTTTTTACCGATGGACTACATTCATTAGGTTCTAAAGATTCTAAAAGATAGCTTCAAGGACCCCCCTCCCCTCAAAGTTTAAATTGGATCCCTGAGTTCGCCCGTGCTTAATTATTGACATAGGTACATTTATTATTACTAGGAATGGGATTTTTATGTATTTACATATTTTCTTCTGAGGCTTAGAAATGCGAGTATGTGCGTTCAAAATGGTTTTTATAATGATATAAACCATTTTTATTTTCCATACTTTGTGTTTTTTAAATATGTTTACATATATTTCGGTAAATACATATTTTATTCCATATTTTACAACTTTTAGGAAATTTACTTTAAAATTATTGTTACTTATTTACTTGTTTTACGTATATTCAGTCAATACCTAGAATAAATAAAGCTTAAAGCAGAGAATGAACATAGGGATTAAAAAATGTCTTGGAAAATCAGAAGGCCACAAAGCAATATCGACAGTTCTCAGAAATGTTGATCCCCCTCTTTTCCTATACAGATGCTTCATCCTAGACAATGCTTAAACCTAGTTTGTGAAATCCTTAGTCGCTAAGCACGTCACGAAGTTTGCAGAAGAAACATTTAAATGCGACAGTGAAGGCGTCCTGTATTGTTTGTTGCCAAAAATACATTTCAACGGATCAATGATTTTTGGTTTTACAGTATTTTGAAACGGCGAAACATGTAGAAAATAAGTTGACTGATGCCTCAGTCGACGTGGAAAGATCGTTCAACTAATACAAAGCTTTATTTCGACCGAATCGTTGTAGATTTTTCGAATAAAATCTTAGAATGCATCTTATTTGCAACGTTTTTGGTGGTAAATGTGAGGAAGTTTAATATGTGTTCTTACATTTTCAAAAAAAATTTTAACAAAATTTTTTCTTAATTTTAACTTTTTAAATATTTAAATTTTCAGTCTATATTTTCATTTCTTTTTCTTTTTTTCGTCCGTATTTTATATTTTTATTTCATATATTTGCAAATATACGTCCAAAATTATTTTTATATTTCATATTACAGAAAAATCCTATCCCTGATTATTACGTAAAAAGTCACACGACCTTTGTTAATTTTTTGATGTCGGATTGAGCTGTTACAACACTATCAAAGATAGACTACTCCCCGATTCATGGAGGAGGTGGCTGTTGATGTGTAAAGCGTCGAGGGAGGCTTGCATTATGTTGGTCACGGCTGCGGGGCATCGCTCACTAAGGCTCAGTCACACATCAACCCTTACTGCCTCTTATATACCACATAGAGGACCCATTTACCCCTGTCAATCTTATAGTCATGGCACTGTTTTTTTTTTTCAACTTTATATCTTTATTCACATCACACAACTATCGAATCGACAAGGAATGGATTTCATAATGATGTATGTTGGCATTAATTCCTCTTCGGCCTTCTATGTACTTAGTTTTACCCACATGTCTGTTTTAATTTTGATTGATGTTTATAACATTTGTATCGTTAATATCAAAACACCATATCTGAGGAAAAATCCACTGTTAAAAATTCTGTAGGTGTCTCTTAGCTGCACACGCGTAACCTACCCCATTGGCCTCTGTGGTATTTAATTAGCTTTATTATTCTCAATTTTTTAATAATCTTGTAATTATTATAAAGGTTTAGTATCATAAAGTGTAATGGAGTACATCCTTGGAAAATTTCCATATAAATCTCATTTATTGTTACATTGACGACGTTTCGGCCGTACCGCTATTTTCCAGTCTAAAATTGGTTAAATATTTATACATTATTAAATAAAAATAGTTTAAAAACTTTTTTCTTATAGAAGGAAGCACTTATCTAATATTTTAACAATTCACCATCATGCTAGCTTAAGATGTATCACAATTAAAGAATTTATAAAATCTAAGACTTATTCTAGTATCACATTAACATTTCATATATTAATCAAGAACATTTAAAAAATAATTTAAATTTTTTTTATTTATTTTTTTTAAATAAAAAATTAAAATAAAATATAATCAATTAAAAAACCTCAATCTGACGAATAATTTAATTTAACCAGCATTATAAAATTTGCTTTCATTAATCTTATTACAAACTATTTTCAACCATTTATTGGTGTCGTCATCTATCAGGATGAAAGACTTAAATGTGTAAATATTCATTGGCCATCCAAATCCTTTATTAACCCTTATATTTCTTAATACTACCCATATAAATAAAGTAGGCATAGATAATTATCAAATTGACAAAGTTTCTTTACTTGTATTTCTGTGTTGCAAAATACATTGACAGTTAAAAATTTTTAAATTCTTTTTTATATGTTCTTGATTAATATATGAAATTTTCATGTGATACTATTATAAGTCTTATATTTTATAAATTCTTTAATTTATATACATCTTAAGCTAGTACGATAGTGAATTGTTAAACTATTAGATAAGTGCTACCTTCTATAAGAACAAAGTTTTTTAACTATTGGTATTTAATAATGTATAAATATTTAATCAATTTTAGACTAGAAAATGGCGGTACGGCCGAAACGTCGTCAATGTAACAATAAATGAGATTTATATGGAAATTGTCCTGGTGTTTGCTCCATTACAATTGATGCAACTAAACCTATATAATAGCTTTTATATATTAAAACTTCGACTTCTGCTCGCTTCGCTCGCTGAAAAGGGCTCCTTTTCAGTTTGAATTAGCGTGTATGAGGCTAGATATAACAGCCGCTGCTATGATATAATTCTTATTTATTTATGTTCAATCAATTGTAAAGTTTTATTTACATAATTAGTTCCCTGATTTATTCTTCTTTTAAATCAAATCAAAGAGTTCTGAATGAAACTCATTTTTTTGAAGCATGATCCAGGAAGAGAGAAAGAAGGAGTGATTGATCCGAAGGCTGGATGCCCGCTGACAGGCCATCATCTTGGGCTTGGAGCGGGGAGATAAATCGCTCCGGGATCACTTGAGCATTCTGCGGTCACTGGGGATTGTGATTGGGGGGGGGGTGTATTTACTGACCGCTTTCGTCCCATCTAAAAACAATACCCAATCGAAATCCCAATCCATAACTGTTCCAAACCCAATCCTCATGGCTTCCGCTACTATCACCCTACTCCTTACCTGGTGCTTTTCAGTCAAGCAGAAATTAAACATTTAAGAGATAACAACCGAATTCACAAACCAGAGCAAGGGATATGAAGATTTTAGATATAATGTTCGAAAAATTTAGAAAACACGTGTTTTTGTTCCAATATTCTTAGAATATTGTACATTAAATTTTACTCTAACAACTGTGATTTCAAAATTTCGATTAAAAAAAAAACAAAGATATATTTCATATAATTATATTTCTTGCTAGGTGCAAGAATTCGTCCCTACAAGATCGTCAAAACTTTAACTCAATCCAAGCCACATAGGGGGGAACAAGTGGATTGCTCTGGTTGTTTACTCTAAACAATCTTGGTATTATAGATATAATTTGATAAAGGAATATAATGGATGAAAAGAATAGTAATGGAAAGGAGACAAACGTATATATAGATTTATGGGTTTATTTGAGAAATATTTATTTGTATATCTATGTTATTATATTGTTGATATTTTTATCATATTTAAAAAAAAAGAGAAATATTTGAAGAAAAAGAGTATGACGGTTATTGTATTAATGAATCTAGGTATTTTGGTTGGATATATATTGTTTATATTTTGTTTTGTTGTTAGTTTTTTTTACTATTGACGTCCTGTTATTTATATTGTTAAGTGAAATATTTGTTTTTCTCAGACTGTAATGTACAAATATGTTTATTTTTGCCAACATTGTGTTTATTATGTGTTACTACATAAAAATTGTATGTGAAATAATACTGTTGGACTTTCTCTGATAGTATTTGACCAAGAGAATAAATTCATACGTATTCACATTATATAATAAATTGATTATATTTTTATTAAACACATTTATTACTATTATCGAAATATGAAATTTGATGTTTCTTTAATTTGCTACATAATGACATATTAGTCACTTCTTTCAACAATTCCAAGTCACATCTATGATTAGTGTAACAAGAACGTCATAGGTACATCAAAAATTAAAAAAAATATTGTCTAAAACAATCTGCTGAATTATAAAAAGTTATACCAGAGCCTTAATATCTACTCCAAACATTGGTAACATTGTTTCTTTTTTTCTCCTTTTTTTTTTGTTCCACCTTGCATTTTAGGCTATACGGGGTTTCTGGGGATTGGATGGATTAGATGGATTTCCTACCGTGCCACCTTATCTATTCACAGGACAATTTGTTTTTTTGTTAAACTCTAAATTCACTTTCCTGAACCTTACTTTACACAGAGAAATCGTGTCTCTAAAGATGTGACTTCTACCTAGCTAACTCGCAATTCTTATCTCAAAATTTCTAATGGGCCAGGAATCTATTTTACTGAGCATGAAAGTGTCCGAAGAGGGTCACCCGAACACTGAGTAAATCCACAAGTACCATATAGTGAAGGTATTTTTAATTATCTTGTATAGCCAGACTATTTTCTTAATGTACATACCCTCTGAAAATCAGAGCGACATTTTTTATTAACATGCTACATGATTAACATGATAGACCAATGGGTAATAATGGCACAATCTTCAATTAATTTTATATCTATGATTCCTTTATCATAGTTTATTCCTTTTATTCTGAGGAAAAGTATATGAAAACCGGAAAATTAGAACATATGCCCTAAAAATCCATAAAAGCATTCATATTTTTCTTTAGAAGAGCATTCAAATAAACTAAATATCAAATTGACACTTCATTAGAAAGCAATCCCCATAGATATTTTGTTTGATTGTTCTAAACGAAGTCATCGTTTCAAGATTTGGCCGCCCCATCGATGATAGGCTACTCCCTCTAATCTGTTTTATTAAGATCGGAAATTGGAGCGGATGGGATGCTATGGGAAGGGATTACGAGATGATGATACATTGTGAAGCAGACCGAGAGCGGTCCACGGAAGCGTGCATCATCAGCTTTCAGCGAGTATTTATAGCGACTCAATGGAGATGATCCCCGTTGCTAGGCGACTCATCCTCCTTGAAAAAAAGCATTGTCGGAGCCCCTTCACGATCCCTTGTACTACACCGGTATTAGCCCAACACTTGATACCCCCCCCCCCCCCCCACCTCATTCACCTCCTTGCAGAATTTCATAATCCTGCTATGATCTGCTAATCGCTTAACGCAGGTCGCCAAATTTCAACCAAATGTTCTATCAACTGAGTCGTGTAGGTAGCTTATAGTTTTGAAACATTATTCCTGATGTTTAAATTTTAATATTAATTTAAAAAAAAAAATTGTAATGATTTATCTATGTCAATAGCCGAAAAAACGCTATCAGAGCCTAAAGACGCGCTCGCACTTGGTCACAGGATTTTCATATTTTTCCGTAACTATGGAGCTCGGTGGGTCAGTAACTGTACAACTATGCTCAAGGTCCTGGAATCTATCCTCCGCGATCTCCAACCTTCAATAAAGAGGCCTCTATTAAAAAAATATTGGATTTTTTTTTTAATATTTTCTTTCTAACAGCAACCCTGCCAGAAGGGAGTTTATTTTTTATACTGTACATACCATACATTTCTGTATACAATGTACATGTTAGTTGTGTCGCCGATGGTACCGCAGAGAACCGCCTCCAGCGATAGACTTCTGCAGCATCAACAACGACACATATCACATGAGACGTAATTTTAGATATATTTTTATGAATTTTAAAACAATAATAAACAAACTTCAATAAAATAAAACAAACCCAATTAAACATTACAATAAGAAGCAAATGGTCGAGTTGAAGAGAAAATATTAGACAAAATAATAGCGTTCAGCAACTACACAATAAGTATCTTTTACATTCATATTAACGCACTACGAGCATAAGATGAACATACATTCATTACTTACATTAAGTACATTCAATACTTACATATATTGAAACATATAAACAGATTTGTTCATATTAAAACATACAACAACAGATACATACACACTCATACCTACATATACTGAACATATAAACACATATCAAACTTACAGTAAACTCAAACTTGAGATATAGATAAAAAATACAGTAAAAAAAGCAAAGAAATTATATTAAATTAGATGAAATAATAGCGTTCAGCAACAAAATGGAACAAATAGATATCTTCTATATTTACATTTACATACACAACCTTTAATTTTTTTTAAGGCCAGAATGATTGTTTATCTAAAATTATCAATCAGAAATATTTGTTATTCACTTCTTTAATTAACTAGTGCGTTTTAAAAAAATAGTTTCATGTCTAAAAATATTTTTTCAATTAATAAGTAATTTTCTACCGGCCATCAATTAATAAGGGATGAAAAACATGACGGTTGAACTTTGTCTTAGATAACCTTCCAAAACCCTTGATCCTGTATCTGATCCTGTTAACTATACTTCCCTTAAAATTAATGAATTAAAATACCTCCTTGGGTTTTAATTGCACAGATTTTTTAGTTTATTGTTGCTCACCTCGACAATTCTTCCATATAAAGCTGTATGGTAAAATTTCGATGCGCATTGCATCCGTTTTGAAGAATTTACAAATTGAGGTGGTAAGTTACAAAATTGCTGGGAAAAAGGTTTTTTAATAATAGTAATAATAGCTGAAAAAAAAAATAGGTGCTATGAAGGAATAGGTGAAAAAAGTGTAGGCAATGCTTGTGATTTATGGCGGATTAGAACTTTTGCTGAAAATGTATGTCATGCGTAAAGTTACTATTTCTTTCTTTTTTTTTTTTTTTTTTACTATTTCCTAACAATAGGGGATTTTGTGCGAAATATCTCCTAGTAGTAGGGGTTTTGGGGCGATAAATTTCAAGATTATTACGCCCGTAGCATTCTTTACCGGATATATGGTTTATATTATTATTATTTGGTTATCTTTAGCGTGTTTTTTTTTTAACCTGCCTTACATTACATTAATAATAAAATAATTCTATGTTAGAACAATTTACATCTCCTATATTTGGTTATATAAAATTTATTACTCATTTATTTCGCCTTCAACTCTCAGGGTCATTGCCGCAATCTGTAAAAATCTTTAAATTCGACTTAAATAAGTGTTTGTAGAGCTCAGGTTATTTTTACTACATCTTTTTGTAGTTATCGCCTAGAACTGTTAGATAAATATTGATCTACACAAAAAAGAAGTCTTTCGACGGATGCTGTGGCAGTGAACATATTTATTTTATTGATTTTTTTTCCCCGGTCCCTCATAAACAGAAAAACTATCGCTGCATGTTTTGCCATTACATGTTGTTTTCTTAAATCAAGAGCGGGCTCACCACATTCATGTACTGCATACACATACGTTCAATCTGATAGGTTCTATAAGCGTCCCAGCATATCCTGAGTGCAAAATTATGGACTGGATACAATAACTTCTAAATACTTCTTTTTGAAGTACCATAAGCGCATGAACCGTAGTCGATTTGGCTACGTATGTTAGCCTTGTATATTTAGTAAGCTGCTTCTGTTCGCTCCGAAATCTGAATAGGAAAGGATTCAAGGACTTGAATTTGATGAAACCATTTCACTTACTTATTCAACTGAAGACCAAATTACTTATGGATGGTCCTCAAAAATGATATCGATCGTTCTTCATTTCAGTTCGGGGTTTTTAGACCTGAACTCCTTTAATCTTAATATATGTAAGGCTTTTTTCTTTTGTTTATTGAAGATATGACACCATTATTTTAAATTTGATCTAAACTCGTCGGCAATAATATGTACTTAAATTAATATTGTTTCTCCAATAAGGGTTAATTAATTTTCCGTTCAGTTAATTTCAATTCAATTAGATCGATTAAACCTGATTCCTTGTTTTGGTTTTTTAATAGGTTGGTAATATGTCTACAAAGATAGCGGATGCTCCTTTGAATATAAAGCTCAATTTTAATTTATATAGCTAAACGAAAGAAAATAGTAAATAAATATCTTCTTACCAAGAATATATCCCTGATTTATAAATCCTCGCCAATCATCTCATTCGCGCTATTTCTGTACAATTTCTGACCCGATTTATATGTAATATAATCGGATACGAAGAAGGCCGAAGCTGCTTAGGGCAGACATGGAGTGCAGCAGGAGGCAGCAATCAGAGAGGAGTGGCGTAGGATGCGGTCGGTAGAGCACCCTAAATGAATTGAATCCCGGCCCGCTCCGCTATAAACTGATTTGTCAGCCAAACTGCTTTCGGATCCCTCAATGCTCCATCCATTTATACAACCATCTCTGCCTCTTGTGCAGATTTGCCTGTCCCAAACCGCTATATTTCAGCCCAATCCATACATAAAGAACACTATTTTATCCATTATTTTTTGTTATACTTGAGTTATTTAGGTATTACTTTCACTTACCTATATATGAAATATATAGTAAAGGAAAGTATTGAGATCGTGAAAAAATTCAACAGAGTTACATGTTTTGGGATCCCCTGAAACCAAATAACCAAGTCCCGCGAAATGGTCTGTATGTGTGTTAACAGACTAGATCAAAAACTATAAACCGTACGAACCTGAAATTGGTTATTTGGTATATGTATATGCCCGTGATGTGACAGCAAAAATTTCATCAAAATTGTTCAAAAGGAGGGGGTACTTTATTTAATAACTTTTTACGTTTTTTTTTCGATTTTCTCAAAAACGGCTCAAATGATCAAATTCGTCATGTTAAATAAAAATCCAGTCTGCTTTAATATCAGGTAAGCTTTATCATTAATAAAATGTTCTGAGGGGGCATAAATGAGGAAGGGGTCTTTTTTGTTTTCCAATAAAGTACCCTTGTTTTTGTTTATATGGAGAAATTATCTGTCTCTTGTAACGCCTAAACTTAAGGAATGGCTTAATATGAAATATGAAAAAAATCAAGTAAACATATACAGGAGAAAAGAAGAAAAATATTCCGTCAACTCATAAAACACGTTGAGCCCACCCCTGCGCTCTTATGTGTTTTACATTCCTGACTTGCCTTACATTACTGAATTGCCGGAAGTCTTACCCGGTGAGCATTCATAAACAACGGTTTCTTCCAATAGGCTATTCCATGGCTTCCGTTGAATTAACTGGGAAATGTGCTTCAAATATGTTTTGAATATAGCCAGCTTAAGGATGTCTAAATTTGCAATAAATTATTTTTTCAAATCAACAGTGAAGGTTATTTTTCAAATTTTCATTTCTAGGGTGATAAAAAAGACTCCCGTTTCATATGTTAATTTTCTATCCAGGGCTGCGATTCTACTATGACTAGGGGTTTATGTCTAAAAGTTAAAAAAATCTGGTGCGTGCTCGCAACACACAACTTTCACTTACCAACTTACTTAGATTAGAAATTAATGCGTTTTGTTAATTGCCACTTCTGAATTGAACAGAACGGCTTAAATTATGAAGAATGTTCTGTCATTAAAGGCGTCCTCCGCACGAGTGGGCTCAAAGAGTTTTATAAGTTATCTGAGTTATAAGTTATTTCTTTTTTTCTCCTCTATATGTTTTCTTTATTTTTATCATATCTCATATTTAGCCATTTCTTATTTTCAGGCGGAACGGGAGATAGTTAATTTCTCCATATAAACAAAAACAAAGGTACTTTATAGGAAACAAAAAACAAACAAACAAAAAAAGCCCCTACCCCATTTAAACCCCCTCAGAACATTTTTATAATGACAAAGGTTACCTGATATTAAAGAACAACTAATTTTCATTAAACATGACGAATTTGATAAAAATCTTTAAAGCCGTTTTTGAGATAATCGATAAAAAAGGTAAAAATTGAAAAAAATTATGAAATAACGTGCCACATCCGATTGACCAATTTCGATTAAATATAGGCTATCACATCTTTGGCATATACATACATCAAATACCCAGTTTGATCAAAATCGTTAAAACCGTTTTGGAGTAAATAAAAAAAAACGTGAAAATGATACAAAATTTATGAAGTAAAGTCCCCCCTCCTCTTGATCAATGTTGATGAAATTTTTACAGTCATATCTCGGGCATATAAATACATCAAATACTAAGTTTGATCAAAATCGTTAAAACCGTTTTTGAGTAAATAAAAAAACACGTGAAAATGATACAAAATTTATTAAGTAAAGTCCCCCCTCAGGTTGATCAATTTTGATGAAATTTTTACAGTCATATCTCGGGCATATCAATAGATCAAATACTCAGTTTAATCAAAATCGTTAGAGCCGTTTTTGAGAAAATCGAAAAAAACTTAAAAAGTTATTAAATAAAGTACCCCCTCCCTTTGAGCAAATTTGATGAAATTTTTGCTGTCACATCGCGGGCATATACATACTCTAAATACCCAATTTTAGGTTCGCACGGTTTATAGTTTTTGAGCTAGTCTGTTCACACACACACACACACACACACAGACACACAGACACACACACACACACACACACACAGACCATTTCGCGGGACTTGGTTATTTTGACTCAGGGGACCCCAAAACGTGTATTTCCGTTGAAAACCGGAAGTCGAAAATTTTCACGATCGCAATACTTCCACTTACTATATATTTCATATATAGGTAAGTGAAAGTAAAAACAAATAAAACATTGACTTAGAGCATGATTTGATAAAGAATCATAATTTTTTGTATGGATAACTCCAAGTCTTTATTATTTAAAAGTAAAGGTATATTATAAACTAGCTAACTCTGCTCGGTAAAGCGAAGTTAGTTGTTTGTTTAACGTCACTTTATGCCACTAATGCTAATCGGACGATGCTACAGTGGGAGTCCTAAATTTTGCCTATCCAGCTATAATTAGGATATGGATCTTTAACGAGTACCTGACAGGCTCAGGACCTATGGCTAGGATCGAGGGACGGCATGGCTAAGGATGTTTTACTCCCATTAAAAAATCCTAAGGCCACCGCTGGGCGCGAACCGGCGACGTTTAGTATTGTAGGTTGCCATGCTAAACACTATACCACAGGTGACCCCCGCTCTGTAAAGCGAAACATTGTGTTACTGAGATTCATATCAGTGCGTGAACCAGGCTACAAAGTGTTTCCACTTTCTAAACCCACTTTAGAGCAATGTGTCATCTGTTCGCGAAAACTTCTAAGTCATAAAGAATAATCGCTGACCCTTGGAGGATAAATACTTTTTAAAGAGATTTCATTCTAAGATAGGAAGATATATAATGCTAACTTTTAATGGCTTTTAGGACGGGACGGGTTGATTCAGGAGAAGTTGAGAGTATTTAGTATTCCGACAGCGGCTGAGGAGAGAGATGAAGATTAATGTTGGAGCCCCGCCACCCCGAAAACACTTCGATTAGAAGCCTTCCTTCTCTCTCAATTAGTTGGAGAGCTCTACTCTTATCATCCTCTGTCTCGCGATTTTCAATCTAACACCTTAAGAAAATTACCGCTCCCGAAGTCGGTAATGCGGTCACTTAATCTTCATTAGGTCTATTAAGCTACCAATGTCCTTGGTCTTAACTTGAATCAGTAGTACATTTTCGAACTTTCCTCATTTTCGTTATGATTCATCGAAATTAAAAATCTGTTGCGATGCGCGCAACACACAACTTTCACTTACCAACTTACTTTGATTAGAAATTGACGTATTTTTTAAAAGGCAGTTTTTCAATCAAAATCACACATGTTTTCACATTCTTTTATTTTTTGCTGTTTGTATTTGCTATTTACAGTCTCTTTACAGTCCACTAAATTTTTTACTTTCACTTACCTATATATGAAATATATAGTAAGGGAAAGTATTGCGATCGTAAAAAATTTCGACTTCCGGTTTTCAACGGAAATACACGTTTTGGGGTCCCCTGAGTCCAAAGAACCAAGTCCCGCGAAATGGTGTGTGTGTGTGTGTAATATTATATTACTTTCACTTACCTATATATGAAATATATAGTAAATGTTTTGGGGTCCCCTGAATCCAAATAATCAAGTCCCGCGAAATGGTCTGCAGAGGGGGCACTTTACTACGAAACGTAAATACACCTTATATCGATTCACCTTCACGATATGTTTAAAAAAAGCAACTCGCAGTAATAAACAAGCTTGTAGTAAAAAAAAACTAGACTGATGATGAAATTAGGTCCCTTAAAAAAATAAATTAGCAATAATGAATCTAAAAGTACTGAGAACTTTCAAGTTTTGCATTACACTCATACTCTATAACTTATGGAGGTATAGAAATATAAGCATATAAATTTGGGAAAATGTGTGAAGTTGAGGAATGGCGTTTACATATTATCAAAACACGTATAATTCTAACCTAGGTAAGTTCGTGAAAGTTGTGAGTTGCGCGCATCGCACCAGATTTTTTATTATAAATACAAGTTTTTACTTGTGATAATTTAGCAATGCAAAATAATACTCCCAGTCGCCTGATTTTATAAATTCTATGTAGTTGTTGAAAACTTCATATAGTTACTTTGAAACAAATAATTTCCATTGAATGAACAGAACATCTTTAATTATAAACAATGGTCTGTCATTAAATACGTACTGCGTACGTGTGGGCTCAACGTGTTTTATGAGTTGACGGAATATTTTTCTTTTTTTCTCCTGTATATGTTTCCTTGATTTTTTTCATATTTCGAATTTAGCAATTTCTTATTTTTAAACTAAACTGGAGACATATAGTTATTAATTTTACTCTCCTATTCTTGAGACTATCCAATTGATTTAAATTGAGGATCAGAGCGACCATTAAGTCTCAACACTTTTTTTCTTAAACTTTATTTCCGCATGGTTTCGGCCATACGGCCATCATCAGTGCTGAAATGTGATTGATAGTCAAAATTTTTTTTCTAAAAATCCACAATCTGTGGTTTTACCTAAAATAGTTAAAAAATATAGGTATCTACTACCCTAGTTATATCTGCCTTAGTAGGACTTAGTACTTAGATAGGGGAGCAGGACCAGAGTAGTAGATAACTATATTTTTAACTATTTTAGGAAAATCCACAGATTGTGGATCATCTATCAATCACATTTCAGCACTGATGATGGCCGTATGGCCGAAACCATGCGGAAATAAAGTTTAAGAAAAAAAGTGTTGAGACTTAATGGTCGCCCTGATTCTGAATTTAAATCAATGGATATAATTTCTCCAAATAAACAAAAACAAAGATACTTTATAGGAAAACAGAAAAGGTCCCTTCCCCCATTTAAGCCTCCTCAGAACATTTTAATAATGATGAAGCTTACCTGATAAAGCATACGAATTATCACAAGTAAAAACTTTATTTAAAAAAAAAAAAAAAAAAATTAGTTTTCTTTAAATTTCTACATCAATTTCTAATCAAAGTAAGTTGGTAAGTGAAAGTTATGTATTGCGCGCACATTTTTTAATATTATTTTTCACAAGGATTTAATCACTAGGATTAGTAAGGTTTTTTGTTTACATCACTTCCCATAGAACGTATATATGTAACGAATGTTACCTACGAGGTACACATATCGGGGAAAGAAAGAAAGCCTTTTCAATTTGCTGATTCAGGACCGAGAAGAAAAGCGGAGAAACAGATGAGGCGTGGTAGGTTTTGTCCCTTTCCCATTAGAAGATAAGTCCTTTGTCTGAACTGGAGAAGTCTGCGGCTTTAATCTCGTTAATGCGGTCCATCCCCGGCCGGGTTTGTGCCATGCGGTACAGCTCTCTCCAAACCAACAGTCTCTTTTTATGAGGGAACGGTTAACTTGCGGCTTTATAGGCCACTGCGGCTCTGTCTTCATCAGCATTTCAGCCCAGTGATACTTAGTTAGTATTGGAATAAAAATAAGTTTTATATTTTCTATTACTTAAGTCACACGCTTTCCAAAGTAAAATCCCCATCAGTTTTCACCTCAATTTTACTAAATCGTCATTAAAATCCTGATATTTATGGTTATTTAGTTAACGTTTGATTTGTATTATTAAAATTATATATTTCCAGCACATATATGGAATGAGGATCATTCTGTTTCTATCTTATATATAGTATCAGACTTGGTATCGTTGGTAACGAACTCGCCGAACAGGCTGCCAGAGAGGCACTAGCACTACCCGGCAGGGGAACTGCCATTCTTACCCCGTCAGAACTGAGCAGGACTCTGAAAATGGAAGTGTTGGACAGATGGCAGCTCATGTGGGACGAAAGACCCCCAAGCAAATTGAAATTATCAAAAAGACGGTGAAAGCATGGTCTACATCCTGCCGCAGCAACCCTAGGGAAGAGGTTGTCCTCACCCGCTTGAGAATAGGCCATACTGCATTAACACATTCTTACCTAATTAAGAAACTATCTCCCCCACTATGCCAGCACTGCGGATCTATTTTGTCTGTTAAACACATATTTCAGGAATGTCCCCACTACATATCAAGTATGAATAAAATGGGATTAATCCCCGATTTAACTATTGTTCTTACTAACAACGAAAATTCAATCACACTATTATTGGAATTTTTGAAAAAACATCAACTTCTATCTAAATTTTAGTACTTTTGCCAGTTATTTTACAGACCCTTAAATTTTCAGTAATCTTTATCTTATTATTATTTATCTACTATATTAATTATATTATCATAAACCATATCTTATTTTCCATCAGTTTATTTAATTTTTATTTGACATATGTCTATATTATAAGTACATTTATAAAATAAAATAATCAAAATCGTTATACATAAAAAATAAATTGACAGGCATTGATGAATTCAAACGTTTTACGCCTCTAAACAACAACAAACAACAACATTTTTAT
Organism: Aelia acuminata; assembly: GCA_911387785.2. Lineage (NCBI taxonomy): Eukaryota > Metazoa > Arthropoda > Insecta > Hemiptera > Pentatomidae > Aelia > Aelia acuminata. The sequence goes on along the minus strand of OU426984.1, from coordinate 54,056,768 downwards.
TTTTTGCTTCTCTGTGAAATAGCTGAGTGAATAAGGCAAGGGACACCTTTGCACAAGTTCATTTTGCTGACCTGAGGTTGTGGTCGAAATCTTCTAGGACAGCTCCAGGAGAAATATCTAGCCTTTAAGCACGGTTTCGATTAAATCACCTTTTTTGCCAAATTTCTGACCAAGGAACGGTGTTCCTTCCGTTAAACCTAGTACCCTCCAGCGGTTTTAGTATTAATATTATTATTAAGGGTGTATATTATTAATGCCCGCTGATGAGAACTAGCAGCCTTAACGAGAACACAGCCCCGGAAGAAGGGCGGAGTGTTACAATGACAGCTCGCTATAAAGAAATCAGATCCTCCCCATTGAGGGTGATAATGGTCGGCTGTAGGAGTTTGTTAGTGCAATCATTCCGGCTCCTCGCTTCCCTCCCAGCCACCGCGTCTTTAATGGATGGGGCCCTCTCAGTCTTTTCAAATCGTAATTTTTAACTTCGATTGTTCGCTATTGTTTTCAAATCTAAATATATAAATAAAATTACTTAAAACATAATTTTACTGAAATTACTGATATGGCAAGAATCAATAAGAATTTTTGTTTAAAATTGTTCATCCATGATTGTAAGTTCAAGATGGAGGGTTATAGTTAGCTCAAAGCAATCTATCAGGCAACCTCTTCACAGTTATGAATAATTTCGCACTCGTTGTTTTGTTGTTGGTGGTGGTGGGAGGGAGGCAAAGATTAGGTAAATAGAAATAACACGAATTCGGAGCTGTATATGCAGTAAACTGAAAAAGGGCTTATAATTGCGTATTATTAATACATACAAATAAAGACGCAAACTAGAAAATTGCGAAAAAACATTCAACTTTCAAATTCGAGAGAAAAAAAAAAATCTGATGGGCCTCCAGGAATCAAGCCATCATTTATGAGTTATTAACAACGAAATGGCACACCTCGATGACACACGCTGATGGACTCTACAAGTGGAAGACTGCTCGGAAGAGTCACCGAGAAGGGGACGAGAAGAGGAATTTATTACAATCGCCCCCCGCTAAGATGAAATATTCATCTTCAGATGTTGAGGGGGGGCCCGGCAGCCCCCACAATATAGTTATATTGCTCTTGTAGCTCATAAACCGCACCCCAACCCGGAACCTCTTCGTTAACTCCTCTTCGCTCCTTGTTTTTATCACCCAACCAACTAATTAGTACCATCTCCATTTAATTATTTCGGCATTACCTATCCACCCTCCACCTGTAAACTACCGTCAGTTCCACTTAACTGTATAATAAAGTCATTTCGCAAGTCTCTCTTAATAACTTTTATATTTATCATTCTATTAGTGTTTCTCTATATAAATAATATAACTGTAGGAGGGAAAAGACGTTTTGCTAGAAGTCCAATCATTTTTATAGATTAAGGTTTCATGTTAATGAAGGGCCGGGATGGCCGAGTGGGCAAGGGCGCTTACAATAGATAATCAAAGTTAAGCAACGTCCATTGTAGTCAGTACTTGGATGGGTGACCGCTCCATTCGGGTGACCGCCCACCAATGAACTCCACGCAGTCCAAATCTACCCCCATCCCCGAGTATGTGAGGCCGGATGTCAGTAACCGCCCGGAGGTTTTTGGTTCAGGGACGGTATGCTTCAGGTCCTCGGGGCCTGCTGACTCTGAGCTACCATAATCCTTGGACCTAGACCAGTTTGTCACTGTCCTTGAACCCGAGAGAGCTGACGCCATCGGTGGGAAGGACACTGCCAAATTGGGCCCAATGGGATTGGTTAAGGAGCTATGGGCAGTCTGCCGCTGTACCATGGTGACCATGGCTTGCAGCAACGTGAGGTTTGGGCTATCCCCTTCAGGCTGTCTGTACTCCCGCAAGCTACATAAATGTCTGTAAGAAGACCACACTGCGCGGCCAAAGGCCTAATGCGCTAACCGAAAAAAAAAATGTTAAATCTTAGATTTAGCGCCTACAGTATACTGTCGTAAACTAGTGAGTCTGTATCTTGACATATCGAGATGTAAACTTGCGTAACCGGTTGTTTGATTTAAATTATTTAATATTTAAAGTTACTATTTGCTCTACCTAAAATTAAATTTCCACAGATTCGCAACCTAACCATTGTGTCGACTATATGTTCCTCATCATTTCCATTGAGTAAATGGAAGAAAATAAGAAAACACAAATTTACTTATTTCTTTAATATATAAATTAATTCCCTTCTTGGACATTTATATATAGGGCTTTTTATCCCTAAACATCTCAACCTGCTGTTTAATTGTTTGTTTGTTCCTTTAACGTCCATTTTTATATTACTTAGGCTAATCGGACGATGCTACAGTGGAAGTGCTAAATTTTGCCTATCCAGGTAAAATTAGGATAGGAATCTTTAACGAGTACCTGACATCGTACCGGCTCGGGACCTCCATTTTACGTCCTATCCGAGTTATGGCATAGCTAAGGATTTTTTACTCCCTTTAAAACATCCTAGGGCCACCACGGGGAGCGAACCCGCGACCTTTAGTATTGTAGGTTGCCATGCAAACCACTACACCAGAGGTGACCCCTCTATCTTGGTAGCGTTTTTACCCCAAAAGTGGAACAAACCATTTTAAAAATAAAAGCCTATCATGAGAAGAGCGGGGGAGCTTACATATTATAGGCTTTGATTATAGGCATTGCATGTCTATGATCAAAGCCCCATTCCTAAGAGTTCGAACCCGGCTAGGGTGATCTGGAATGTTAGTAAAATTACGATTTGTAATACATAATGGTTTATTTATCTATATTATTCCCATCTTACGGGCAAATCGAATGTATTTTGAAATATTGACAATTGTTAGTTACTCAAATATATATATATGTATATCATGTTGCACTATATCATGTAACTATACAGACGCAGAGGTTCAATTATTGTATTTTAGTGGCATGAAGATAAAGAACTTTTAAAATGTTAGACTTCGTGGATTAGAAGAGAAAGAATGGTTTCGTGTTTTAGCTGTGGTTAAGTGGAGCTCCATCTGCTAATATTTAAAAGCCCACCACCCCTATAAAGTCTTTACTGTTGGACGTGCCGTCAACACCGGAGCGAGGTAACTAATGAAGACAAAAGTGTGGCTAATATGAGAGGTGATAAAGAGGCCAATCGAGGTAAGTACCTGCCCCTGCTCTAAGTGTAATTAGTAATTCCCCCACCCCTCTCGTCCATTCATCATTTCTTAACTACCCTCTCTGTCCCTCCCTGCGTAGTACAGGGTTCGGAGCATTACAATATTGTACAGCGATTATTATCGAGGAGTTGTCTCGATATTGTTAAGCTATTGCTTTCCTCTCTATTTAAGGGGAGGCATCTTTTTTATTCATCGGAGGGGGTGGGGTTTTAAAATATTTTATGTCTTGAAAATCGATACATAATCATATCGTGATTTCCTGCGACACATTTGTTGTTAATATCTGTCACAGCTTCTCAACTTTGTTTGTGAGGAACGTTGCCAACTCTTACAAGTCGTTATACTGTAGAACTGTTTTGTCCAAAAAAAAAATCAAAAACATAGTAAAGGGAATGCTGGTTGGTGGAGGTCAATGCACAATTTTTTCAGTCCAAGTACCAAGGTGCGTTTTCGTTAAAAATTGTAATAATTTTATGCGTCTTTTTGGCTATATCTGCGAGAAGTAAACAATATATGCTTAATTCGATAAGTGTATGAATTTAGCACCAGTTTCAGTGACAAAGATATGAATTTTTTAGGAGTCTTAATGAATAAAAAAAGGATCATGCACGCAGACAAAATTCATCATTTTAGAAAAAACATAAAACTATATAAGTAAACTGAGAAACTGAAAACCAATTCACATGAAAAGCAATTTATTAATATTTTATAAAACCCAGTTGATTGATACTTCTTTACGTATCAATTACATATTTAAAATAATTCACAACCACACTGATTGTAAACATAAATGTACACTAATTTCTCATCGTTTTTGGGATATTTGCTAATTCGTTAATAATACCTAACAATAATTTCTTACATCTAATAATATAATTTACTACATAATATCATATAATGTAATTTTATATTTATCATATAATTTGTTAATACTACCTTAGAGCCATTAGAGTCTTAAGCCCATTTTTGTCGATTTCGAGGTAAGGGTCGATCTATATTAAACCAGATAGTCTGATTTCATTGTAACTATGTATTAAAATGATGGTTTCTCTAAAGATTCAATAGATTTCGATACCCAAACTGTCGTAAGTGAGGTGTCGAAAGAATGAATTTTATGGAAATAGTCACTAAAAGTGGACTTAAGATAGTATAGCAAGCAGGTGCCAATTGGATGTGTTTTTTACACAATAAAACATTTAACTTTCAGTTCAGTATAAATATTTTGTCAAATAATATTTAAAACTTTTTTTTTGAAGTTCCATAAAAGATAAAAGCTCTAGTTTATTGATAACAAAAACAAAACTATCTTAATGAAGGATTTCAAGGATAACTGATAATGCGGGTTTCGGATAAGCAGATCTTTACAGAATAATTTTACATAACCGTATTTACATTATTATTATACATTATTTATCGTGTTTACATAACGTATAATGGAATATAAATATAGAGGGCTGGGTTGCTAGCGACAGAACAAGACACCGCAGACTCCCAATCGGTGCTTCTGTGAGGCATGCCGTGGAGACATTAGTTATTAACAAAGAACTCTCCCATCTGTCTTCATTAGGAGGAGCTTCCTAATACCCTTGAAAAATGTCTAGAGCTAATTGGGTTTCGGGTTCCCCCTCCATTAGGCCATTGTAGGCACTGTTAGCTCCGGGGGTAAACAGTCCAGGCTCTTCCGGGCTCAGTTCTCTTGCCTTGGAAGCAGCTTTGGAGGCTGCTTTGGAACATATCCAATTTTCGTTTCTTATTTTCAAGATAATTCTTGGTTTATACCAACCAAACCTTTAATTTTTCTCATTCTTGTACAAATAATCCACCTAATATCCTCACATATTCTAAATATCAATCAAAATCCTCATCAAAATCCTCAATTATAGTCCGCCAGCAAGAAATGAATCTCGTCTCTCAGACATCATCCAAAATAAACACTGAAATGAATCATAGCTTCTTCAGAAATTCTTCTTCATTTCTTCATCGGTCGATTCCCATCTCCTGCAGGTCATCTTGACTTATTAGTGATAGCATCTACTTTTTTCGCTTTTTATTAACGATTTAGTAGAATGTGAAGCAAAATGTGAATGGAATACTCATCGCAGGAAAAATGTTGAATATTTTGATGTATCCTGATGACGTTGTATTTATTGCAGACCATGGCTTAATTTTGCCAGAAATGGTTTGTAAATTGGAAGTTTATTGTAGAACGCAGAATTTCGAACTAAATCTTGATAAGTCCAAAATAATGATATGCTGTAAAAAACTGAAAAAATCAAGGAAAAAGTGGTACTTTAAGGAAAAACCAATCGAATCTGTAAACATTTACAAATATTTAGGTATCAATATAACCAATAATTTATCCTTAAAAACACACATCAATTTTAAACTGTCAGCCTGCAAAAATTTTTGAATGTGGTTTGGTCTGGATTGATGTCAAACAAACAAGTCCCGCTGAAACAAAAATTTAATGTTTTTAATTCTACAGTAAGGACGGTTTTGTGCTATCTATCTAGCTTCTATCATAACCTGTAACTGCACCTCTTTATTTTACCTCTAGTTTTGGTCTTGAACTGTTTAAGATATATTTAATAAAGAAATATTGAAATGTTTATAATAAGATATTTAGATGTTGTATTTTTGAAATATTCTTTGAACAAATATTATATCAAAGAGAAGAAATGATTTTTTTAATGAAATTTAGAGACCTTAAGTAATAATGGTTGTCACGAAGACACTGACAAATTGGCTGTCAGTCCGATTTTAGTGATTAAACGGAAACTCTAATTTATAGATAATAAATATTAAAAGACGATGCAGGCACTACCTTTTTTTAATGGAAGGTAAACTAAGGAGACAATCATTAATATTCTTGAGAGTGAATTGAATGTAATTTTTTTTTATCTTTTTAGATGAACATAGTGCAAAGCTCGTTTGTGTGTCAATAAAAACATTATAAAAGAATCAACCATTTAATTTTTTAACAATCTCAAATACAATATTTCTATTAACATGCAAAGGAGCTTTTGAGGTTTTCCTCCATCCTTATCATAAATTATACTTTTAAAAAAATATATAATGCAGGGTTTTAACAATTTTAGATACTGTCCCAAAACAATTTTACTCACAAAAAAAAAAAAAACTCTTACTTTACCATTTAAACTAAACATTATTTGAAACGCTTCCACATCACATGACTATGGACCAGACTATACTTGTGTATGGACTTTATATAACCAGCTACCAAAGTATTAAAAGATTTCTGGTAAAAGTCCTCCGAACGATAGCCGAAGCGATCTGGGATCAGAGTACTAATCAATGGAGGGGAAGGTGGAGCAAGCAACAGCTGATGGAATCTGATGGTCAGTCGCATGTAGGAGTAGGGGAGTTATTTTCAAACAGCTTATTCAATTATGAACAATATTTTTTTCTTTTCTTAATATAATATGATAATATCAACAGTGAAAAAAGAATAGTTTGAAATGTTTTAGATGTAAAAGACAAAATATTGATTGAACGTGGATGTAGTGTGAATTGAACAGTGAATTGGTTCTAAGGATTTCAGAAAGCCCTGAAAAAAAAGAAGAAGAATTGCCTTGCCTAACCGTTGATCACTAATGGTACTTGCTTGATCATGAACTGAACCCTAAACCCTTCCTATGTGTGGCTAATTGTAGTGGTACTCCAAGTCAAATTGTCTGGTTTGGAGACTCAGTAAAATCTGAAACATTGATATGAGATGCACCTATAACTACTATACATCATAGTTTTTTTTAAAGATTTTTTAATGTTCTATATCTTAGGATGACCTAAGCTTGAGTATATTAATCTAGAGAAGAAAAAATGATGGAAAGTTGCATATAAAAGAAGAGCGAATCAGGGAAAGAGAACGGAAAAAGAATCGAGTGTCCCCGTGCTACGTGCCTGGAAGGGGGGGAACTGGATGAAGACGGTAAACAGTCGAAATGGGAGGGAACTTGCCCATACTTCTTCTACTTCTCTTTCTGCCAAAACAACAGATTTTATTTTCCGCTGTCACTGTTATCTTATTTATGGTGAGAATCGAGGACAAAATGTTTAGTATTCTTATCTTTTATTTGTTGGTATTTATTTATATATTTTTTAGGACGGGCTTATAAGAAAAGAACTACAGCAACCTAATTTATTATTTCCATATTTCTATAAATAATTTGTTAACAAATCCATCCCAAAGTTGTTCCTTGATTATTTCTGGTACTTTCAGATTCATCCCTATATCGGAGGCTGTTACTTCACTGATATATATATGTAAAAGAAAACTTAATAATAAAAAAAACCGGAAGTCGAAATTTTTCACGATCGCAATACTTCCACTTACTATATATTTCATATGTAGGTATGTGAGAGTAAAAAGTTATTTATGGGTCTTTTGAATGTCGGAAACGAATAGACGAGAAAGTCTATCAATTTCTTTAAACTGAGTTTGGCATTTTATTATTTATTGGCATCAAGATATCTTACCTTCATGAGAATTTTTAGTTGTTTTTAGTTTAATCCTTCTCTGTAACACACATTATATTTGTTGATGCAACATTCAAGATTTTTTTTTTAATTTCAGTAATTTTTTTCTTTTGATTATTTATAATTAAATTAAATGCGTCCCATGTATTTATAAAAAAAAAAAAAAAAATAGTGCAACATTGCTTGTTGATTTCGGACAATATCAACTATACCTACTTAAAACCTAAACTGCCCTTATCGGCCAATGCTGAGTCTGTGTTGCCAGGCAACTGTAATTGGACGTGTCTATGCGCTCCAGCAGCACGCATTTTTAGAGAAGTCCAGGACTTTTGCTAAGATGTCATCTCATCACCATCAGTGAAATCTGGCTTTATTTTCACCCCAAGGGCCATTCAAGTACATTTCTTAAGGTAAGAACTTTTTATGTTGTGTTTAAATATTTTTTTTAATTTGTTCCCGTCATTACGGAGAGTTTCTTTTGAATTTTCTTTATTTTATTATTTTTCTTTACTTCATTATAGATGGCTCTTTTTATTTTGTTTTAATTAATAATTATTCTATTATGTTGCATTTAAACAAATGATTATACCAGTTAAGTTTTATAACATTAAGCCATCAGTAAACTCTTTTTATTTCCGTCTATAGCTTCAATTAGTTATTCGTTTTTTTTTTTATCATATAATTTATACTTGCTTGTAATTTATTTTCCTTTGCTTATTCCAAGAATTTTAATTTTAATTATATTTACATTTATGAACCAGAGACTTTTGTTTTTATTTTAAAAATTAACAAGTAACTAATAGCAATCCCTATATATATAAGAGGCTTTGTCCTGACTGACGGAATCAACGCAGAGCAAAAACTACTAATGATAGAAACTTGAAGTTCGGAATTTAGATTTTAAACGCGATGTAGGTAACCACTAAGAAAGGAATTTCAAAAATGTCACCCCTAAGGGGTTTAAATGGCGAAATTGTCGTTTGACTCTAACGGAAATCTATTTTTGAGATTTTAAAACATATGTTTTTTATTTGAATATCGATTTGACGTTACAATATTATTAAAATAGACATTCACATAAAATATGGCTACTGATTATTTAAATATTAGTGGTGATCAAATTATGCACACTGTGATTCCCATGATTGGGGATGGTGCGTGTTTATTATGATCTCTTTTCCATATACGAGTATGTAAGAGGCTTTGTCCTGACTGATAGAATCAATGCAGAGCAAAAACTACTAACGATAGAAACTTGAAGTTCGGAATTTAGATTTTAAACGCGATGTAGGTAACCACTAAGAAAGGAATTTCAAAAATGTCACCCCTAAGGGGTTTAAATGGCGAAATTGTCGTTTGACTCTAACGGAAATCTATTTTTGAGATTTTAAACCATATGTTTTTTATTTGAATATCGATTCGACGTTACAATATTATTAAAATAGACATTCACATAAAATATGGCTACTGATTATTTAAATATTAGTGGTGATCAAATTATGCACACTGTGATTCCCATGATTGGGGATGGTGCGTGTTTATTTTGATCTCTTTTCCATATATGTAAGAGGCTTTGTCCTGACTGATAGAATCAATGCAGAGCAAAAACTACTAACGATAGAAACTTTAAGTTCAGAATCTAGATTTTAAACGCGATGTAGGTAACCAATAAGAAAGGAATTTCAAAAATGTAACCCCTAAGGGGTATAAATGGCGAACTCTATTAATCTATTTTTGCACTTCCAGAAAAAAATATCTAATTTGGACTCATTTTAAAGATCTTGATACGACGAGTTAAACTCGAAAGCCATGTTTACCACTACGGGGCGTCGAAAACCATGTTTTAAAGCCGAAAAATGAAGCGTTCACAACGAGTAAACCATGTGTAGTTTCGGCGGTTTTAGTGAACTCTCTCCATTGCGCGCCTCCCTCTCTTCTATCGAGCCGGCAGCTTCCCCCTCCAACATTCCACCTACCGGAAGCTCCGATTATACTAAATCTCCTTAACATCAGTTAACATATTATATTAGATCAATACCAAGATAATGATAACAGAATTTATTTTAAAGGCTCGCGGACAAAGCCGCGATGGGGAATGCTAGTAAACATATAAGGCACATTTATACCTTCACCAGAGAATAGGTTTTACTGAACCACTTGGATCAGGTAACAATATTCCTTTCTTAACCGATCATATTTTCAGCATACAAACTCACAGCACTGTAGTATGTCGGAAGCTGCCTTGATATTACACTCCATTACAATGAGGTATTATTTACAAGGCGGAAGATTGACGCTAACGAGGCTCGGGATGGCAGACTTTGATCCTCTTTGGTTTCCCTCATCAACTATTCAATCGCTTTGTGGCTTTTAATTGAAGCTGGCCACCCCCTCCGCAGAGGACGAGCTCATTTTACGCGGCTAGTTCGGTTATTAGCGTCCCACTGCCCGCCGGGCCGGTGTACCTCTTGCTTATCATCCTCGTCTTTGATCCTCGGATTGGTTATGTCATGGTCTGCTACGGTCCCGAGTCATCTGTGGGAGGATGGGAGGGGAGATTACTTCTGAGGGCATGGGTGAAAAGCCTGGATAGGTATTATTGATTTTTATGTTATCATGTTTGGAAATCATTTTGGTTCCACCGGAAAGGGAAGTGCAATAGGAAGTAAGGAAACATATTTATAGGGAAGTTAATATGATTTATTGATAATGGATAGTGGCAAAACTGATATACAAAATGAAAGGAACGTATGTTTGATACCTCAAAGCTGTAAAAGTAGTGGATAGATAAATATAAAACTTTTACAGAAGGTTGCCGTGCTTAGTCGAATAGCAGCCATATCTACGTATTATGTTAATATACCTAATAGAAAAAATGTTATGAAGCATCGAAAAATATTTATTTCGTTTTTGTTTGCGTAAAATGATAGTGTTCTTTCTTCGACATATTTAACATCGCTTAAATCATCCCTCTCCCTATATTTTAGGTTTGGATTAGGTTGTCCAAAGATTTTTCTCCCCTTTACTTTGCTTATAAAAATCCAGTTTTATAGAGCGTTGCTGTTTAGCCAAATGACAACCGTCTACTTTTCATGCCAATGTATCTATGGTAAAGGAAAAAATGTTTCAAAGAAATCACGGAACTAGGACAGTTATTAACATAGTTACCGCCTATTTTATCTTTTATCCCATGTTTTTCTACCGTTATGTGTACGTTAATATTACCAATGGAAAAATGAATCCAAATGGAATACACAATGTTCCTTCCTGGAAAAGGTGGTAGAGGAGTTTAACTATCTTTGTAAATCTAAAATACAGAAAATGTCAGCGAAGATTTCTAACCCTTTTTGATTCGATAGTAATTTAAAGTAGGCTACTATGTGTAAGGATGTTTTTGTGTGAATTTCAGTGAAATACATTTATTTATTTTAAAAGAAGCGTAAGCTATACCAAAGTGTGGCATGGTTTAGCTAGCTTTTAAATAAAAAAAAAACTGCAAATTATAGCAAATCGGTACCTTATTTTCAACTAGTTATTTATAAGTAGTTAAGTTACTAATAGCCAATCATAATGGGGTCACCTGTGGTGTAGTGGTTAGCATAGCAACCTAATGTACTAAATGTCGCGGGTTCGCGTCCCGAGGTGGCCATAGAACTTTTTAATGGGAGTAAATAGTCCCTCGGATAGAACGTAAAATAGAGATCCCGAGCCTATACGATGTCAGGTACTCGTTAAAGATCCCTATCCTAATTATACCTGGATAGGTAAAATTTAGGACCCCCACTGTAGCATCGTCCGATTAGCCTTAGTAGCATAAAAGGACGTTAAACAAACAAACAAACAAAAGCCAAGCACCTTTTTTTTTTTTTCATAAGCTAGACTTATTTTCCGGAAATTTTAAATTAATCGAAGATAACAACTTACAATGGTATTTGGATATACTAGAGGTAAATGTCTTTCTTAAAAAAAAAAAAAAAAACGACGGTGAATAATCAAAACACTCTTTAAATTATGCAAATTAGACCTGCTTGTATTTGTGACTGAGGTACCCATACCAAAATCGTTTGTTTCCTTAATTGATTTATTTATTTTACGATTTTGAAGGTATTCGTAAAGGTTTTAGAGGTTATTTTTTGTTCATGTTTAACCAAAAAAGAGAAATATTTTCTCAAATAATTTGTATATTTTTCGAATTATACGTACGGATATGTATGAAAAAAAATTTTTTTTGTTTGCGTATTCATGAGATTTGCCTTGAAAGGATATTTGAATCAGTCGTATTATGAACCCTAATCGGCTCAAACCATATCGAAAAAAAAAATATATATGTTCTTATTTTGCACTAGGTAACTTATTTTTTTCCCAAGACATAGCTTATTAGAAATGTACACTGTATTGGGATAGATTATTTTAGATTTTAAATTTTAGATTCGTATTCGTCTGATGCAGGACGATCATCGACAATGTGATCGGGAGGACAATCCTAGCACACACCTAAATATTTATTTACAGGAAAAACCTTGGGGTTAACCATGAGCATTTCTTTATATGACAATAAAAGGATAAGAGACACTTTTCTCATTAAGTACTGAAGCCAAACCTCTCCATGATTAGGTTTTGAAGCTGTTCTTTGTTTACCGATATATATATATCGAGATTGTCCAGTATAAACTATTAAGAACAGATTATGAGAATAACATCTTTGTCGAAAAATGCCTTATAATTTGTGTGTTACGGGTTCGAGTTAAAATAAAATAAAGAATCGTACAGACAATATCCGTTTTCTTCACTGCCTCTTGAAGAGAGAGAGTGAGGTTTTAATATTTGGCTGAGATATAGAAGCGGGATGTTGAAGATATGGAGGGATATAGCCGTGAAAGAGGATGGTTTTGCCGGGGCATTGATGTTGGATTACGGAGATTTCCCGTGGGGTCTGGCCCATTCAAGCACGGAGCCCCCTCCTTGTCATTAACCGGGTCCACGGCGATTATCTCTCTGTTGGTCATCATGCCCAAATTTCTTTTTTTATTTTTTTAAATTATATTCGTAAGAAACTGAAGTAATTTACATGAAAAAGTCTGTAAAGAAAAAAAAAATCTATATTTTTATTATTTATGAGAGTCCTTAAGGAAAATCGTACAAGGTTCTTAGGTAAATTTCATCAAATGGTTTATTGCATTTGTATTAATTTTTTATTTTTTGCCTCTGCAACTGCGATGCACGTATCTAGCTAAGTTGATGTGTGATTATTATTTTTGATTAACTTTTAATATTCAAAAATATTACAGAGACATTGCAGAATGCCTCTATACCTTCGTAGAATACCTTCCTTTTCAGCCTTTTCATAGAATAAGAAAAGGAAGGACAAGTAAATTTTTAGAATAAAATTTGAATTATTTCTCTAGAATGTTTTAGTTTAACTTTGCAATGTACATTTATTTCTGTAAAATGCGATTTGAGATGTACCATGGAGCATTAGCGATTTTTCTAAGCATTTTCGTCTGTGTTGTTTTTATATCGTTGACGTTTACATGTTTTGCTAAAACCTCAAGCTCTTCTTGGTATCATTGGTAAGGTAGCCATTTCCTTATATACCAGGGGTTCCCAAACATTTTTTACCGCGCCCCCTGTTGAAGCGAAAGCCTCCCACGTCTCCTTACACAATTAATTGTATGGGCATAACGAATAAACAAAACAAGTAAGAAGTGCTTTGATTTTCTGAACATTGTGGCTAATTAAAATCTAAGTAATTTTAGGTTTAATAGATAGTTAAGTAATTAACAGGTGCGGATTAAATAATAAAAGTGAAAAAATACTCGTATATATATATATATATATATATATATAGTTTGACAGTATTTTACGAAAGTAAGAATCCTTTCATTTTCAAAATTGGTTTCACACTCCGCTGACTTAGTGTCACAGTTTGAGAACCACTGCCTCAGCAATTCACATGGAATTTCTTAATATCAAGGTTAAAGGTAATTTAGACATAAAACTAGACAACTAGACAAACTAGACTGATATTGGGGGTAAAATAAAATTTTCCATTAGTACAACCAAAGCTCTGAGCTTAATTCACAAAAAACATGCAAATTTTTCACAATCATGTAAATTTTCTTATAATAATGTAACGTTAAATCGCTAAATAAAAAAATGTTTTTAATTTTCTCAAAACTTTGAATTTGTAGCCTAACAATTCATCCAATGATGTCTTCAATTTTATTTCATTTCCCAAGTTTTGGATTAGTAATTTCTATATCATCTTGCTATCGAACTCGATCTTCACTCTGTAAATGTTTACACACCAATGCTGAATTTAGAACTTTTGCATACTATCATGTCGGATTTATTTCAAGACACGAACATGGTTTAAATGAATTCATAACGGAGAGTACAAGAAGGGAGCGAATCGAAGGCGACTTGTTGACGGAAGTGTAATCCCCGATGATAATGTCTGCTCATGGACCTTCCCCACCCCTCCCCCCACGTTTAATGGAGTATTTAGCCTCTGCAAATATTTGCCAGGCGTCGATCTGCATCAACCGGTGTTTCAATTAAAACCGATACCACATCGTCCAGGGTTGTAACGCAAGTGGTTGAGGGTTCTGTCATTAGTGATGTTAAAATGTTACTGGATTTTTTTATTTGTAACTTTTTATTTAATATACTCCCCTTTCGATGCAAGAGTGGTCTAATTCAAAATCGCATTTTTTATTCAGAAATTATTTTAAATTTTCCTCTATTCTCTGTGTAAGACCGTTTATAAACCGCGGCAGTTATGATTACTGAAAAGTTTCAACAATCGGACGATGCAGGCAAAAAATATCAAAGAAAGGGGAAAAAAAATTAATCGGCTCTCCTGAATTTTGTTATCACACTTCACACAGCTAAAAAATAATCTTTACAAGATTGTCACTAATTCAATACCGTGGGACAACGACAAATATCTTGTAAGAGATGTCAGAAGATACAGAGGTAACAATCTTTATGCTTTTCGGTTATCTACTAGCAGTGGAATGTTACACTAGAATATGAAAATTAGAGTGCCAATGATTTATGGTGGAGGTAAAAACTATAAAAGCGGATCTTGTAGGATAAGGATAATTATTTATCCTCGACCTTCTTACAACCTATCATTGTTTTCGAACAATCGAATTCGTTATCGGACACCAATTTTTAAGATGAGTTACAGCTGATATTGGGGGTACAATCAAATTTTCCATTAGTACAACCAAAGCTCTGAGCTTAATTCACAAAAAATCATGTAAGTTTTCTTATAATAATGTAACGTTAAATAGCTAAATAAAAACATATGGTTTAAAATCCCAAACCTTTTTGTTGGGACGAACTAGACGGTCGGAACAAGCCGTCAGAGCACGTGTCCAAGCAGACCTGGAACCGTCCACGTAGGTCTGGAACATTCCTGACCAGTCCTTTTACGACTATATGTAAGGAGCGAGTAACTGAACCAGTTAGTCTGAGTCTTTACTGTGAAGCTCAAGCCATATGATTTATGTGCTATAAAGTTATAATTTTTGTAACCTGCTTTAAAATTAGAGTTGTATTAATTCGTTTGGCATTGAGATTGTTATATTTTCGTTAATAAATATTTGATAACCCACAAAAGTGTTACAATATTAATACAATTACAAAATATTATAAAGCATCGTGTAATATTTAAGAGAATGGGAATAGATTTTCCGCTCTATTTAAAGGTAATAAATATGGCGTTTGTGGAGGAATTTACGGGGTACTTGGTTAGTATTGTAGATCCAACTTTTAGAAGATACTTTATAAGGGAGGATTTCCGTTAAAAGAATTATAGTGGCTATGACATGGTTTCCATCAAAAACTTGAGTACATTGTATCACCTAGGTGAATGAAACATAAATTGTTAGAACCAGAGTTAAGCTTAACAGACAACTTTGCCTGATGTAAGACCAAGCGACAAGAGTTCTATAAAAGCGGGCAGTTTTGGCGTTTCATGGCGGGAATATGAGACGGAGGGCTAAATCCCGCTATAAAGGCTGTGAGCGGCACTAAAGCTCCTTTCTCTCGTTACTTTGTAAGCTTATCTGTCCAAGTCAGCCAAATCTTACTTTAAGTGATTACAGTAAGTAGTAACTATACCACCGATCGTAGAACAGGAAAAGGTTCTTTTAAAATTACAAACTGATGTTGATAAAACATTACTTTACTATTAAGTGGTGAAGTAATTTGAGAAAATTATTAGTTATTCTGAATTTGTTTTCAGAGTGTTATTCTTAGATCTTTTTTAAACGTTTCGCGGTATACTATTTATTTATTTTTAGTAAAATAACGTTTGAATGTTCAGGGGGTCACTTATGGTGTAGTGGTTAGCGTAGCCAACTACAAAACACAAGCCCCGGACCTCGTTTTCCTAGCCCGATAGGGGGCCCTAGGATTTTTAAAGGGAGTAAAAAATCCTTGGCTAGGCCTTTAGGATTGGAACGTAAAATGGAGGTCCCGAGCCTGTACGATGTCGGGTATAAGTTTAAGACCCCTATCCTAATTTTACTAGGCTGGGCAAACTTTAGGACTACTATTGTAGCATCGCCCGATTTGCCTTATCATAAAGTGACGTTGAATTAAATGAATGTTTAAATTAAATATTTTGAATAAAGTATGAGCAAGAGAGTTTGGTATTATACGTAAAATGGATTTAGTAATGCCTTTGCTAGGTCGCTTGCATACCATATATGATACCCTATCCATAAAATAAATAGAATTTAATCTCATTGAAAACGAGAATCAATAGTCTAGGATTTTTTTTATCAGGACTGTAGTTTCAAATACTATCGGTAATATATATCTCAATTTTATTAGCAAAGCTGGAAAATATGTTTGAATCTGGGAGAATCAAACCAGGGAACAAGGCTTTTAAAATCTGATCAACAATTTTTATGAGATGATTAACTGTCAGGAATTTTATTAATAAACCCTTATTTTAACAGGGTAAGTCTCGACCCAAAAATGTGGTTCTTCATTAGGAATAAAATGAAACTATTATATGAGTAAAATATAAAGTTTCTATAGGTGCAGATATACCTATTTACATAACAGAGGGAATACAAATGCATGATGATAAGATTAATTACAGATAATAAAAATGCTACTAAAATAGAAACAAGATCTCACTAGTAGAGATTTACATGAATAGGATATTATGAATTTTAATAAGTATAAAAAAAAAAAAAACCCTTAAAATAAAATCAAATACAATAATAATTAAATGATTAACAGAATCTCCTATTTGCCTAGGTGAGTTGTGAGAGGTTACACAGAGACTGAAATAAAAAAACTAGTGTAAGAGGTCTAAGGGTTTGCTTGCTGACTTGTGAAGGTTTACTATGGGAAATCCCTGTGACTTGAAGGGATAGGCTTACTAAATGAATTAGTATGAAATAAAATTTGAAAAATAGGTACTATAAGAATATTTAAGATGGTATATTTACGTAATAACTAAATACATAAATAAAATGTTTCTTGACAAAAATTTTTACCTATTAATCATCCCATAATAATCTTACAGAATATATGCTACCATTATCCAATTCTAAATATTTATTATACTATTTCCCCTTACGCATCCGAAGATAAAATTTTATTAAATTGTAATGTCTTGATAATCATCACGTTGCGAATTCAACGAGTTTCACATTTATTTAAGAGTAAGAGTTTAGCTATAGTCTACCTTTCAGAAAGTATAACTGAAAACTATACGATGCTCAAGAGTTTGATTTTCTTTTAATGTGTTAGCAGACTTACTTCAAAGTTTAAAAAAAAAAAATGTATAAATCTATTTTCGATCCTCTGCGTCTTGGAATAGGATAGATTGTTCATTTCGATAGTAATAAGTACAGCGCAATACGTTTACGTGTTTCTTACTTCTATCTCTGTTTCATATTCTCTGTGTAGATTTTTTTTATATCTTATTCTCACTTAATTGAAAGCTTTAAAAAAGGAAGCTAAAAGGCAATATGCCTTCTCGGGAAATGCATAAATTATCGATGCGGAAAATCCTTCGTAAAAGGCTATAAAATATAGAGGCAAGGAGATTGACTGGCTTCAGGTACAGAAGGATCCCTTCAAAAGAGAGAGTGGAGTGAGGCTGCTCCTGAGGGAAGCATTACCGATGCGATATTGATCAGGGCTTGTTTAAAGTGGCCCACCGCCGATAACGGGAATACTTAAATGTTCGATTGAGTTAGCCGTGGATGCTTCCATTGAGCCGCTAATGAAATTGTGAGGGCTATATGCTCCCCTCTTCCTTCCCACCCCACCCCCCATCCACAACTAATTGTGTTTTTAGTCACCATAACTGCCTCTGAATATTAAGGTTTTTTTTTTTTTTTTTCTCGATATCCTTTTTTCCATTTTTTTCCTCTCTACCCCTAACTTTAACAAGTTAGGGCTCCTATCTAATGAACTTCGAAGTTTTATGAGATCTTCCGGATTTCTCGAAGTATCCAATTCAATCTCGTCATCATCCAACCCCTTGGGAGAATACTGATGCGATTCGTTTTTGTATTTCCCTCTAAGCGAGTACAGGAGAAGGGAATAAAATTTGTACATAGATGATTAAGATTATTTGTGGTGTAGAAAGGGCTTGTTTTCCCAGTTTAGATAAGTTGAAAAAAAATTTGAGGAAGATATATGGACCAAAGAAAACTTTAGAATGATTTAGAAACTGATATGAGAATCAGGAGGTTAAGGTTCTTTGGGCATATGGAGAGAATGAGTGAAAAAAGATTATGTAAAGAAATTTTAAGTAAAATTTTAAAGTACAAAAATTTAGGGGGATATCCTAGGCAAATTAAAGAAGAATTGGAAACTTTGGGGGTATCAAAGAACTTTGTCATGACAGGGATCTTTTCAAGAAAATAATTAACAATGAAGTCAGATTTAAGAAGAGGGTGAAGGGTATTGGGTGGTCAAAGGAGAGAAGAGAGGAGCAGCCGCGAATGATGAAGCTGCGCTGGGAAGTGAGAAGGAGGAACATTCTTCAGTGATATCGCGTCGTCCTCAAAGTGACCGTTTCGTGTAGAAAAAAAAAAAATTGCAATATTCTATGCAACCGATGCTGCTTTCATAATCAAAATGATACAGATTTTTGCTAAAAATATAGGATAACGCTTTGGAACAACTTTTGATGAGCGGATTCTTGGCGTGGAATATTTCGACAAGCAATGGGACCAAGACATTAGCGAGCTCCGACCGTGTCCTTCCCTGTTAAAGTTGGTCTTAACTAGACTTTAAGTTTTTGACTCTGGCTCGCTCAAAAGGGACAAAGAAACCTAAAAATTCTACTGACGCTTTTGGACGAGTGTAAGTGTTCCTTCCGACGAGTGTCATAGTATTCCGAAAACAAAAAAATTCGTTTCAAGCATGATCCGATTCCATCTGGAAAATAAGTTAACTCCGATTTTTGTTATCGTATGGAGGTAGATTTTTTAATTTTTTTTTAAATAAAAAAGGATTGCTCGATTAAATTCTAAGTACATCATCGTTAAGTAGAAGTCTTTGACTTTCTCCCTGCAATAGGCCTAACATTATAACCATTTATTCTGGAGGTTGTCCATTCATTGATAATTGAATTGTAGCACTGTCAATAAGTTCTTTTAAAATCCTTACGAGTTTTCCTCCAATTTCAAGTGAAAAGAGCTTCTCCCATAGCAGGTTGTGGTTGATAGAGTCGAATACTTGTTTCAGGTTTATAGACACAGCTTATAAGTAGCTTCCTTTTTTTTTTTTTTTTTTAATAAAAAAGGATTGCTTGATTAAATTATAAGTACATCATCGTAAAGGATATAGAAGCTTCTTTGAGAAAATAATTATTTACATTACAAAGGCCATAACTTCTGTTTCTCGATAAATCAAATATTTTTCCATATTTATTTCATCATACGCCTGATAGACTTCACATTACCTTATTTCAGGAAAACCTCACCATTTAGTATGCACAAAACTCTGCTAACATAGTTAAAATAATATGAAATGCACCAGAAGTACTCGTTGTGGTAAGCATAATGTTAATTATATAAAATCTCGAAACTCTACAGATAGTTTCTAATATCTAGGTAATATAATAAAAACAAATACTTGAATAAATAAATAAAAATATCCATATTGATGATCTAAAAGATTATTATTGAGTGCGAAGGGCCGATAAGTTTCCTCGGTGAGATGTCGGTGCTTAGCCTTATCCGCTGTAGCATATAAGCCGATTGTTTCCATTCCAAGTGTACTATCTACTGATTCAGTCCCCTGATCCGGAATCCGGTTGTATTTATTTGACATCTGATGGCAATTTAAAGCACAAATGAGTACTTATGATGAAAATATTCATATTCAATCAGAATGGTGAACTGGTATAACCATAGATCGAATATTTACCGCTTTTTGTTAGTCTCGTATTTGAATCAGTAGCTATCATTTGTTCTCTCTAAAATTATGCATTATCTGGCACATGAAAACTGCTTGAAATAAAACAAAATAAATGAGGATAAATAATGTTGGGAAACATACTTACCAGAGAACTCAGTTTCAGGTGTTTTTTATTGTAAAAAAAAATTCTTTTGTTAGTTTTCACGCAATAAAACAAATCAATGATTTATCTATAATAATAATCGATTCAGAACATAGCCAGGATTTTTCTTCCTTTGTATATTGAATTCGGCCAAGATTCATCCTCGGAATAGATAGTGGGTCTCCAATAGATTCACAAGCGTTTTTTCTTCTTTTCTCTTTTTCTACTACAAATAATTGATCTCATAAATTGTTTGTACTCATTAAGGTCTATTTTTTCTCTATTACATATATATGCTATTATTTTATTATTACAGCTATAATTGCAGTTGAATTATAGATGAAGGCCTGAGCTGATTTAGCTTCAGTAGTATTTTTCAGTGTAATGTTGTATGTTTCATCAATTTAAATTAATGTACAAGTATTACTAATAAGTGTCTATATTGGGAGTTCTTACAATGTTCAGTACTTTTAGGGAAGTAATGTTTCTTGAACATCATTAGAAATTACTTGTTCTTACTAGCCCTAAACTAACTGAGTGAGTTAATTGAGCTCTAAATTAATTGACAGCTTATTCCAGTGCTCCTACACCGATATTACGACTACTAGAATTACTATTCTAAGTTTCCAAACAAATTTGGACTACAGAAAATTTACAGCAAGAATGATTAGCCCTGTAGAGCAGAGGTAAATTTACCGAGTGGAAATAGAGAGGATTAAAGATCTGCTTAAAAGGCTTGCATTTTAAGCAGATTTTATATTGCATGCAGTTCGCAGCCCCTTGAACTGATGCGCTGTTCTTGGCATCTAAATTGTTTTGGAATTAATGCTGTTAATATCAATTCTCTGAAAATGGTCCTTTAGCTGACATCTGTCTACTTTTACCGGCGCACAGTCAGATGACTAATAGCCTCGTCCTTTGATTTTTGGTAATGTTGACAATTTTTCAAAATGTGTCTACTGCCTTATTATTAAATAAAGAATGCAATGATTAATGATTATGTAGACACTAGTTACTTACGAAATTACAAGGGTTAAAAACTAGAGTCCTCTACAACATACACTCGTATCACACTATCCTATCACAATGAAACTTATCACTTATCACTTAGAATTGTATCGACGGATGATTAGATACATATGTCTGACTGAGGCTTGTCAGAACCACTATTTATAAGTCTTTGGGAAGAATATCTAGAACAATCCAGAAGGTTCGGGAATCCTTTTGATCTCAGCCGGCCGCCAGTTCCGTGCCAAATGATGGGCGGATTGTTCTCAATGGACGCGTTATTTTTCTCCACTGTCCGAAACAGTAGAATTTTGAGGAGAGGTTCCGTCAGAACACTGCAGTGCACTCTCACTCGCACAGGATAAGAACATTTCTCCGTTTGAAGTCTCCGATGATGGAACTCTCCAAGTCCCCGCCATGAAGAGGGAACAATGTTCATACGGAATGGCCGACAGAGAGTACACATAGCGGGTAGTAATTGCTGGACGATTATGCCGATGAGGAGGAGACTAATGCCCCCGGTAATCCAGTAAAAAGCATTGGCTAAAAGCCCTCACCCTTCCCCGGCTATCACCTAATTGTTTTCAACAGCCGCCCCCCTCCGCTTGTTTACTGCAGGGGATTTAGCAGGGACAACCTCTCAGCCCTGTCAACCCTGGCTCAGTCTTAGCCTCTCATCCATTTCCCAACTTAGCTCAAATCCCTATATTTGTTCTTCGACATCTTTAACATCGCTTAAATCATCCCTCTCCCTATATTTTAGGTTTGGATTAACTTTTCCAACAAACCTACCTCATCTTATATATAAAAATCTGTAACACAAAACTTTCACTTACCAATTTACTTGACCAATTTCTAATCACGTGTTTTGTTCAATGCCATTTTTCAAAGTCACTCGTTTTTCCAAATTCATTTACTTATTTTGGTTTGTATGTTTTCTTTAAAGGACACTAATTTATTTTATTATTAAATAAAAGTTTTTACTTGTGATAATTCGGCAATGCAAGCATAATACTCCGATTCGTCTGAATTTATAATACTATATGTAGTTGTTGAAAACTTCATATAGTTACCATGAAACGAATTATTTCCGATAAATGAATAGGAATCTGTTTACTTGATTTTTTTCATATTTCATATTTAGAAATTTCTTATTTTTAGGCGAAACGAGAGATAATTTAGACAA
Organism: Aelia acuminata; assembly: GCA_911387785.2. Taxonomy (NCBI): domain Eukaryota; kingdom Metazoa; phylum Arthropoda; class Insecta; order Hemiptera; family Pentatomidae; genus Aelia; species Aelia acuminata. Next base: position 54,034,349 of record OU426984.1, on the reverse strand, counting down.
GATAATTTCTCCGTATAAAAAAAACAAAGTTTCTTCATATGAAAACAAAAACCTTCCCCATTTAAGCCCCCTCAGAACATTTTAATAATGATAAAGCTTATCTGATATTAAAGATCGTAAGCTATTTTTAAGAAAATCGAAAGAAACATAAAAATGGGGGAAAAAATATGAAATAAAGTACCCGTTCCGTTTGATCAATTTTGATGAAATTCTCGCTGTCATATCGCGAGCATGTAGATAAAATACCCAGTTTTATCAAAATCGTTAGAACCGTTTTTGGGAAAATCGTAAAAATCGTAAAAAGTTATGAAATGAAGTTCCCCTCCGTTTGACCAATTTTGAAGAAATTTTTGCTGTCACATCATATTCATTTACTAAATACCCAATTTCAGGTTCGTACAGTTTATAGATACACAATAAAGATTTATAATCCTTTCCTATACCACGGTTTCTACAATATAGCCTGTAGTAAGTATATACATTGTTCAATTGGCAAATGGTATGTAATATAGACGTTGTTGTTTATATTATAGGGTTTATACACATTAATAAAAACCTTTCCCTTATATTGCTACCACTTTTGATATTTTAGGGAGGGGTATACTAATTTATTTAAGAATAAACCGCTAAAACAAAAAGAAATTACCTGACATATATTCATTCACCTACACTTTGCTACACATCATTATTATTTCTTAACTTACTATTATTATATATATAAAAATCTCGTGTCACGCCGTTTTTCAGGGGTAAATATTGAGTAGGGGTAAAATATAAAACATATTACAATTGAGTGTGATTATTTGTTTTTCTAATTTGTAAATTTCCAAATGATGGCGGTGTTAGTTGATTTATTGTCACGACAATTTATTTTCTTTCGATATTGATCGTGGGTAAGCAACCTGTAGCCAAATCTATTTTCTCGGGCTTGGACTAGGAAAATCCGTGTTTTTTCACTTGGGCAATTATGTGTCTCCTTATCATATGTGCGGAAAACATCTAATCTAATTGTTTTAGCAAAAGACAGGTTAACCAAAATCATTGTGCACCTATTAGCATTAGAATAAACAGAAATTTTTAATTCTAATAATAATAAAAAAAATGTATATTGTTATTATAAAAAGCTATAAATTAACGTTATCTATCTCAGTCATAAAATTAAATGTTTTCGTAAGTAGTACTGTAAGAACATGCTTTGAGGTTCCTCCCGCTTCAGGTAGAGCCTGAAAGAAGTAGACCGGAAAATACGATTTTCTGAATTTAATTAATATGTATTATGGCAAAAGATTAATTTAGTACATTTTTGCTGTCTATTGTAATTGTACTAAACGTTATTCCAATTATATTCTTTATTAGTTCCATTTATATGTGTGTTATTTATATTCTCGCCTCTGTGTTATTTATAACCTGTATGATCTTTCTTCATTCTTATTCTCTCTATTCTTTTTTTTCTCTCTATAATCATTATTTATTATCTGTGTGTTATTTATAATCTCGCCTCTGCTGAAATAATCCAGCTAAAAGTCCCACATAAATAGATCATTAATACTTACTACAGTTAAATATGAAATGAAAAAATAAAAAAACTAAAAAAAAAACTTGAACCCTTCGAAATTCTTTACCTTTGCGTAACGTTCTATTTTAAATCCCGTTGGTTTTGTGTAGCTGAAACGTTCTTATCTTTAACAGTGAATTTGTCTGTATTAAAAATAATAGGAAATAATTAATTCAACGCATTATAGCTACTGAGCTACAGCAAAGGTCTGCTCGTTATCATATTAAAATTATTCAACGTAAGATGTATTAAACGTGAATCGTTTGGATATAAATCATAGCTAAACATTAAAATAAAAAATGATGTGAGGTATTTTATCTCACGTTATGGCACTGAGATTTATTCAATTGTCAGTTCTAAAGTGTAATCTGCTTATCAATCATCATATCCAAAGTTGCGGAGAGGTGTTATAGTCGGGCAGGTAAACTAACTCCTAATAAATGTCGATGAATAAATATACAATAAGGGGGAATGGTTGATTGTATTTCGACATTAAGGAAGAAGATGCTTATGGAACAATAAGAACCCTGTCCTTAAACCCCCATTCGAATAATTCTGCCTCTTTCTGGCTACGCCTGTAAAATTTCGAAGAAGAAACCTTTTTTTTTAATGAATCAAGTTTAAATTTCAATGTAGATAAGTTTGAAGTTTTCGTTCCCTATACAACTGTGGAGGCATTCAAAATAAGGTGTTGAAGGAATTCTTCAAAGTAGCCGGAACAGTAAAGACTGGATGAAACTAAGAAAGAAACCGAGCTCCGAACAAAGGCTCTCTAAAATTGAAGCCGAACAATGCTGTATTGTTCATTGACGGGCTTTTCTTTTCATCTCATCCCATTTCACGGATCGTTACGCCAAGCTTTTTAAATATGTCTAAAATAATTTGAAATTACTTCGAGTAATTAATTTATAAACTAATCACTATTATTACCTAAAACCACAAATTTGAACTTGTCCTATTATATTAAAAATATTCATGGTGTTCCATTATTAATTATATGTTCGACTAACCTTTTTATTATGGTGAGCCAGATCGTCAATCGACTCCAATGAAAGACGCTTCACTTTGAAGATAGCATTCTATCGTAGTATCAAAATGTTAACATTTCCATCAGATAAAGCGAGACTTAATAATGAAATAGCGAAAACTTCATTTGTGCATTTCTCAAGTATCGAATTTGTTATTGATCATAAACAGTACAATTTCCTACATGAAGAAGGAATAGGGCCCATTTAAGCAAAGTTCGTGTACATATATTTAATTGAATAATTTTTCATAGCATAATTTTGTTCAATAGTTCAGGAAAGTGCTAAGAAGAAAGAGTGGGCGTTTAAAAAGCGAACGAATTCATGAAATCTCTTGATGAAGTTATAAACGCTAATGAAGATGAGTCAGATTAGTGATCTCGCCATGACAAGCAATATGGGGTTGCAGTACATAGCACCACCTATGTCCCAACATGTTAATATCCTACCGAACATTCTCTCATTATGTTTACAACAAGAGGGGATATAATTGTACATTAAAACATGATTCAAAAGAAGAAAAAAATCAGTGCATTACATTACACCACTAATCACAAAAAAAACCCCAGAATTTTGACGAAATACGATAAACTCTTCTTTTTTTCTCTCTGATGGGGTCAGTGTATATATAATCCAAAAATTATGGATTTTATAAGATGAATACAAAACTTTAAAAATATATATATAAAAAAAGTTTCTTTTGAATCCAATTTTTCTCCTCATGATAAAAGGCATTTCAACATGTAGGGAAGAGGACACTAGTGAAAATCTGCGGATGAGGTTCAAAAAGCTATCGATAGCTTCACATCACTATTTGGTACCTAATCTGTGTCGTATCTGCATTTTTTTACGTTTTATTGCTTTGTAGTAACCATTCTCAGTATTGGTGATTTCGTAAAAGTTTATATGATCTCATTTTTATCGAACAAGACCTATTCTCCTTACCCCTTACAAGTGCTCATCGCTGAGTGCAGCTACTCGCACCAGCGGAGTGCAGGTAGGAGGAAGATTGCCCAACAGACGGGGCTTTATTGAGTTTCAGTCGAGGGGGGGGGGGGAGGCTAACCTAATATCCTACAGCGTTGGATCATATTTGTCTACAAAAGGTTTTTAATAAAGGTCCATTAGTGAAGTGATGGAGGGGGGCGAATCAGAGCGCCGGCTTTGTCTTTATTTGATCAATCAACCTTCCCATTGCCTCTTTGATGTACCAGGTCGGACGGCTCCAAGTTTCCCCGTCGGTGGAAACCAAGGGCCATATTAACTCCTTAAATGGTTTCTCGCCAACTCAATTAAAGTTTCGGGAACCACTTGAGTGTTGCAAATAAACGTGATGAGTATTTCCCCTTCAACGATCTTAAATTGAAATCGTTTGCTTAAATAAAAAAAAAAATGATTTGATTTTTCAAGAAGCTAAGAAAAACACAAGAATCCCGTAAATAAAACATTAATATAATAATAATAGTACTTCTGCAACTCATAATGTTCTTAGGTTAATTAGGATACATTGAAAGACAACTCATACTATTGATCGAATCAGACCCAGATTTTTTTTTTCTCACTAACTATACTAAAATATACAGCAACCTTACACACCAACCTAATCCTACATCCCTACAACCCTTCTCGAAGTTACTGTGACCACGTGAGCTCTTGTCACTGGCAATAATTTGATTCTTCTCTCAAGTTAGGTGTGCTGGTAGCTATTGCGCCCTCTTCAGCCTCCACTGGCTTTAATACCAGTGATGCGGCTCAGAGAGAAGCTTGGGAACCTCTTATGCTTTTCCTTCCTCCCTTGGTGGGACAAGCCTGTCTAGGGGTTCTTCAGCCTAATTGTGAATGGTGTACAATTATTTTTAAGATAATAATTTTTATGTAGTCGAGTTGATTATTTTATTTTTTATTTATTTATATTTTTTGTAAATAGAGTGTGGATGTGTTCAGTCCTCAGTACTGTATCGTCTGAAACAGAATGTAATACTATCAATTAAAGAGTCATTTTTAATCGCCTTCGGCATGATTTTATTGTAATTATAAAGAAAAAATTGATATTGATAAAAATTTTAAAACTATTATAGAATCAGAAGGAAGTGGAGGGTATCAGTATTTGTTTCCTGAAATATCGAGCTGAAAAACAAAGAAGCTCAAAGAAAAACAAATCGACCAGCGGTTGGGTTGGTGGGCGACGTGGTCGACCGGAGAGATGAGGGATGGTCTGGGGACACAGCCAGCTCGTCTGGGCGGCTCCAGCCATCCAGGCTCCCGGCATCGATCTGTCCTGTCGGAGGGTACCGGGAGGGTGTCGCGATTTTCGGGAAGTCCTGAGTCAAAAATGTTAGAAAATATATGTTGAATACTGAAATATTTAAAACATTGCCTCATAATTACTGCGTAAAAATAATTTAATATTGAGAAAATGGAACACTACATCTATCACGTGCCTTACAAGGAGAGGCTTTGAAATGAATGAGACCTTCATTGGCAATGCTGAAAAATATTCAACCCATTTTTTATATAAAGGTGCCTTTACACCTTACGAACTTTACCTTCGAACACCACCCTCGAACAACCTTCGTGAAGCCTTAACGTCGACTGTTCGGGTGTTCAAGGTACTTCATCTGTTCGCCTGGGTCCGGGGGTAGCGCTAGTGTCACTTGTGATTTGTTTTTTCCTAAATGACAGGAGTTGTTTATGATACTAGTGTAATTAGTGAAACTTTGTAAATCGTCTCCTTTTTTTACTTTCACTTACCTATATATGAAATATATAGTAAGTGGAAGTATTGCGATCGTGAAAAATTTCGACTTCCGGTTTTCAACGGAAATACACGTTTTGGGGTCCCCTGAGTCGAAATGACCAAGTCCCGCGAAATGGTCTGTGTGTGTGTGTGTGTGTGTGTGTCTGTGTGTGTGTGTGTGTGTGTGAACAGACTAGCTCAAAAACTATAAACCGTGGGAACCTGAAATTGGGTATTTAAAGTAGGTATATGCCCGCGATGTGACAGCAAAAATTTCATCAAAATTGCTCAAAGGGAGGGGGTACTTTATTTAATAACTTTTTACGTTTTCTTCGATTTTCTCAAAAATGGCTCTAACGATTTTGATTAAACTGAGTATTTGATGTTTTAATGTGCCCGAGATATGACTGTAAAAATTTCATCAAAATTGATTAACCGTAGGGGGGACTTCACTTAATAAATTTTGTATCATTTTCACGCGTTTTTTTTATTTACTCAAAAACGGCTTTAAAGATTTTGATCAAACTGGGTATTTGACATATGTATATGCTCGCGATGTGACAGCAAACATTTCATCAAAATTGGTCAAACGGAGGGGGCACTTTATTTCATAACTTTTTTTCCTATTATTACCTTTTTTTTGATTATCTCAAAAACGGCTTTAATGATTTTGATCAAATTTCTCATGTTTAATGAAAATTAGGTTTTCAATAATATCAGGTAAGTTTTATCAGTATTCAAATTTTCGGAGGGGGCTTAAATGGGGAAGGGGCCTTTTTTGTTTTCCTATAAAGTACTGTTACGGGCTTCGGGTTCGATAAAATTAACAATTAACACTAGGACAATAATTTATTAATCAATACTCACAAGGGTAATTACTGCCTTATTATCAGAAACAAAACAGGCTGTGTATGCAGACTCTACTCACTTATAACAAACCGCACGGGTTAAAACAAGAGTCTTTTCTACGACATACACTATCACCACAATAACATACCACAATAAGGCTTACCACTTATCGCACTAACTTATCACAATAGACTTATCACTGTTCACTACGAAGTGTACTCCACGGGTGTTGCCAAACAACTTCTCCGAGGCCTGTTAGAGCCGGTATTTATTAGTCTTGGATAGATTCTAGAAGGTTCGGGGATCATCTAGAACAGAGTCTTTGATCTTCCCCGACAGCCAGTGCGGCACCGAACAACGGACGCATTGTTCACCAAAGGCGCTTTGTCTACTACCGCTGGCCGCAACACTACCCCCTCCTTAATGCTGATCTGTCCCAGATCAGGTCGTGAATGGGGTGGAGTAGGCTCAGGTGTTTTCTCCTCTTCAGCTTCCAGCAGGACTCTTCCTGTTTTCTGACCAAGTGTTAGAAGCACAGCAAGTTTCTTGGCACTACCAGGCGAAGCCACCCTCAACGAAGGGACACTGGCCGGTGCAACAGAGTCGAGCTCCACAATGCCAAACGTTTTTGACATTATACAAACACCAGAAGTTGGGTCCGGGACCTGGCTTGGATCAATCCTTACAACACTTGCTTTGGAAACCAGCACCTGTTGGTTGTGAGGGTCTAGACCAATGCTCTGCTCAACTAAGATTCCGTTAACAGCACCATGAGCAGCTGATGGTTTGCTCTCATCACCATTCGATTCGAGTCCTACTACCGCTGTTGGACTTTCTGTAGTCCCATGGGTAATATTTGGCTTAGGAGGAGGCCGATCAGGTCCTCGAATGATGCCACTCACTGTCACTTCATTGTCAGTTTCTCTCTCCAATTTCAATTTCTCTGCTAAGGGGTCATCATCCTCATCAGAATCAGTAACATGCGTTCTCCTGTTTAACATTTCAAGTTCAGCATCATCAGGCTTCATAGACCCACACCAAGCCTTTCCCTGATTCAAGGTTCTTTGCTTGCTGTACCTGATTAGCCGACCACTGATTGAAAAGGTTCCAGAGTTTGTCACTTGATCGTTTCCAGCCCTCCCCGATATGGCAGTCCTATGTTCATTCAAAGACCGCTTGGCCAAACTCTTCTCAAATGCTCCAAACAGACGCCGACAAGCCTCCAAGCTTCCAGCCGGCTCCCAGCCACTCTGTTCAGAAGGGCATCCCTCCCATCCAAGGGTGTATCCGGCCCTCCTCGATACGGCTGACCTCTGTCCATTCAAAGACCGCTCGGCCAAACTCTCCTCAAATGCTCCAAACAGACGCCGACAAGCCTCCAAGCTTCCAGCCGGCTCCCAGCCACTCTGTTCAGAAGGGCATCCCTCCCATCCAAGGGAGTATCCGTATTGCTTTTTTCCTGGATGGAACCTACGGGAAACAACAAACTCTTCTTCCTTATCTTGGGAGCTATCACCATCCTCGAGATGATCTCTCAAGTTCTCAATATCCTCCCTTCCTTTTTCAACACCAGTGGTTGACTCAACTTCCATGACTTCTCTTGTCGAATCCACCTGAACAAGCCTTCCCACTTCAACAGGCGTTTCCTCAGCGCCTTCATCGCAATCTTCCTTGTCAGGTTTAGCATACCTAAAAGTACTAGAATCCATGACAGTCTGTACAGCAGCTAACCCTGCATTTCCTATTCTTTCAGGCTTGGGTTTCATGAACTCCTCCTCGAAATGAACACCACAAGAGGATCCACACACAAGAGCATCCACCTCTCTCAATCCGCCAAGCGGGACCTTCACATCTTCAACACTCACTTGAGGATCAAGGTCGAAGGGCTCTTCTTTTTCTTCTTTATCATTAGTTTCCCCTTCACCTTTCGATTCGTTGAAATGAAACACTTCATCAACTTGCGTAGCACTAAGAACCTTCTTAACCGAAATCTTAGGAATATCACTATCAACTAACTTATTTTCTAAAGTAGTAAAAAATTCTGATAACGTAGAAAATAACTCATTTTGATTTTCTAACAACTCATTTTTCAATTTACTAAATTCTGTTTCAAAACGAACGTGATCTGGATCTTCTCCACTACTAATTAAAGCTTCCCTGAGCCTTTGTTGCAATATAGACTTGTTCCCAGAAGTATCCAAATCGCGTTCTTCTAATTCACTTTTTAAATCTGCTACTTTCAAATCATACAATCTCAAGCCACCGGTTGACATTTTAAATATTATATACAATTATCAAAATTAAAATTAACAAATCAAAACTTAAAGACTAACAACAATAATTTGATTATAAACTAACAACGAAAAAAATAAATCTAATCCTATACACAGTTAATAAAATTTAAATTACAAATGAAATTCTCAACACTATAAACAATAAACTTAATTATTAAAAGAAACAAAAAAAAGATTAAATAAAACTCAAACATTAAATAAAATAAACAATATTCAAAATAGACAAACAAATTTTCAATAAACTAAATTACAATAATTAACTAAAGTAATAAACAGAAAAATTATTTACTACAAACTAAATAAATACGCTAATGCTAAAAATATACCCGCTTCTGACACCAGTTGTTACGGGCTTCGGGTTCGATAAAATTAACAATTAACACTAGGACAATAATTTATTAATCAATACTCACAAGGGTAATTACTGCCTTATTATCAGAAACAAAACAGGCTGTGTATGCAGACTCTACTCACTTATAACAAACCGCACGGGTTAAAACAAGAGTCTTTTCTACGACATACACTATCACCACAATAACATACCACAATAAGGCTTACCACTTATCGCACTAACTTATCACAATAGACTTATCACTGTTCACTACGAAGTGTACTCCACGGGTGTTGCCAAACAACTCCTCCGAGGCCTGTTAGAGCCGGTATTTATTAGTCTTGGATAGATTCTAGAAGGTTCGGGGATCATCTAGAACAGAGTCTTTGATCTTCCCCGACAGCCAGTGCGGCACCGAACAACGGACGCATTGTTCACCAAAGGCGCTTTGTCTACTACCGCTGGCCGCAACAGTACCTTTGTTTTAGTTTATATTGTGAAATTAACTGTCTCTCATCACGCCTAAAAATAGGAAATGGCTAAATATGATATATGAAAAAAATCATGTAAACAAATACAGGAGAAAAAAAGAAAAATATTCCGTCAACTCATACTCGTATAACACCTTGAGCTCACGCATGCACCGTACGCCTTTAATGACAAACCAATGCGTTATAATAAAAGATGTTCTGTTCATTTAATGAGAATTATTTGCTTCATGGGAACTAAATGGAATATTTAACAAGTACATAGAGAATTATAAAATCAGACGGCTTGGAGTATTATGCTTGCATTGCCGAATTATCACAAGTAAAGACTTTTATTTAATAATAAAAGAAATCAGTGTTTTTTTTAGCAAATGAAAACAAAAATAAGAAATGAATGTGGATAAATGTAAAACTTTGAGAAGTGACAATTAACAAAACACATTAATTTCTAATCTAAGTTGGTAAGTGAAAGTTGTGTGTTGCGCGCACGCACCAGATTTTTTTATTTTTCAGATAATATAAAATATATTGATAATGGAGATTTTTTCTTTATCATAAGCTAGCTTTGGGTGCGTCAGCCATATTGGTTCGCTTAACGTCACGTGAAGTATAAATGGCTGTTCGCTTCACGTCGGTACGGCAAGGTTCGAAGGTGAGTTTCGTAAGGTGTAAAGGCACCTTAATTTATCAATTTTATTCTGGCCTTGGTCTGAAAGGATTTCTGCGTTCTATTGTCTTAATATTTTTTTTCTTTATAAAAATTTTCAATAAAATGAGTAGTTTTTAGGTTCTTTGAAAGCCCTTAAATATGAATTTTTATAGAAAAATAAAAACAGATAAATTTTACTTTTTTTTATTCAATTTTTCCGAAGAATTAATCCCCCCTCCCTCCCACCTGAACCGCCGAAAACTGCCTTAACCCTAAAGGCGTGGAAGGGGTGGGGGCGAACGACTGGGTAGTACTCTACTGAATATACTTTTCGTACACATATTTACTTGCACAGAGGCAAGCGTCATCATGATATAGTACTTTATTTTTTTATTTCATTTTTACTGAATTCACTAGTGGATTCTAAGGAAGTTGCTAAAGGTCTCCCAAAATTTGCTTTTGACTTTAGTCAATATTTGTTCCTGTTAATGATCTGAACTAAATCCTATTTTTTTTTTTTTTTTTTTTCGTTTGGCGCATTAGGCCTAATGAGACAGACAGACATTTGTTTTGCTTGCGTGAGTACAGACAGCCTGGAAGGGGTGGCCCAAACCTCACGTTGCTGCAAGCCATGGTCACCATGGTACAGCGGCAGACTGCCCAAAGCTCCATAACCAATCCCATTGGGGCCAATTTGGCAGTGTCCTTCCCACCGATGGCGTCAGCTCTCTCGGGTTCAAGGACAGTGACAAACTGGTCTAGGTCCAAGGATTATGGTAGCTCAGAGTCAGCAGGCCCCGAGGACCTATATTTCTTTCCCTGAAGCATACCGTCCCTAAACCAAACCTCCGGGTGGTTACTGACATCCTGGAAAACCACACCATGATTCTCGATGAGATACACGGGGAAGGTTCATCACTCCTACGCCCGGTCGGTGTGAGTCACCTCCAGTAGGCTGACGGGTCTCACATACCCGGGGGTGGGGGTAGGCTTGGACTGCGTGGCGTTCATTGGTGGGCGGTCACCCGAATGGAGCTGTCACCCATCCAAGTTCTAACCACGATGGACGTTGCTTAACTTTGATTATCTATTGCAAGCGCCCTTGTCCACTCGGCCATCCCGGCCCTGAACTAAATCCTATAATCAATATATATCTTGTGATAATGAATGTCGACTTAAGTAACTGGCCTTTTTGAGCATTTGCAAAGCGTTCAGTTCTGAGAAGGTTAAATTTGGCAGTTATTGATACGGAATATGCTGCTTTCAGCAAGATCAAATGATATGTACAGTTTAAGCCATACACATAGCTAATTAAGTTTATTTGGTCGGTAAGGGGTACGTGTAAATATCTTAATGTAGTTGGGAACAGGAGCTATCGTGTTGAGGAATTGTAGCGAACTGACTCTGCTATGTCCAGTCGTAACCTCTACCATATCATTTTAAAGTTATCGTTAATTCTCATTCCCTTAGGTGGATTATACTACATCCTGGGAAATGGAAGGCACCTAATCCAATAATTATTCAACTAATCTTCTTCTAACGATAATATGAAGTGATAAACTTTTTATTCACTCAGCAAAAAAATTGGTAAAGCGGAGCAATGAGAGTCGGAAGGGCTCGTGGGGCGAAGATAAGTTAATCAGAAGTTGGGGTCACGGCCTGCCCCGGGGCCGATAAGGGGCTTAGTCCCCCCCCCCCCCACTCTCATCAGTCATGGATTTCTTCGTCTTTAGTCAGTTCCAGCTTCAGATAGATTGGAGAAAACTGGAAGAACCGTGTGGGAAATGGAGGAACATTTTCTATGCAATGGCTCTTTTCATAGCTCCGTATTGTATTATTTTATTGAATTTCTTCGTTTATATATTTTTCAGGTGTGCTAATAGAAAAACCAAAAAGATCCTAAAATGAACAGAAAAAGGAAAATTTGCTTGAATGTTCTGTTTCATTTAAGAGAAAACTAGCATCGGTAGCACTCGAATGTTAACCCTTTGCACTCGGCACCGTTTCGGACGTTATCTACCGGCAACTCGACGCAACTTATTCGCGAAAACGTACACCCTTTAAACTTAATATTAAACAGTAAAATTTTAGAACCAAGTAAGGAATTGTAATGAAATTTAGGTTATATGTATTTGTGAAGCTTCAAGAACACATAGTTACAAAAAAAATATTTTTTTTTAATTTTATATATATTTTTTAAATCTAAATATAAAGGGACATTTTTGGGAATACCGAAAATAGACCTAAAAATTGTGTAAAATGTTTGATAATTAAGCGGATAACGAGGGAAATCCCTTAGATTTCACAAAGGTTTCGCCGTTCCTTATATATTGGTATTTATATATTATTATAATCGGAGAAGTAAAAACGTTTAAAAAATTACGAGATGGGACCCTTTTAGTTGAAGTTTTTCTCAGATATACAAACAGAAAAGCTCCTAAAATGTGAAGGTCTACTTAATAACTTTCCGGTTAAAGTAGAAGCACATGGGAAACTACATCAAAGTAAAGGGATTATTTGGTGCTCCGAACTAAATTATTGTACAATTGAGAAAATAAAGGATGAATTAAAAACACAGAATATAGCCGATGTTAAAAGATTAACGCACTATAAAAATCATGAAAAACACCGCGAGCTGCGACCGTCATTTATTACCAAAAGCTAAATATCCTATGAATAGTTTTTACGATTTGTTTATGTCCTTATATGTTAAAATCTGAAAATTATTTGCATTGTCTCGAGTGCAAAGGGTTAATATCAGTTGAATTAGAAAATAACGAAGATGGCATTTCTTTTCAGCTATCTCGGAGGAATTAATCAGCTTTAGAGGAGGAATTAATCCTGAAAACGGGTGGCTGTGCATGGTAGTGGACGTTATTATGAAGGAATAGATATCTTGATAGGAAATGAAGAAGTAGGACTAATCTGTAGAATATAAGTAGCACTAATATGAGTATATCTCATTATATCACTCCAAGGGTGCTTAAATCAAAAGAATATATTGCTCAAAGCAATCCATGAGGAAGTCTCGGTGCACCAATTAATGTTGGCAAGAGAACACATTAAGAAAAAGACCTCGACAACTACAGTCCCTGAAGGGTTATGGGTTCAGTACTGTGTAAGATGTAAGGTGATCTGACCCTGATCACGCTCAACCACCGGGTTTTCCTGCTTACTTTTTAATTAAGGGTACCTAATTTGTAGAGGCTGTGTATGTCTCAGGAGGGTCTCTCGGCCACCACGGCCATATGTGACAGAATACAGAAGATACCCTGCTATGCCAAATGCGAAATCGGGACCTTGAGCTCCGCAGCTCAATGCCTTACCAATGAGCTATCCCGCTCCATGGCCTATTAAGATGGATAAACAAATTTTAAAAAGGAGATACAGAGCTCCATGTAACATACTGGTAGTTAATGATACTGCCTTATTTCCTACCACACTACACCGTGTTCCCACATTTCCTTTTTCTGTTTAGTCCTGACTTACTACTTTTGGCATTATTGTGCACATTTGAAACGACTTTTAAAGGCAAAATATGTTTTAATTTGTGTCAGTAATTTTGTTAAAAACAAAGACAAAATTAAAAACATTTCCCTGTGTCTTATATAAAATTTTGATTATTACAAGAATTCGATCTTCAGGTTTGGTGCGGAATCGATTAACTTAGAGTAAGAACCCTCAAAAGCTAATCATGGGCACAAACGTCTTTTTCTTAGGTAAAATGAAACTTCTCAAGTTAAGAGGAATTGGTGAATAATTTAATTTAACGGATTGCAATTGGATCTTTCCCTCCCCTCCCCGCCTCGGACTTGAAGCAAAGGGGAATTTAAATTGTTGGCGTGGTGTGAGATTGAAACTGAGCTAATTAGAGATAAAGGGAGTCTTCTATATTCATTAACTGCTTCCTCGAGAGGGCTCTCTCCTAGGCCTCCAGATCTTCCTCCAGATACTGGGCCGTTCTTCGAGCGCTGTTTTGCATAATGACTGTCAGGTGTTGGACTTGTTGCCAATATTTTGTATTGAATAAACTCAAGTTTTTTTAACAAAGTAACTATTTAAATGCGCATTTCAGATTTAGAATAACGCTTATTACAAGTATGACATGGAAACATCGGATTGTAACATGGCTATGGCGTTTACTAGAGTTTGTTTCTCTGAAATTTTTAAGGCAAATTTATGGAAAGTGCAAAAAGCGCCACGTAAGCGCTGATGTTGCTCAATATTTTAACATTTGCTTAAGTTTCCACTTCTCTTTTTTATTTTTATTATAAAAATAAAAATTATGTAAAGAAGTTTCTAACCAAAATATTACACCTCCCATACTGCGTTTGTTGATTTTTTACCTCCGATGATTTTTTCCTCCCTTTCTTGTAGCTGTTTGTGGACCTTAGAAATAGTGGATCATTTCGATGCGAAATATCTTAGCCTAAAATATCTCTCTTTTGATTGGTAAAGTGATCAAATAAGTTTAAAAAAATAAAAATGTTAAAAAGCTTCGTTGGAAAAAAAAATAACTTATTCATGTTGATATAAATGAGGAATTGACCTCCCTACGAAATGTATTTCATAAACAACAGATTAAATGATAAAAAGTTGGTAATCATTTCCCTTTCCCCTTCCCTCCATTTTCCGATGTTTTAATACTTATAATAATATAATATATAACTTAAAAATACTCTTCAGGGCCTGTGACAAATCGAACAAGTCAAAGATCATAAAAATCGGTTTAACAGTGCTTTAACTTGATATTATTTTAATTTCGGTACTACTAAATAAGTGATTTTTTAGCAATATAATTGCTATTTGCATATAATAATAATATGCAAAAAGGTACTTATAAAGTCGAAATAAAAGTCCGCAACAGGCAGTATAGACCATCATCAATCCCCCCCCCCCCCCATCCCCTCTGTTTGTGCTACTGAATGCCATTTCGGGTTCCACAATATTTGCTTTTGGGCTTGGGTTGCTTGATCTGCTTTCCATTCTCGCCGAAACGATTTCAAACGAAACGTCAATATTTCATTCCAAAGCAATCAGTGTTCCGCTCATTTCGGGTTGGAGTTCTCATCACAGCTCGGCCATTCAGGAGTCTTTAGAAATACTTTAGGGCGTTGGTTATTGGGGCTACTGTTGTCAGGGGTGGTTCGGATTATAAAAAGTCGGATAATCGAGGTACAATAAAATATATAGGTATGTGCATGTAATGAGACATTGGTATGCAGTTCTCAGTAAACAAATACATACTGAATGTCCATGTTCATTGAAACACACACACTCAGAGATATGAATAACAATAAACAAACGAGCAGTTTGTAGTTTAACCCATTTCTTACCAAATTATTTTTTTTCGGGATAAATGATTTTGCCTTTATTTTCTTGTTAAAAATCCATTACTAAAATGTATTCCAAAAAGAAAAATCTGGTGCGTGCGCGCAACACACAACTTTCACTTACCAACTTACGTAGATTAGAAATTGTGTTAATGCCACTTCTCAAAGTTACACATTTTTCCACATTCATTCTTTATTTTTGTTTTCATTTGCTCTATAACAAACGCTAATTTCTTTTATTATTAAATAAAAGGTTTTACTTAAGATAATTCGGCAATGCAAGCATAATATTCTAAGTCGTCTGATTTTATAATTCTCTATGTACTTGTTGAAAATTTCATTTAGTTACAGTCATGATGAATTTTTTACAGTCATATCTCGGACATATTAATGCATCAAATGCCCAGTTTGATCAAAATTGTTAAAGCCGTTTTTGAGTAAATAAAAAAACACGTGAAAATGAGACAAAATTTATTAAGTAAAGTCCCCCTTCTGGTAGATCAATTTTGATGAATTGTTGGCTATCACATCTTTGGCATATACATACATCAAATACCCAGTTTGATCAAAATCGTTAAAGCCGTTTTTGAGTAAATAAAAAAAACGTGAAAATGAGACAAAATTTATTAAGTAAAGTCCCCCCTCTGGTTGATCAATTTTGATGAAATGTTGACTGTCACATCGCGAGCATATACATACAGCAAATACCGAGTTTGGTCAAAATCGTTAAAGCCGTTTTTGAGTAAATAAAAAAAACACGTGATAATGAGACTACATTTACAAAGTAAAGTGCCCCCTCCGTTTAACCAATTTTAATGAAATTTCAGCTTTCGCATCGCGGTCATATACATACAACAAATACCAAGTTTAATGAAAATCGTTAAAGCCGTTTTTGAGTAAATAAAAAAAAACTCGTGAAAATGGGACAACATTTATTAAGTAAAGTGCCACCTCCAATTAATGAATTTTGACTGTCGCATCGTGGGAATATACATACACCAAATACCGAGTTTAATCAAAATCGTTAGAGCCGTTTTTGAGAAAATCGAGAAAAACGTAAAAAATAGACAAAATTCTTCAAATAAAGTACCCCCTCCGTTTGATCAATTTTGATGAAATTTTTGCTGTCGCATCGCGGGCCTATACATACACCGAATACCCAATTTCTGTATTGTACGACCTATGGTTTTTAAGCTAGTCTGTTCACACACACACACAGACACACAGACCATTTTGCGAGACTTGGTTATTTGGACTCAGGGGACCCCAAAACGTGTATTTCCGTTGAAAACCGGAAGTCGAAATTTTTCACGATCGCAATACTTTCCTTACTATATATTCCATATATAGGTAAGTGAAAGTAAAAAAATTAACTAATTAAATGGAATGGAACTTAATTAAGGGAAAAAATGGAAAATCTGGTGTCCTATATATAGGACAGTGGTAAGAAATGGGTTAATTATAAAAGCTTCTAACTGCATTAGAAAACATTAACTATTAAATGAAATTCCTTTTTTTTTGTTCTTTATAGATATCCATACCGTTTGTCCTAAATTCTCCAAATTTCGCTCAGTGGTTCTTTCATACCAGTTGCGAACACCTGTCGATATTAAAATTGCATAACTTCAGCCAATCTCTGGGTATATTCTATATTTTTATAAAAATCATTATGATCTCGCTTTACATTGGTTTTTTTTTAACAAAATCGACAGTTTGAGTCGAAAAAGCCTCATTTTATAGATTTAAAAAATGTAATTCTCCGGGTGTAACCGGTATATAAAGCTAGTAACAAATATACATATGACGCACTTGATCTACTTCACCTTTCCCGTATATTTCTTACTAATTTATTTTCTCATACCATAACTTATTCATATTACATTAATATTTATACCCTATTCTAATGCCTGAGCATGGTCATAAGACTTGTCTATAAACACATGCTCATACTTATGGTTCCGACGTTATTAGCGCTTATTCTATTTAAATTTTATTCAATTAATTATCTCTCTGGTTCAGCTGCTTTCTCTATTGATTAAAATTAATTCATCTAATATGATTTGTATTTTTTTTTATCAATCACAGCAAGTTGTGGACGTTTCACTCTTGTTACTCCTGGCCCCTGACGTGGCATCCTTTCATGTTCCTAATCTTAGATTTCCCATTTCCGTGTTTTCGATTATTCCACGACGGAACGCTATTCAGACCGCAGCGTAGACCCGAAGCTGAGAGCGGAGAGTAGCGCCACTGAGGCCACTCAGAGGAACGCCCTGATCCAGCAGTAATGAGGCGGGGGCGGCCGATTGTCTCATAGAGAGAGCCCTGTTGAAGGGGATTTGTGCCGGAGTGAATCCGCTTAGCGCTGACGTTTCGCTAACAAGGCAGCCCTCGGCATCAGCCGCTATCTATATACCTCCCGCTCCATTGCCTTCATCGGGTCTCTCGTCCCCTTTCTTTTAGCTCGTTAGCGGAATTAATTAATCCTACCAACGGTATCAGATACCCGCCTTTATCATGGTCGACTGTGACTTCATTATCCCTCGGCTCTGATTAGTAACTGCTGGAGACTAAAAGCGAAGGCTAATTTTATCATAATTAAAATGTTTTAAGTCTCGTAAATATTTTAAAAAGCTTATTGCAATTTAGAATAAAACATATCAGTATAGATACTAATTCATTATTCATTTCCCGGATTTCATTCATGTAAATTTTATTTATTTTTAACGTCCATTTATGCTGCTAAGGCCAATCGGACGATGCTATAGGGAAAGTCCTAAATTTTGCCTATCCAGGTATAATTAGGATAGGGATCTTTAACGAGTATCTGACATCGTATACGATCGCATGGCTAAGGGTTTTTTACTCCCATTAAAAAATCCTAAGGCCACCGCTGGGCGCGAACCTGCGACCTTTAGTATTGTAGGTTGCCATGCTAACCACTATACCAAAGGTGACCCCCGCTCTGTAAAGCGAAACATTGTGTTACTGAGATTCATATCAGTGCTTGAACCATATATTTTATTTTATTCTCCTTAAAGTTTTTTTTCGTGTGGCTTCTAGTTGTTCTGGTCCTGCTGATATTTTTATCCTCGACAATTTCTAATCTGAATTGGACCCCCTGAACCCATAATTCGTCCATTAGAGTCAGTCAGTTCCTGCCTGCACCATTCCATCCAAACAAACATGGCGAATCCGTTTCAGCTCTTATCAGTAGTAATACCTACTCCGTAATAGTAATACATTAGTAATATGCCTCAATCCCAGAATGGCGTGGATGAGTTATTTCTTTCTTATATTCTTATCATCGTCATAGGTGTAATTTTCAGTGTTGCTGGTACTGCTAATATTTTTTTCAAATATCTTGAGAAGTGAAGTGCCTGCCATCTCGGTTTTGACAGTCTGACGGTGTGAGATGTTAATCCATGTTTCTTACCTGTAATCTTTTATATATCTACAATAACGACACCAAAATAGTAGAAAAATTGAGAGGTTAGTGTTACACAAATACTTTGAAGGCTTTGGGATCTTCCGAAATGTGATAATGATGAGTTTCTTCTCTTCTTTTTAGCTCCTTGTCTCCCCTTATTAATAAGGAAATTAAGCTAATAATGATGAAGAGAAATAGAAGCATTCCCGCCTTCATTAACATTTGCCCAACATGACTGTTTAGCCCAGTCCCCTGCCACAGATCAAATACATACACACTAAGCAAGCTGCCCGGGATCTAAATATTCATTAAAATGTACTTACGGAGAGAGCTACCGACAGCAAAAATGTAAATGATGGTTAAACAAGAGGAGGAGATATAGACGGGATCGATGGGAACTGTATGCTAATATAGAGTTTAATTTCCTCGGCCCTCGCTGTTTGCCGAGTGCAAACAGTTCCTTATTGCTCCGATACTTAGCGGCGGGGGTACCCCAAGGCTACCTCTCGCCCCTCTCTTATATCCTCTGTCCAAATCTCGTCCTAATCCTCCCGTCGATATTTTGGAAACATTCGTTTCTTCATATTTCTTTATATTTGCTAGTCCCTTGACTAGAAATATTTTACACGGTGACTAAGGCATAGAAACGGTAAGTTATTGAATCGGCATTTATTTTGACGAGGTTATTTTTTTGATTAGTGAAGTTTTAGGCTTTAAGCTCTGAAATGTCGAGTAAGTTAAACCAGTCAACGAGGAAGTTCGAACCGCGTATTTCTTAGAGGAAGATATTCCGTATTCAGTTTAATTATAATAAAACATTCATCATAGTAAAGTTTTTATATTATACAATCATCGTTCCTGGATACAAGGAAATTATCTCATAAAAAATAAAATAATAATAAAGGTTGTCAAATTTAGTCTAAATCCGCTCCTGGTTGAGAAGAAAATATGAAACAAAGATTACTAATAGATAAATAGATAGATTAATAGACAAAGTATATATATATATATATATATATATATATATATATAAACTTATATATTTGGTTAGTTTCTAACTGGTCTCTGGAATAATATGTATTTTATAATTTGTTTTAAGTTATATAAGTATATATTTCTATCTTTTACCATAACAGATTACGATTTTAATATATATATATTTTTAAATATATTTATATTTATCTATTGTGAATATTGATCTTGAAATTATATTTTTATTGACTGTTTATCCTAAAGTAATTAAGGCTGGATGTTTACTAGACCTTTAAACGTGTGATATCTGCTAAAGCTATTTTATTTACTATTAAAATATGTTATTTGATCTATTTGTTTAATAAATCTGGAATTTCGGGATAAATAAGTTAATTTTTTGATTCAGCGGTGGTCAGGTGATATTATTAGAACGCACACAAAATTCAGAGGATTTTTTAAGCTTACAAGCATTTCCTGTTATTTTAAATTGTTATTGGTAAAAAACGTTTATAGGATATTATTATCTACTTTTTAAATTATCAGTTTCAGATTTCACGTTTACTTATATTCTATATCAAATTATATTGTACTGAGAAGATCGGTCGCTTCATTTTCGTTAAATTTCTGTGAGAGTTTATTAAAATTTATATTTCTTTCAATAAACTCGCTAGCATTTCAGATTAAACTATTTATTTATTTTACTTCTCATGGCTTATATAGATTATATCTATAATTTTACATTGATTTAACTTTCTACAAGTCACATCATTGCTTCAAAATAGTTCGGTATACCACGATTAATTTAAGTAATTTCATTCTTGATTTTTGCTTTTGTTTTATTTATATATTATATTTATTTGTTATTTATATATGAGTAAATTTGTTTTAGTTAATCATTGTCCAAACATAATGTATATTAAGTTTTGTACTTTTTATGTTAGAATAACAGTTATTAATTATTGAGAGTATCTTATAGGTTTGAAAAGATATGAGATAGAGAATCTCTTTTTTTTTATTAAAGGAAGTACTGAATTGGAATGAAGACTGGTCATCTATACCGTAAAAAAAAGTTGTATTATTCTTAATGCTGGCCGTCTCAAACTTTGAATTAGAAAAAAAAAGTCAAATTCCGATGGGGTCTCGTTAAAGCTTTTAATCAACTTATAGTTTTTCCAGTATTAAGAACTATACTATTCCATGAAAAATGGGTAATTGAAAGTTGGTAACCTTAAATTATAGGTCTTAATAAGGCTTTTTTTTTTTTAATTTAGATAGCTCTTATTGATAAAAAATTAGTGCTGTTTTGAATACTATTCAATATAATTTTTTTTTTAATTCGTCCTCCTGAAAAACGCTAAAAATCGAGTTTTGTTTTAAAAGCCCTTTATTAAGAATTAAAGAATTTTGAATCATGCTTATAAAAAGACTAATGTACAAAGTTTTACTTAGTTGGAGGAAGATATTAATTAATAATTACCGTCTAATATTTGTGAGATTAACCCCCTTCTGATATTAATCTCCAGAAGTACTCTTAAGGGTCTGGCCACACATGTCCGCACCGGATCCGCACCGTAGCAATAATACAGGTTATGTTCAGAATACTTTTAATTTAACTTACTTATTACCTTTAATTAGGCCTAAAGTGGCCTGTGTCTGACATGTGTGGCTTGAACTTTAGGCATAACTAAAGGTAATATGTAAGTTAAATTAAAAATATTCTGAACATAACCTGTATTATTGCTACGGTGCGGATCCGGTGCGGACATGTGTGGCCAGACCTTAAGGCACATATCTTCAGAGTTGAAATATGCCTTTCACAGAAATTCTCAAAGTTATGTGCACTGGAAAATTTTACGGAAACAATAGAATCAGGTTATTTTTAATTATGAGTAACAAGTTCCCTTCAAAGAATTTTATTCCCAAAACTATGGAGTCAATACGGGGTCTTCCATGTACGAAGGGACCCCTTCTTTGAGTAAATATTAAATAATTCTTAATCCTAATATAGTATTAATTCTGTTTTATTCTTTTCATATCTCTTCTTCTTAAGTATTAATGAATAATAAAAACAAAGTTTATAAAAATGTAATTATAGGCATGTACACATACATCTATACACGCAGGGTCTTTTTTATAAGTACAGACAAAAAAAAAAAGCTGGGATTATTTTTAACATTTTCAACTAAAATTTTCACTGTTAGAGCATGCTTCATAAATTTTATATTAAGTGACTTATAATTGACATTAATATTGGGTGTTGGCAAGGAAAATAGATAGTTTTTAAAAAAATTTAGTGCAATTTTTAAAGGGAAAACAATAAATGTCTAGTTTTGTTTAAAATCTAGATGAATTTTTAAACAAATTGAACCTCTAGTCCAAAAAGACTGGATATAGAGATATAGATCAACGTTTTTATTTTTTGAATTTTTATTTAGGATTTGTAGGAAGTTCGATTTAGGATTGCTGGTATTTTTTCCTAAAGTAGTAATAAAAGTTATATATAGATATAATTTTTACTACGCATTAATAGCCAACAATTTGGTACTTATCCGACCCTATATATATATGCCTGCAGAGCAAAGAGAACAAGATGCCCTAACTAAAAAATAGTTGTTGAATTTGTTTTTGTAAGATTTGCAGATTTATAACAATTTGTAGGTGACACATTGATAAATAAATTTAAACATTCAGGAAGTTGCTAACCGTGCGAAGTTCTGAATAAACTAATAAATGTGTTAAAATAAAAATAATAAATCTGCAGCAAGTGCAAATAAATTAAATTATATTTTTATTTAGACTTAACACTTTTTACGTTGCATTCAAGATATATTTTCCTATAATTAAATTTGTATGAACTTCTTTTTTTCAATTTAAGAATATTTAATGTTTTAAAAATAAAATAAAATTTTATAATATTTGAAATGTATTCGTCAGATGACTCTAAATACATTTGACAAAGGGCTCCGTAATGATTTCCCAGGGGCTTGCTCCCGGGGCCTGGAGAACGCTCAAGTTCTGCGCAATAGTCTAATCACTGCGCCGTGGCCAGATCGAACCAGCCTTTCTGTATTTGCTCAATATATTCTAAAACCCCTTCAACCGTTTCACTCTAAAATCTTATTCAAAAATTTAAATACATCTATAAATATGAAAAAATTAAAATTCAAAACGTTACAAAAAGAAAATTCAGTTTAACGAGCGTTGATAAAAAATTGTAATACTTGTTCTTTGAAAATCACAATTAAGGACTTTTGAAAGATGAAATATTAATTTTATTAACTTATAAAATATTCTAAATCCATTCATCAAAATCATAAATTTACAATTTTAGGATAATATTATCTTTTAAAATTTTTTTAGTATTATTTTTTAATTTTGGAGAAAGTAGTACACAATAAAAAGTTACGATTTTGTATTAATTTAGATTGTTCCTCATTGAGATAGAATGAAATGCAATTCAAATAAAGATTTCATAATAGAAAAATAAGTATGATACATAATAACGATACATGTTTTTTTTTTAATATCCTTACCTTGAATCGTTTACATATTGAAATCTTTGGTATTTATATCAATGAATAAATAATTTTAATATTCATAAATTCATTTCAAATTTTGTATAAACTAAATTGCAACCCTATCTAATTTTTTTTCTTCTTTTTTGCATAGAATGAGGATAACATTTTGTACTATAATAAAGAACTATATCAAGACAATTTATTCAATATTTTTAATTATAAAAATTTATTCAATCTATTTTCTCCTGCACCTTCGTTATTATTTGTCCACTATATTATGAAGTATCTAACGATTTTAAGAAATCAATATTAAATATAACATAATTATATATATAATTATAATATAGCAATAACTAATATAAAAATAATTACATATAACATAATAATTAAATTATAGTCTACTGTTTTAGCATATTTCTATAAATCTCTACTCCTATTATAAAAATAAAAGATATTATAAAAATTAATATGTGTGTGTGCGTGTATGTATGTATGTATATATATATACATATATATTGTGCGTGTATATATTTTATAATAGGCGGAGAAACTCATAGAAATATATTAAAAAAGCAGATTATAATTTAATATTGCTATATTATATTTAATATTCGTTGGCATATCTTTTTAAAGTGATACTTCTTTCATAATTTAGCTGAAGAATACTAATGAAGATACAAAAGAAAGTAAATTGTTATAATTGAAAATAATAAATAAATTTTCTTGCTATAATTCGTTATTAGAGTAATTCAATCCAAATTTAAGGCAGAAAAACAAAAAAGAATTACATAGAAATTAATTCTTTTTTCTATGCAATTCTATTTTTTTTTTGTTTCCTCATTCATATTCATGAATTTTATAAAAACTACTATTAAGTACATATGCTCTCAATAACTTCAATGTTTCCGCTAGTAATAGGCCATACCTAAACTTAATATAGATTAATTATAAAAAGTATCATATAGATGTTACGTAAATCATCTTGGGGGCTATATTACATCTTATTTAAAAACAAATTTTGTTTAATAAAAATATTACTAAAGAAAGTAACAATAAAAAAAAAATCATTCTTTTGGGTAATTTTATTTACTATTAAATCCAAAATTGATGATGTGGTGATAATAATTTTTTAATGGAATATCTGAGGGCTTAAAAAAAAAAATAATTTAAATGGTAGTGTTTTCAAAATTTAACAAGTATTGTAGGTACGTTAATATTTCTGTTGATTTTTTTTTTTTTTTTTTTTTATGGAAGATATACAATAAAAATTTGTCCTGTATATTACATATATATATATATATATATATATATATATATATATATATATATATATATATACTTAAAAAAAATAAAAAATAACAAAGCTCTCACCTGCATTTTTTTTTTATTATTTTAAATTAAAAAATGAATGGTTCATAATATTTTTATATAGAATGTTGAAAAAAAAAATAATTAAGTTACCTTGTGAGGAGGGAGAGGATCTTGGCCTTGACTAGGGCCCACACCTCGGGAGGCCCTGGCATGTCGGTGGCTGGGGCCGGACTGAGGCGGGCCCGCCCATGGCACCGCCTCCCCCCCCTCCACCGCCCCCGCTTCCCCCTCCCATTGTTTGTATTTTTGGATAATGTACAATATCAATATCCCGCCTACGCTCCAACTTTAAATAGACTTCGGCTTTATAACTTTTTCTATTATTAAAACTCAATGTGGGTGGGAGCGTCTTCAATCAGGAATCGTCGAACATTTTTTTTCCATTTTTATGTTACAAAAATCCTTATGTACGATATAATATACGGCAGTATTAATACCCCTTTGGAAGCTTTGGATTTTTGACAAAATATGTCCCAATAGGAAATGCGACGAATCCTAATTAAATGCAGTTTTAATAAATTTCATTAAAAAAAGTTCAAGGTTTGTAAAATCTGTCCTCAAAATCTCAGTAGTTCTTTTGCAGAAATAGCATAATTCCAAAGAGTACGTCGTTGAAATGAGAACGCGAAAAACGTCCATTTGTACTTAACGGACCCTGCATTTTAAACTCTACAGTGTGCAAATTTTGAGATAACGTTGTGGTCAAAATAATTCTAGTCTTCAATGCCAGAGTCTCATATAATTCTCAAACATGTTATGAAGGTTAAAATAATGCCAAATAGGATTGCATTTCATAATTCAAGATAATTTTATTTCTAATAAATCATATGTCTTGGAGTTACAGGGATCTCTCTGTGCAATAATAGAAGTGTTTTATTTAGTAATTTGAATTTGTATATTTATCTGGTTTGAGATTTCTTGCAAGGGTGACTTAGTTAACATTTTAATTTAATGAAATCATCTCATTTACGCTAATTGAAGAGGGTCGCTAGAATGAATCCTATGTAGGTATTATTATTATTTTTTTTTTTGTGGGGGATAGAATTTTTTTTAGGAATACTAAATGTAAATGTCGGCCTTTTTTTTCTTCTTTTTTTTTGGTCAATTATTGCAACATTTCTTGAATCACTATTGAGTTATATTAAAATGTAGTGTTTACCAAACCTAGAAAACCTGTAAAAATCGTGAAGTTTTACTAAAGAGGGGGAACAAGCGCTATCTTGGTTTTTAAATTCATAATATATATCTTTCTTCTTTGAAGGCCTTGAATAGCTTTCTCCACTTCTGCTTATCTTAAGCAACCTTCGTTTGCTTCATTTAGCTATACAGGTGTTCCCAAAATGATGTATAGAAGTATCTCAGGATTCGTAAATTTCGAAGTAGCATAAGATTCTGTGGATGAAAACTGTCTTGTGAAGATCATTACTGAACCATAATTTTCCTGAATATCGGCAAGATTGACTAAGGTGTGCATGAATAATTGATTATAAGTTCAAATCTTGAAGTATTGCATACGCATGAAGTATTCGTACCCTTCTAAGTTCGAACAATTTCAACTTTGAAATATAGATTTTCGCCAAATCATTTATACGTAAAGCGTTGGGAAAGCTGAGGAGACCCTCTCTTGGTAATAGAAGAACACCCGTCAGAATGATAAGATCCTAGGATATGCTGTCCTTGATTGAATCCAGTTGATCTAGCAGCCCTTAAAAGGAAATCCAATTGGGAAATTGGCCAAAACTTAGATAAGCAGAAAAGTTGTTCTAGTACTAACTAAATCGAGGTAAAACTGAATATATTTTATTATAATGTGCTCTGAAAACTTAGGTGGAGAATAATTTCTGAGACTAGACAGATTTAAATACTTTTCCTGAAGACACCTAGATTCTTCTAGAAGAAGATTCTGAACAATTTAGATTCATTGACCAGTAGAGAGCAATTACAAATAGAGCTTTATTTCCTCTTTCTAGTATACCGAAATATTGAAAAATCGCTAGAATTATAAAATGTCGATTAAATCATTGTCATTTCTGATATACGGAACTATGGATGGGTTAAGCAATTAGAAAATGGGAAAAAAAATCACAAATTATAATCATGTACTCATTCATATCAATAAAAAATAGCTAGATTAAGAACTGT
Source organism: Aelia acuminata (assembly GCA_911387785.2). Lineage (NCBI taxonomy): Eukaryota > Metazoa > Arthropoda > Insecta > Hemiptera > Pentatomidae > Aelia > Aelia acuminata. The sequence goes on along the minus strand of OU426984.1, from coordinate 54,007,658 downwards.
TTCAGAACATTTTGATGCTAAATCAGAATTAACTTATAATAATCTTTCTTGAGTCTGTAATATATCCAGTAATAATGACACTGATGATATATGTATATTTAAAATAAATATTTAAAATAATATTAAAGAAATAGACTAATGGTGAAGCGGAATACACTCGACTTCCAAATACTGTTGAATGCAATTGAGGTTTACCCCAACAGCAGTGGTCTTGTTTTTCGTCTGGAAACATGTCCCCCCTCCCAAATCCTGGTTTGGGAACTATCTGTGGTAAGTTAATTAACCGATATTGATTTCCTAGCCAGTTTGTCTCGAGTTAGAATACTACTAATAATTTAAAATAATCAGCGACAATTTCTTACTGATATCTATTTTTAAAATGTTTAATTTTATAAGTCATTAATGATTTACCCTTCATAATATTTTTTTTTAAATTCATCAGTTCATAAAATATATAGGTATGTGGGAATGTGCATGGACAGGTATTTTTTCTACTTTAAAACGTGTTATGAACTTAAAATGGAATGAGCAAAGAGCTGTTGCAAATATATGTTCAAAATGTTAATGTAAATTAAATAGTAAGTAATTTATTACATAAGTAATTCAAACATTATGTAAACATATTTATTCATAATGTATTATGCCAATAGTAGCCAATGAGTTTGTATTAATGGCGTATGTATTTTATACCAAAAGTAACTAAAACAGGTTTTGTCGAATTTGATCAGTTCTAGAAAAGCGATATATTCTTTTTTTTTCTGAGTAAGTCTCGTTTCCCATTGAATACGAAGCAATAATTTTTTTTTTTTTCATAGCCCCTTATGATTTAGTAATTTCTCGATTCAATTTGATTGCTTCCTTGAATAGTTAACTTTATACTGCAGTTATATGCATTTTAAGGGGTATTGAGAAAATGTAATTTTTGAAAATTTAATAATTTTTCTAGGTTACCGGTGATGGGGCTCACCTTTTTCTTAATTGGCTTTATAAAAAATATAACTATATTTTATGTGTTTATATATATTTGGCTTTATATTTGCAACAAGCAATAATGCCATTTACTTAATTTATAAACGATGAGATGGAATGATAAACATTGAGAACTAAAGGATGGTAAACTAGATGAAAGCAATACGAAAGGTCGCAGGTTTGCGCCCAGCGGTGGCTCTAGGATTTTTTAACGGGAGTAAAAAATCATTAGCCATGCCGTCCCTCGAATAGGGCGTAAAATGGAGGTCCCGAGCCTGTACGATGTCAGGTAATCGTTAAAGATCCCTATCCTAATTATACCTGGATAGGCAAAATTTAGGACTCCCACTGGTAGCATCGTCCGATTAGCCTTAGTGGCAAAAAGTGACGTTAAACAAACAAACAAATAAACTAGATGAAAGATTCTTCAATAGCTTGCTCAATTTTTCAAACTATTTTTAGACGGTATTTTAGCGGTTGAGCTACGCTTTATAGTGTTTTCCATAATATCGTAACGTTAAACAAAAACAAAAGAAAAAAACATATGATTTGGAATAGTTTGAACGAACTAGTATTTGGAACAAGCTGTCATAACACTTGTTTGTGACCACGATATTCGAGTACCGTCTACGCCGTTCCACGAGGTTCTAGACTTTTCTCCTTACGACTATCTTTAAGGAGCAATGCAATGGACAGTTAGTCTTGTTCTGAAGCGCAAGTCATATTATTATCTCTGTGTTGCGAAGTGATAATTTTTGTAGCCTTCTTAATTGGTTGTTTCAATATTTGTTTTCTCTTAATTTGAGTGGCATTGGATATTGCTGTTTTTGTTAAATCAAAATTGTTAACCCACATAAGTGGTGCAATATCATAAATGGGGTACCTGCACCCCGGCCCTAGGTGGTGCTTTTTATTGGCAGGAGAACTAGCTCCGAGTGCCATGGGTGCTCAAATAGGGATGGCAACCGGTAGCTATCTGACGTGATAACCTCCAAAGATTAAAAAATAAGGGTAATGGGTACACCAAATCAATATTGGACCCACGTGGGCCTTTTAAAAGTGCATAGTTTCTTCTTCAAGGATGGCCATCAAGAAAAAAACATAATATTAGAATTATCCGGGTTTCAAAATTATAACAATAATTATTATTATTTCAAAAGCAATAGGGATACGGTGCATATTAGTTAAATTGATGTATGAAACGATATTTTAGAAATCACTATATTTAAAAAAAATATGTATATTGCTTTTGAGTGAAACAGAATTTCAGATAATTTTATCGCATTTGTTATGAAGATTCTGAACTTTTGTAATAAATCTCATGTTAACTAATATTACATGTAAATTCTTAAAAGGGAAAAAATGGATTCTTTACATGCGGTATTCTTTACATTGACGGCAACGAATTATATTATTTTATACCAAATAAGAATAAAATCTCAAAATACTTGAATTCGAATCAGGCGTTTGAGTAATCCTACATGCCTACAGATTCGAATTTATGCATACGGGAACAAAGTTTCTACTTTTGTACCTACTTTGGCATTCCCTGAACTTAATTTTTTCTCTATTGTAACATACAATCACTAATTGTAATTCTTTCTTTTTTATTTGTCCAAAAATAAATTAAAACGAGAATCGAATTTTATTGTACCTGTCGGGTGGCTCCAACTATTGGTTTTGTTGTAGTTATATATTCATTTTTCTTTTTTCAATGTTTCTTTCTCTTTTGTTCTTTTTTTCAATTCAAAAGCAATAGGGGTGCCTCGCTTAGTAAAAACATGTTTGTCAATTACGCGTACGGTGTATATTAGTCAAGTTGATGTATAAAACAGTATTTTAGAAATCACAATATTTAAAAAAAAAATCTGGTGCGTGCACGCATCACACAACTTTCACTTACCAACTTACTTAGATTAGACATTAATGCTTTTTGTTAATTGTCACTTCTCAAATAAACAGAACGGCTTTAACTATGAACAACGGTCTGTCATTAAAGGCGTACTCCGCATTCATGGGGTAATTGACTGAATATTTTTCTTTGTTTCTCCTCTTTGTGTTTTCTTTATTTTTATCATATCTCATATTTAGCCATTCCTTATTTTTAGGCGTAATGAGAGACAGTTAATTTTTCCATATAAACAAAAACTTTACAGGAAAACAAAAAAGACCCCTTCCCCATTTAAGCCCCCTCAGAACATTTTAATAACGATAAAGCTTACCTGATATTAAAGAACACCTTATTTTCATTAAACATAGCGAATTTGATCAAAATGATTAGAGCTGTTTTTGAGATAGTCGAAAGAAAGTTTTAAATTGGAAAACAAGTTATGAAATAAAGTGCCCCCTTCGGTTGATCAATTTTGATGAAATGTTGGCTATCACATCTTTGGCATATACATACATCAAATACCCAGTTTGATCAAAATCATTAAAACCGTTTTTGAGTAAATAAAAAAAAACACGTGAATATGATACAAAATTTATTAAGTAAAGTCCCCCCTCCGGTTGATCAATTTTGATGAATTTTTAACAGTTATATCTCGGGCATATAAATAGATCAAATACGCAGTTTAATCAAAATCGTTAGAGCCGTTTTTGAGAAAATCGAAAAAAACCTAAAAAGTTATTAAATAAAGTACCCCCTCCCTTTGAGCAATTTGGATGAATTTTTTTCTGTCACATCGCGGGCATATACATACACTAGATACCCAATTTCAGTTTCGCACGGTTTATAGTTTTTGAGCTAGTCTGTTCACACACAGACCATTTCGCGGGACTTGGTTATTTGGACTCAGGGGACCCCAAAACGTGTATTTCCGTTGAAAACCGGAAGTCAAAATTTTTTACGATCGCAATACTTCCACTTACTATATATTTCATATATAGGTAAATGAAAGTAAAAATATGTATATTTCTTTTGACTGAAACAGAATTTCAGATAATTTTATTGCTTTTGTTATGAAGATTCTGAACTTTTGTAATAAATCCCATGTTAACTAATATTGCCTTAAAGCTGTTGCCTTAAAGAGAGATTTTTTAAGATTGGGTTATCTCCATGCTAATGGGAGGACGATCAGCAATATCGCATGAAGTTTGTATTTCAATTTTTAAATCCATTACTTTTTTTTAAAAGCTATTTACCTTGATTTTGTGTCTTTTTTTTATTGGCCTCTATTGATTTGTATGTTAGCTTTACTCTTTCATTTCATGTATTACTGTCGCTATTATTGTCGATCCCTCGAGGTCCACCCCAAGACGATGAGGCGGTAGCCCCCTAACATCCCATCGGCGACAAACAACCCCATTCGGCCACGTTATGAGGGAAGGGGAAGAATGAGTGTCACTATGTCACCGAGATCAATAACAAGTATTTTTCACGACCTCATTCGGAGGAAGGGGAACTTTCCCCCACAAACTCCAATAAGAAGTTAATAAGTCAATGTTCCATTGTAATAATATTTATTACAAAAAAATGTTTTCTATTCTTTACCGAAACGAATATCAAGTTACTGTATTGCCTCTGAGTTCTACAAAAAACAACTTCAATTCAAAGTAAATTTTACAACTATGTCTTAACTGGAGTTGACTATTAGAATTTGATAAATCAATGCTTTTGTGATTCGGAACGCTTTTTTTTCATTCGTCATTATAGACCATGAAAATCTTTTACCGCACGATCTGTTCTTTTGAGAGACATACACAGCTTATGGGAAAGCAGGAAGTTCTCCACCCTATCCAATTCCATTACCGATCACTTCAGTTCTAATTTTGCTCTTCTCCACCACGCATTATGGCGGTTGATGGTTATTGAGAGCACAGAATGCGATCAATAATATCCTTGGTAATCACATCTGGATTCCCGATTTATTGTAATGACTCCTATTCCTAGTTGCCCCAAGTAATAGAAACTGATCTCCGTAAGTCACCGGTTTCGTGGACCGTCATTTATCCAATTACTTAACACTAAATATGTTACACATAAATTCGTAAAATGGAAAAAAAATGCATTCTTAACATACGGTATTCTTTACATTGACGGTAATGAATAATATTCTTTTATACTAAATAAGAATAAAATCTCAAAATACTTAAATTCGAATTAGGCGTTTGAGTAAGCCTACATGCCTACAGATTTGAATTTATGCATAAGAAGAAGAAAAAGTATTTTTATTCTGGGATATCTAGTTCCCTGAGAATAATATGTACAAATCCAGAGTCCTTTGTCTGGCTATTTTAGAACAAAGTTGTTAATTAAAGAAATAAAATAAAAGCGAGTCTCATTGGACAAAAAAAAAAAAAAAATAATAGCATAAGAAATTAGAATATAAGTTGACTAGTTTTCAACCATTTGAACAAAAAAAATAAAATAAAAGAGAAACAAGATTTATGTATACAAACACAGATAAGTATTGCAAATTAAAACAGGTTTCATTATTTTACATAGTTGCGGTATTTTGAAGATTAAGGAGGTGGAGGAATAATTGGGTTTTAAAAGATGTAAGGGATGAATTTTTACGGATAGAAACGGGTAAAGAGTTCCAAAAGGAGGCACCACGGATGATAAATGATTTTGTAAAGGAGGCAGTTCGGTAGGAAGGGATGTATGGGTTTGAGGTTTGGGATCTGGTATTTAGGGAGTGAATGGAGGAACAAGGTGTAAATAAATTCAGGATATACAGAGGCTTCTTAATTCTGAAATTTCGGAAAAGATATACATCAAGGAAATATTGCCGCCGAAAAACTGGGTAGAGCCATTTCAATTCAGCATAGTAACTTGAGACGTGGGAGCGCCTGGGGACACTATATTTCGTGCCATATATACATATTCATGTTTATATGGCACGATTTGATATACTGTTGATCCGCTAATCGGGTGAAATTTTTCGAGTTATGGGTTTAGGTCGATTATTTTTTTTTTTATTTTTTTTTTTTTATTATACGTGTTTTATATTTATTTAATGTGAGATTATTCTAATCCAAAGTTTTTATAAGCATGCTAAATGTTTTTTAGTATCATAGTTTATTTAGCTCGCTGTTTTCGAAAATAAAGAGATCATGCATGGTACACAAGTCGATTATATGCTTTAGTCAGTAAATATATATGTCTATATATGTATGTAAATATATATATATATAAATAAATATATAGTCCGAAAGTAGTTAGCAATCTATGCGATATTATAGAATTCTTCAAAACGTTCTTTACCCCGCACCTACCCCCTATTTTTGGTCTCATCCAATTTCCATCACCAATTGTTAGCTAGAATTGTAATCCGCTCGATTTTAATTTCTTTTTCTTTTTTTTTTAGTTTTTAATATTTCATTTTAATTAGCTATTTTTACTCATTCGATTTAATTAGCAATTTTTAGACTGCCTCCTAGTCCTTTACCATTAAATGTAAGGATTAATAATTCATTGCGTAAAGGCAGTTCCCTGCTTAAAACAATCTAAGTTTTGATCATCTCTTAGAGGTGACTTTTCCCGCACGGTCGTCTCGTCCCTTAAATGTTTATATTTACTAATTACACAGTACCGCAAATTATTTGAATAATTAAAATAAAATGTCCATAAAAAAATTAATAATACTAAAATAATAGGATGGTTGGGGTTCAAAAAGGCCGTCGAGTCCAGCATGAGATCGGATTCCAGTGTAGAGCAATGATATCACCAGGAATCCCGAACACCGCAAATCGGTCGCATTCCGAAGCCTTATTTCCCTTCCGGTGCAAGGTCATCTACGACCACCACTCCTACCTGCCTCCCATTTCGAGAGGAAATCGAATAATGCTCCTCTATATATCTGTGATTCATGCAACGTATGGAGGGGGAGAGGGATTATAGATTTTTAAATATAGATCTCAATAGATAAAATTGTAAATTTAGCATATGGATGCTGTAATACTCAGTGCATGGAGCACGTACTAATCAATAGAAATGCAAAGGTTTCTATATTATGGAATGAGAAAAATGTGCATTATTGAACAGGACAAGGAACATGGGTTATATGAACCTGGATAAACGATAAAAAAAATTATATATATATTTACTGACTAAAGCATATAATCGACTATGCATGATCTCATTATTTATGAAAACAGCGAGCTAAATAAACTATGATACTAAAACACATTTAGCATGCTTATAAAAACTTTGGATTAGAATAATCTCACATTAAATAAATATAAAACACGTATAATAAAAAAAAAAAAAATAAAAAAAAAAATAATCGACCTAAACCCATAACTCGAAAAATTTCACCCGATTAGCGGATCAACAGTGTATCAAATCGTGCCATATAAACATGAATATATTTACAAAAATCTGGTGCGATGCGAGCAACTTTCACTTACCAACTTACCTAGATTAGAAATTGGCGTGTTTTGATAAGTATTTAAAAGCCATTGCTTATAGTCACATATTTTCCCCATTCATTAATTTATTTTTGTTTGTATTGTATTGTTCTCTGAAGTAAACTAAAATTTTAAACAATGGTATGCCATTAAAGGCGTACTGCTCATGTGTAGGATCAACGTGTTTTATGAGTAGTCAAAATATTTTTCTTATTTTTCCCTCAATTTTTTTCATATTTCATAAATAAGCCATTTCTTATATTTAGGCATAACGAGAGACATTCAATTTCTTCAAATAAACAAAAACAAAGGTAATTTATAGGATTAATAAATAATTTATAGGAAAACAATTTATAGGAAAACAAAAAATAGATAATTTATAGGAAAACAAAAAATGAATTATTTATAGGAAAACAAAAAAGGTCGCTTCCCCATTTAAGGCCTCTCAGAACATTTTAATAATGATAAAGCTTATCTGATATTAAAGAATACTTGATTCTGATTAAACATGACGAGTTTAATCAAAATCGTTAGTGCCGTTTTTAGAACATCGAAAAAAAAAAAACACGTGAAAATGAGACAAAATTAATTAAATCAAGTGCCCCCTCCGTGCTGTAACATCGCGGGCACATACATACACCAAATACCCAATTTTAGATTCGTATGGTTTATAGTTTTGGGGCATGTCTGTTGTCAGGTCACAGGCATGTCTGTGTTTGTGTATTACACAAACACATACACACACACACACACACACACACACACAGAATATTTTGTGGAACTTGGTTATTTGGACTCAGGGGAGCCCAAATTGTAAAGAAATGTTTTAAGTGGCCTTGAATGACATATCAAATCTTCCCTTCGAACCATCGTAAACCTTTGATCCCAAGAATTATGTCTACAACTTGCACTAACCACAGATTACTATATTTCCCGATTCTCTGGATGAATTGAAGAAAAGATAAACATGCTGTGAAAACATAAAATAATGCACACAACGCTCATACTTCCAACAACGCCATATACTAAACGTACGTGATTTTTGGAAGATTGAATCTCTTCTTCTTCTTTTGATTCCTCTTTGATGCCTTTGAACCTAGAGTAGCATCAATACGCGGGAGCCAGTCTTCTCGATCTTGCCCCAATAGAAAAAATCTCACCCAGGGTTGGAGAGTGAATGTAAATTTTAGAAGTAGAATAAAATGTATTCAGAATGGATATTATGGCTCCGATTGAACTTTTTAATATGCCAAAGATTGATTTAGTTAACAGCTTATTTTTTTGTGACAAATAATTTTTAATTTCTTTTTCTTGGTAAACATTTTGTTGATGACGCTCCGATTAAGTTGTAAGGTTGATGATCTTGTAAGTAAATATCAAACAGCAAACTTGAAGATTTATTCATAATTGTACTTAAAGCTTAAACATCGTACAACTCACAACCTATTAGTGAGAAATCTTCTCTGCTTTGTTGATCTTATATGAAATATTTTCCTAATGATTTAGGTATTGATGAATTGGTATGCAATAATTAAAATTTATTAAAACACGGCTATTTGTGTCCCGAACCTGTACGATGCCAGGTACTCGTTAAAGATCCCTATACTAATTATACCTGGATAGGCAAAATTTAGGACTTGGATAGGCAATCGTATGTTAAATTTAATGTTTTATAAAGGTATTAAATTTCAATTTTGTTTTGCAAGTTCCTTATAACATTGTTTATTAATTAAAAGGAAATAAATTAAACATGATAATACAAAATTAGAGTATTAACATAACGAACAAATAATATTCCTAAGTATATCACTGGGGTCACCAGTGGTATAGTGGTTAGCATAGCAGCCTTCAATACTAAAGGTCGCGGGTGGCCTTATGATTTTTTTTATGGGAGTAAAAAATCCTTAGCTATGCCGTCCCTCGGATAGGACGCAAAGTGGAGGTCCCGAGCCTGTACTATGTCAGGTACTCTTTAAAGATTCCTATCCTAATTATACCTGGACAAGCAAAATTTAGGACTCCCACTTGTCCGATTAGCCTTAGTAGCATGAAGTTAAACAAACAAAACAACGCGGCTATTTGTGGTTACTTTACTTATTCAAGTATACGTATATTTGATGAGGTTCAACATCAAACAGAAATCTTTAATTAGATCCTTGCAGTTTACTAAAATATTATCTAAATATTTTTTTCAGTATTGTCATTTATAATGTTTCCTATTTGAAAATTCAATGCGATAAAATTGTACTAAATTTAAAAGATTTACTTCATTTTTTGTTCTATTCTTAGCATCGTTTTTGAATTGAATGAATATTCTATTTTATACTATAAAAAAAAAAATATGGACTAAACTTTACACACAAAATTTTTCAATTTTGTACCACAATGTACCTGTAATGGAGTTCGACGTTGATTTTTTTAATGAAGCAGCCTTTACACTTTACACTCCGACTTAACATCCGACTGCTTTAATTGAACCTTTTCAAGTAGCTTTGTAGACTTAAACCATATCGATTCCTCGCAAAGGGACTTCTGAAGCTGCAATAGGGTATATTCAATTCACCCTCATATAGATTCGCTTTTATACCATTTGAAATTCCTCTTTCTGGTATAATATTATAATAACTTATGTATCATGTGAGTGCTTCATTCCTTACACATTTTTCTTGGTTTTTAGGTAAGACGCATGTGTGGTGAAGGTGACGACCAGTGTTGAGGGTATGGCATATACATTGATTTCCTTTGATATATTTAAATATCCATGTATTGTAAGTATGATCAATAAATGATAAATGATCAACCATTTTCCGAAAAAAATAACTATTAAGATAAATAAATATAAATTTATTTAACCTGATATTCATATTCTCGATATTTTTCAACAATTAATATCGAATTTCGATAATTTTAAAGTTGACAATTGAGGCATGTAATTATCTCATTTCTTCAATTAAGGAGAAAAAAATGAGATAATTAACCAACAAAGTTGATATTGGCAATGGGTCAAACTAACATTGAAGTTATTTAGCAGTAATATATTCATCTCCAGTGCCAAAAATCTACAAAAAGAAAATGAATTGGATAATGAAGTGGATTCCATCTCCAATGTACTGATTTTTTTTTTATCTAGAGATGCCAACATATATCACAAACCCAGCCCTTTAAGTCTCATGATTTTACTGTATAAAACACATTTATAGCATCCAGTAAGGGACGATACGACACCACTTACGGAAAAAGACATAAACTGTAGATATTTTCGATGGCAATAATTGAACAAAAAATTATCCAACAAAGTTGGAATTGCAGATGGAACAAATCAATATTGAAGTAATTAAGCAGTAATGTATTCATCTCATAATTGGGTTTGTCCATATTATTTTTATTTAGTTTTTAGAACTAAATCTGAGCTCAGATACTAATTTTTGGGTTATTTATCTCAAAATCAATAATTTGATTTTCCATCAACCGCTTTCCATTTACACGCCTCAATAGTAATATATAGATAAACATTTAAAAGGAATGGGACAATATATTTTTAAAAAAATTATGGTTAGAATTTTTTCGGCTTACATTTATAATTAGTACTATTCATGTCGCATATTTTGGGAATTAATGTAAATATAATTTTTAAAATCAAATTCCATTCCATTCTCTACGTCCTTTTCTGTTTTTGAGATTAGCTAACAAAGATCAGCTATGTCCACTCCATATTTGGATTTCTCTCACCTGCTTGTCCATTGTCATCTGCATTCCTTATTTTACTTCCCATTTCATTGCTTTTACCAATAACAGATCACCAGATAAATTCAAATTAGCTGATTACACCATATTCTCAATCTCGCCTTAATTATCGATAACCCTTCAATCCATCTCATTTTGGTCCTATCACTTCTTTCAATCTGTGGTGCATGTCTTCCCAATGGTAAACTGCACATGCCCTAAACCCCCAATAAATAAATAAATATTGCTCATCTCTCCTTAAAAAAAGTGATCCTAAGCATATAATATATATATATATATATATATATATTATATGTAATAGCTTATGTATTACTTATTACGGATTACTTTTGCTGTTGTTTGTTACTGCATTGTGATTTGTGCTCTGGAGTTTTCCAAACGTTGAAGCAATAATATGTTCTCCTCAAAATCTAAAACCCTGTAAAAATGTGTCCTTTTCAAAAATTTTCGAACTCGCAACTTCCGCATCTTCTGGATATCTATCGTTTAAATCTTGAAATTTCCGGGCTATTTTTTATCCTTCACACATTTCTGGGCTTCAATACAAATTTACTTTTAACAAATAACAATATTTATTTATGATTTCAGGTTAATAGTATCTAAAATAGTCATTTCTTCACGAAAAACTTTTGATTTTCTTTTCATAGACCTTATTTTGTGAAACTCCATTTATTTTTTTTTTATAATTCTAGTATTGTCTCTTTTTTAGTGAAAAATATGGATACAGAGTAGAGAATGAGGGTTAATTTGTTTTAGCAAATTTGGCCCTTTTATTTTTAAAAATACCTATTTAAGGGAAATTTTTGAAAAATTTAAATTTTTAATTTCAGAGAAAAAACAAATTGAAATTTAAAAATCAGACGCATCACACAACTTTCATCTCCCCCTTCTCCTAAGACTAAAAACGGAAGGAAACACAAAACTTTTTCATCAATGACAATTGTTTTTGTTAATTCTATTAAAATTGGGTTCTGTCGGTAGTGGTGCTTCATGCCGTGGTGTTCAAAGAATGAAGTTTGCTCTATCTACTCGTGGAGTTCCATCCTTTCCAGGAATTCGTTTGAATTTTTTGTTATTATATTTTTTTAAGGGATCTCAGAAATAAAAACCGCGTTTTAGATTTGAGGATCGAACTTTTCGACGATATATCGTAAATAACAATCGATAGAAGGGGTTCATAATAACTACCGACAGTAAATAGGAAATGAATTTTCAAGTTTTGGGTATTTGATTTAATTTTAAAGTGCTTTTTTTATTTTTTAGGAAATTAGGACGATGTTGTATTTTTCTCAGGTAGGGGCATCTTTATTTGAACCAATAGTTATTACAGTAAATTTAATTCATTCAAGTTTAAGATGTGACATATTTTTTTTCTCGATCGATTAACATTTTGAGGAGCAAGAAGTTCGTCTCCTCTTAAATAAATAGGTTTTCTCTAAACAATTTTCTAGTTTTTCCATTGTGAAGTGAAATTGCGAAGATTTTTTGTTTTGATTTGGTCGTAAGACAGTTGCAAGTAATTAACACGGGAACCAATATGATCTGTTAAATTTATTAGCTATCAGTATATTTCCTATCAGAGACTTTCTACCACTTATATTATTTTCTACCATTTATACTGTACATTACTACCACTACCACTACCACAACCGGAAATTGAATTTTTTTTATCTTATTTGATCATTAAATGATTTCATATTTTATAACCATTTGTCGTTATTGGTCATTAAATGCTTTCATATTTTATAACCATTTGTCGTTACTTGGGGTACTTACTCAAGGTACTTACTCAAATTAATAAAATTAAGAATCTTACTTTATAGGAAGATTTATTTTCTTCGCTATTTAAGACATATCAGGTCCTTTCTATCCAAAACGTGCATTTCCGTTAAAAAATGGAATTAGAAATTTTTTCGCGGTAGCAATACTTTCCAATACTATATATTTCATATTTTGCTAAGGGAAAGTAAAAATGGGCTTCGTTAAAATTTCGTTCATCGTAACCATTACCCATTCAAACTACTAAATGCCATCGTAAACAGTATTGAATATGCTGTCAATCGATACTTTTAAAATGTTTCTTGCAAATTTTATAAAGCTTCAACAGCGATTACAAATATGCCATTACCTGATCTTTTTTGGTTTATTCAGAAGTAGGATAAACCGTTTTAATTTAAAAACGTCATGTCTCAAAAATCGGGTATTTTGAGTTATGACTGTTTTCTTATTTTCTTGAATGGGTAGTTTATTAATGCAAGATCGCCATTGTTTCAACTCAATTCAAGCATCATAGATTACGAACTTTGAAAAGGAACTGTTTAAAATAAAAATAAAAATATTCATATAATTATATAACGTAAAATATTCATTCTTCTTCAAACAGAGAGATCTGTTTCATTGTAAAAAAGTTCAATCTTTTAAATTCATTTAATTATTTTTTTACTTTCACTTAGCTATATATGAAATATCTATGGTCCAATTACAGACCATTTTTTATAATTAAAGACGTTCTCTTCATGGGAAAGAGTTGTCAAGGTGTTTAGAAACATACGTATGTAATGGAAATTATTTGTTTCCCTGCAAATAAATAAAATTTTCAACAACTACATAAAGAATTATTAAATCAGACGACTTGGAGTATTATGCTTGCATTGCCGAATCATCACATGTAAAGTTGTTTTTACTTAAGAATAAAAAATTTGGTGTATTTTAGAGAACGAATACAAACAAAAATAAGTAAATGAATGTGGAAAAGTGTATGAATTTGAGGAATGACGTTTACATGTTTATCAAAATATGTCAATTTCTAATCTAAGTAAGTTGGTAAGTGAAAGTTGTGAGTTTTGCGCATCGCACCACATTTTTTTAAACTTGAGATTCATTCCCCTCAAAAATCATTTCTTCATAGACATGACGTAGTTGAAAGGAGTGAGAGTGAACGAGTATATTATTATTCTTTTCCGTGAGTGAACCTATGGCAAATTTCATTCTGAGCTGTTGCGGTCCAAAATGGTCTTTTTGTGTACCATTCAGATTGCCATAGAAAGACCCTTTAGATCTTTACATATTTTTCGGAGTATGGCCAGTAAATCTCCTACCGCTTTGAGGCCGATGCCTATGGAAGAGGTTGCCCACCATCGGGGACGGAGTATTAACAAAACTAATTTAGCAGAGCGCGTTAAAGAAGGAGCGGGATCGATGCGGGGCCGCGGAGGCTGTATCGAGCGGGGGGCGGGACCAGCGGGGAACCGCCCCTCGCCTCCTCCACAATACTTATGTATCTAATACTTATGTATCCTTAAGTCATTACCCAATCATCTCCTATCTTTTAATTTTCTATATCCAGTCAAATATTTATCCAGTAACTGATTGGGAATCTTTTCTTTTGGTCTGGACATATACGGCCAAGAGTGAGAGTTAAAAATTTATGGAGAAATTAATTTATTTCAGCTATTTAAATCATATACATTATCATACAGTTTAATTATAGAGAATAAATATGATTATAATAGCTGTATATACCGGTTTCACCCGGAGAATTTCATTTTTTAAATCTATAAAATCGATAAAGTGAAACTTTTATCGACTCAAAAGGTCGATTTCGTAAAAATCAATGTAAAGCGAGATCAAAACGATTTTTATAACAATAAAGAATGTACCCAAAGATTGGCCGAAGTTATTCAATTTTAATATGGACTGGTGTTCGCACCTGGTCTGGAAGAACCACTGAGAGAAATTTGGAGAATTTAGGACAGACGGTATGGATTTCTATAAAGAACAAACAAACAGAATTTCATCTTTACTTACATTGATTGCTATGTTTTTATTAAATTGTAAGGATCAATCCTAAACATATATATCTGTGGCTGCAACGTTACAAATGTGTTAAGTCTAAATTAAAAAAATAATTTTTTTGTTTCAACGTGGCAGGTTTTTACACTTACTAGTTTATTTAGCATTTTGCATGGTTAGCAACCTCCTAAATGTTAAATTTATTCATCAAGGCGTCGCCTAAAAAGTTTTATAAATCAGAAAAATCTTGTGCAGGAAAATTAAATTATTTTGGACTCTTTACACTGCAGATTATATATATACTTTTCCCTTTTTATATTATCAGAAATTAGAGTAGGGGATAGCGGGGTTCGTTGGCAACAGTTTTCACTTTTTTTATTGTTGAGTCGTTCCTGTTAATATAATCTCAATATGGCCGATACCACTGTAAACTCTAAGTATTAGAGTACTTCAAGTATTTTTTTCACCACATAATGTGTAATACTAAGATCATAGAAAATTGAAGAATTCGTCAATCCAGAGTATGCCAATTAACCCCCAAGGTGGGGCAGGTTGGTCTAGAAGGTTGGGTGGTTTAGCCATTTCTTTCAAGTACTGCCTTTCACATATTATTGTTATTAAAAGCTGCACTATAATGGTATAATAATTTTGAATCGGTTTTTAACAGCTTTTAAGGGAAAACAGCATGACAATAGAAGAAGATAGAAGTTTAGACTGTCGTCACTTTCTGCATAAGAAATATTGCTCTCATCCTCCTCGCTGGAACTAAAGACAATTGGTAGTTTCACCTTTGTTTATGCTTACCTTGCTTTTGTGAATTGCTACTGCGCCAACAAACCCCAATTGAAGAGACAACTAACCCCAGAGGAGAGATCATATGAAAAATGGCTGCCAGGACAGGGGAGAACAATCAAACAAGAAACTGTTCAATCGAAAGGTTAGATTTTTCAAAGGAGTTTGGGGCTATGAGAACAGAATCGGAGTCAAATGTTTTACCATGCCTTTAAACCAAATTTACTGAAAATATAAAAATTTACTTACATGTTGTAAAATCAATCAATGAAGCACACTCTTCTCTACACTGTTAGAATGGAATTGAAAACTCAGGAAAAGACTCCCGAGGTCGAGCGGGTGACATGGTACAATGGTGGGGCCTTCACAATAAGTGTGACGGAAACTATAAGCCGATGGCCAACTTACCCCCATATGCCAACCAAACCCGCTCTCCCCTACTTATTTTGGGGTTAACACAGATAGATTATAGTTTGTTCTTGCAAAATTTATTTAAATTAGGGTAGCTAATTTATTTATTTAGTTTATTAGGTTTAAACTGGCGATCTGTCTTTAATTAAATACTTAAGGCGCAAAAATAAAGAAAACTATTAATAACAGAATTTAAAAAAAAAAAAATTAGTAGTTAAATTCTTACCCTTATATTTCCGAATTTAAAATTATTTTTTTCTTATTTATGCAGAAAATCATTTTAATATTTGTTCATTATTATTGCTTATAGAAGTGAGAGATAGTCAACAGTTATTCTTTACGATAGCTTAAATGATAATCAGGATTTTCAGTTTGAATTTTTTTTTCAATTTTCGAAAGCCAACGTTTGGATCCAACTTGTGGATCTTCATCAGGGCTTCTGAGTCCAGCTAGATTTTGCTTTGTACTTACCTGGACTCAGAAGCCCTGATGAAGATCCACAAGTTTGATCGAAACGTTGGCTTTCGAAAATAAATTTTGTTTTCAAAATGAAAATCCTGATTATCATTTAACCTACTATTTTTTTATGTAAATGTTCATGTAATTTAATTTCCTTTCACCCCAATTATTATGTAAAATGTAAATATGGACACATAGCCATATATTTGTTCATTTTTTGTCCTGAATTAAATTTATTATTATATTATTCAAGACAACTCCACAGCAGACAATGCCTATGCTTATGGTGTTTTCAATGGAATTTGTCATTATTTCATGTCTAATAAAACACTTTATTATTATTATTATATATGCATATACAGGGGGACCACGAGAAACATTTACATTTACACGTTTTTCTCCCACAAGTGCACAGGCTAAACTTGCAAAACGGCATATGGTTTTAGCAAGATGGAGCAACTGCTCATACTGCCAGAATTTCAATGGACCTCCTGCGGAACGTGTTTCCAGGTCACCTGATTTCAAGATTTGGAGATGTGCACTGGCCTCCTCGATCTCCGGACATTAACATGTGTGATTTTTGTTTTTGGGGACTTGAAAGAACAAGTTTATCGACATAAAACCCTCAGTACATATCACCATACTTTAGATGACTTGAAAGCGGTGATATGTACTGAGGTGGCGTTGATCAGCACTATATATTGAACTAAAGACGGGAGTTCAATACATCGCCTATTTGGTGCCTTCCAGATAACCAAAAAGCTTTCTCCTCTATTTCGAAAGGAAAGAAGATGGCCTAGAAAGTGAGCTTATAATTTAGAACTCATATAGTGAATATTAATGTAACAAGGGAATTATAGTTAAACTAGCAGACCCGGCCACGCTTTGCTGTGGCTCAGTAGTTATATCCTAATATTTTTAAACAAATACAGTGATACCAATATTCATTGATATAGATGAAAACCTTTCAGCTAATCAAAATCCAACGTGGTTGATAATAGAGCATTTCACCATTTAAAAGTATTTGGTAAGGAATATAGGAAAGTTAAAGTTTTTATTTTTTACATCTCATATTTCAATGTAGTTTTATTAAAAAGGAGCTGATTGTGTTTACGTCTCACAGCACTGCCAACACTTTCGCCCTTTTTTGATGCATCGGTATAAACTAACTTGAAATGGCTATATTTTTCCACTGATATTAAAAAGGATGACTGAACTTCTACCGGGTAAGTTTTGGTAACCTCAGCCATTGATCTATTGATTATTGGCCTAACACTACTTCAACTTGGTATTGTTAGTTTAGCAACGGGTTTAATATTGCTCAGGGTCATGCCAATCTTGGTTAACGCGCCATTGGTTAACGTTATTTTGATAGGAGTTTTTCTCAATTTCTTTGAGACCTCGGTTTCCCGACCCTTCGGCAAATAAGTGTTCGGTAGGAGGGTGGTGTGTTGAAGCTTTTAATTTAGCAATATGTTTGAGTGATAAGAAATCTCTTCTTAAAGAGGTTTTTACATAATACAATTAAGAATTTTTATTTATTCAAGTACTAATTTGTTTAAAATGTTTTGGGTGAACCTGTTTTGTTTTTTTAACACAAACCAAAGATTTGATGGTTTCCATATACGTGAGCAGGCGATGCCCACATGATTATTCCAGTATTCCATTTCCCATGGAAAACGGATTTTCAAAGTCCAAGTGGACATTGTTTGCCCTTGGGATTTGTTTATGGTCATGGCAAAAGCCAAACGAATAGGATATTGAAGCCTTTTAAATTTTATTGAAAATTCTGACGGTTCCAGGGGAATAGGCGGCAACAGGACGATATCTCCTGTAAACCTTCCAGGCAACATTTTTCCTTCAATAACATTTCCTTTGATCCTTTTAATGACCAAACGTGTACCGTTGCACAATTGAGGTGGATTTAAGTTACGTAGAAGAATGATCGGTGAGCCAATCTTCAACTGGAGATTGTTTGGGTATGTATCCAGGGGATTCAAAAATTCAGAAGGGATATTTACGGTTTCGTTTACATCTAGAACATTGTCAATTGATTTTGGAAGTTTATTTCATCGAAATCAACATTTTTTGCTGCCAAAATCGACATTTCGGGCTCACTTTACCCATCTTCAAGACTCTACAAAATTATCTTCAATAAAGATGTAAAATAGAAATAAATAACATTATAACCCAAAAAAAGTAATTTACAATTTTCTAAATATGCAATCCATTCATAATTCTTGACGTCTCACAACCTCTTGTGGAACATTTTTACCTGACTAAATAAGTATTGACAAGTAAAGAAATCTTTCGATTGAGATATGGCAAGAATTATTTAGCCGTAATTCCCTTGTTACATCCGACAACTTTCATAGAATATAGAACAAAAAAAAACAACAACTTATCGACAAAGTTATCGGAAGCAGTCCTACCATGCAAAGAAACGCATCACGTAATAATAGCTAGCAGAGCTTGAAGTATTATTGAAGCTCAGTCATTGAGAAGGCACGAGTTGATGGATGTTGAATGGAAACGAGTATTCACGGGGGGATGAGCAGATATAATGGAAAGTGCGAAACAGTTTTCATGGTCGATCCTCCGGCGTGCTACTGTATTATATCCTTGTCGGGTCGGCCCCAAACGAATGGCTTCTATTTCCGCTCCGCCCGGCCCGTGTCGTGGGCCTCTCATCTGCATACCGTGGGGGGGGGGGTCTACTGCTGGCTCAGCCCCCCTTTGCTTGGGGGTGGCTTCTCTCTTCTCGATTCATCATTTAATTTGCTTCTACCGTAATCAACGACTTGACAATCATGTTTTATTCCCTTCAACTGATAAGCAGAAGAACTGCCATGTATTACATTTAGATTATTTACGCAGGGTGTCTAGCGGTTCTGTGATTCAAGGAAGTGTCTGGATATCACAATGTAGGGTACTCCAATAGAATTTCGCTATTAAGATTCAGAATATAGAACAGAGTCCTTTTCGAAATTTCACATATTCATGAAATTGTTATTGCGTTTTCTGATGATTTCGCAAACGTATTTTGTATTCTTTTAATTATCTTACATCGACCTTAGATGATACTGGATTCTAATGGGGTCCAGCCAGCATCTATAAGGTGCATATTCTTGTTTCAGTAAGTTATTATAAGAACATCCTGGCGGTTGAGGGTTGTCTCGTCTCATCACTTAGATGCGCTACCTTTGACCAAGTTGCGACACTTCCTGACTATGTAATGTGACTAATGGTTCGCGGTGGTACATGAATAATTTTAATAAATGTCTTTAATTTAAACGGTTTTTATGTATAAAAAGGTAATTTGTGCTTTTCAGTAATAATTCAATATTGCAAAAAAGTCTTCAGCTGATTTACTTTACAAATTATGTAAAATCGTGATACCAGAGATGTGTCTTATTCTATTTCAATTAGAAAAATATTTTTCACCTTGAGTATTTTTCCATTAGGAATGATCAAAGCAAATTATACCATAAAACTAAACTTTCGCTATGAATTTTGGGTGCGCTAAAATATTCAGAAAGATCGAAAATCGGAGACCGTGAAGACATAATCAACGGTTTTATATTTCTAATGACTGTTCCCAATGGAATTATATTCTTATATACCATGAATTCGACATTTCGATTTTATAACTAGAGGGTGTGGTCACCCGTTGCCTACTTGACAACTTATTAAACCCGTCACAGGTTCGAAGTCCGACTGGTGGACAAATGTAAAAACTCCTTGATAATGTCTGAGAACATAAAATGGTATTGTCGAGCCTATGCAATGTCATTTACTCGGTAATCATCCTATTCCTAATGGTACCTGAATAGGAAAAATTCAGGATATCCACAGTTGCGTCGCCTCATTAGCCATAGTAGCATAAAGTGACGATTAATAAATAATCGAACAATAACTAGAAAGAATGACTATAAGAAGTTATTTTACATCTTCTACAAGAGTATTGCTAAAAAATGAGATAGTGATTTGCACAGAGGACTATCGGTAATTGTAGCGAGGAACATGAAGGGGGGAAATCAGAGTAATAAGCTCGGGAGGCTTCTACTGGAAAGCAACGTGGTTAGGGCGGCAGACGGTGAGATTCCTAAGAAGACGCTTCGTAGCAAGTGGAGAGTGGTGGGTCGCAGCGGATGCACCGGTGCCCAGGTACTGGAATCTGGAGAGCTGCCGCAATTGACCGAGCCAACTGGCGGAGGCTTTTGGAGGAGGCCCTGACTAAATGACGGGTTGCCCCCACAATCATGATGAGAACAAAAATAATTTTTTAAGAGTTTTTATATAATTATTTATATTATATATTATTATTTATATTATATACTAGCTGTATATCCCGGTTTCACCCGGAGAATTTCATTTTTTGAATCTATAAAATCTATAAACTGAGACTTTTATCGACTCAAACGGTCGATTTTGTAAAAACCAATGTAAAGCGAGATCAAAACGATTATTATAACAATAAAGAATATACCCAGAGATCAGCTGAAGTTATGCAAGTTTAATGTGGACAGGTGTTCGCACCTGGTCTGAAAGAACCACTGAGCGAAATTTAGAGAATTTAGGACAAACGGTATGGATTTCTATAAATAACAAACAGAATTTCATCTTTATATACAGATTATAGCTGTATATCCCGGTTTATCACAGGGAATTTATTAATTTTTCTAAAGAAACGGCCGATTTCGTAAAAAAAAAAACATTGTAAAGTGAGATCATTATGATTTTTATATCAATAAAGAATATCAGCTGAAGATCGGCTGAAGTTATGCAATTTTAATATGGGCAGGTGTTCGCACCTGGTCTGAAAGAACCACTGAGCGAAATTTAGAGAGTAAAGAATATCAGCTGAAGATCGGCTGAAGTTATGCAATTTTAATATGGACAGGTGTTCGCACCTATCAACCACTGTATCAAAGAACCACTGAGCGAAATTTGGAGGATTTAGGAAAAACGGTATGGATTTCTATAAAGAACAAATAAACAAACAAACAGAATTTCAAATTTATTTATATAGATTATTTTATATATTATTATTTATATTATATACTAGCTAGGGTGCCCGGCTTCGCTCCGGTAGTTGTGTGGTAGTTTTAAGAACAGAAAAACTTAAAAATTAAAGGAAATATTGAACAAAATTAGCACTTTTAACATGGTATCAATATTAAGATTCGAGATCAACAGATTCCGACAAAATAAGTAACTTTAAAGGGGGTTGAAAATGGTGAATGAACGAATACTTTTGCAGCAATTTTGTCGAGCCATGCATCGTTTTTGATGGTTTCTGTGATTATGAATTCTATAAGCCCATTCGAAGCAGTCAGCAGATAATAAGTTATTGGACTATAGTTGAAAACTCTATTAGTTAAAAAAACTATATTTCAAGTACAACTTAAGCGCCTACTACTGTGATGGTCCTGTTAGATCCAGAAGTTTAGAAACTACCGAAGATTCATAGAAACTTTTTTTTTAAGATCTTTCTTCCAGTTCAACCTCCCTTAAGATATCCCCCCCCCCCGCAATTTGGTCGGACTCTGCACCTACTACTACAAACTGAAAACCAAAATATCATGAAGGCACACTTTTTTCATAATATTTCTTTTTATCCTGAAATATGAGGGGTGATAAAATCTTATTGAAAAAATGCTGTAATTGGAATTTTTTCAACTGGAATGCTCTTCATACATAGTAATAAAACCATTTTTCATAATCACATACAATGAGAACACTTCAAACTTTTTATTTTCGATTTATAATCAGTCAATTCAGCTCTTCTTTTTTGTTTTAGGTCTGTTTTTATTCGCCCCCCCCTACTACTAAAAAATGTTCACTCGTATTGCATTAAATTTACTTAAGTATATGTCATATATTGATTAAATGTAATGTGTTAATCAATTAACCTTCTTATGACAAAATTAATTTTGTAAGGTATCCAGTCGGTTTTCTAATTGATTGCAGATATGTAAAATCATTATTTTATTTTGAAAGAAAAGGTGAAACTAATTATTTTCGCTTAATTTTTTAGTAATTTAAAATGAACAGTTCAACAAATATATACAAACTGAACTGGATGAATGAACAATAAACACGGAGTGAAAAGCACCCTAGCGCTTCCTGGTAGTCTGGAGCTCGAACTAAATTTTTCATTCATAAACTCGTATCTCAATCTCAGAGAGGCTAATTAAATGGTGCGAGAGGCTTAAAATTCCAGTCCTTTTCCCTTCAATTTTACACTCTTAAGAGAAAAACGGAAACCTTCTTCTCCGTTAGTGATTATATGGCTAAACGACGACATAACTTCCTTAATCCTACGTGGAGTCGTTTTTGAGCCTTATCAGCACGCACATTGTACACTTTGCTTTATAATATATATTGATTATTATTTATATTATTAATTATTTTTATATAATTAGTTCTGTGAGGAAGGCTGTCTAGCTGTAATATGCCTTTTGTCCCAGAAAGTCTTGTGAAGTCCCAGAAGAGTTGTGTTGTTCGCCCTATTTAATATGAGTATCTTGACTGTTAATGAAATTGACTGAAGACTAGCATTCCCCGTCGCGGCTTCGCCCGCGAACCTTTAAAATCAATTTTCTGATCATTATCTTGGTTTGATCTAATCTAATATGTTAGCTGATTTTAAGGAGATTTAGTAGAATCGGAGCTTCCGGTAGGTGGAATGTTGGAGGGGGAAGCTACCGGCTCGGTAGAAGAGAGGGAGACGCGCAAAGGAGAGAGTTCACTAAAACCGCCGAAACAAAAAATGGCTTACTCCTCGCGAACGCTTCATTTTTCGGCTTTAAAACGTGGTTTTCGACGGCCCTTGGGGGCTTTCGAGTTAAACTCGTCGTATCAGGTTCTTTAAAATGAGTCCAAATTAGATATTTCTTCTCGAAGTGCGAAAATAGATGTCCGTTAGAGTTAAACGACAATTTCGCCATTTAAACCCCTTAGGGGTTACATTTTTGAAATTCCTTTCTTAGTGGTTACCTACATCGCATTTAAAATCTAAATTCCGAACTTAAAGTTTCTATCGTAAGTAGATTTTGCTCTGCGTTGATTCTTTCAGTCAGGACAAAGCCTCCTATACATATATATATATATATATATATATATATATATATATATATATAGATTATAAATAACTATTAATATTGTAATTTGGTTAAGACTCAAGCCACGGAATACACAATTTATTTATCATGTTTCCACTAGATAATGTGTTGGGATTTGCTTGGAAAGAATGAAATCGTCTTCCATTCTCAATATTCTCCTCGAGACTTCAACTCGTTGATGAGATAGTTCTCTTGTTTGGGATTCAAGTTTAGGTTTACTTTTTGGATAGCTTTCAAGCTCCTCTTCATGTCCCCTCTTTCTATAAAATATTTCATCGAATCCGCGTTAGCCTCGTTGCTCTTCGGTCGCCGAGCCTTGGGATCGTTGAGGTCCGGTTTACGGGGATCCGCAGGCTTGGACGTTCTACCACCTGACGTGGATATCGACTCACCTTTCGAACTATCGCGTCCTACGACATTCTTCCAACCCTTCGCCTCTTCCCTCCTTATGTCAGCTACTGTCTTCCACTCGTCTACCGTAGCTGGAGATTTCAATTTTAACTTAGGCGTTTTTTCAACTACATCTTTGCCTAATCTTAAGTTTTCTTCCACTGCTTTTATTTGATCACTGAAAAAGAATAATGATTTTCATGATAATGACTGTATTATTGAAAAAAAAAAATGTGTAGAAGGAATAAGCAATAAATGAAAGAAATGTAATGGGATAGTGAAAACATTTAGTGATTCGTTTAGGATAGAATGGAATAGTACAAAGTCCCTTGAGAATAACACATTTGTACATGAATAAATGTTGATATCTGGCCGTCATATTCTATTACAAAGAACATAAAATAATTACATTTGAAACGAGTAAAAAACAGATAAAACAATAACAACAAATATGTACTTAGGTATCTAATTTACCTGTAGCAAAAAAAGAAGAAAAAACGCTAGCGTAACAACTATATGGTTTATATTTTGTAGGTTTGTACCATTTTTTGATCAAAGGTTTTAGAAGGAAGGAAATGCTTTGACCGAGATTACGCTCAACCGCCCTTTCCCCCATCAATCATTCCCCATTTTATAAAGAGCAACCTTTTTTTGAGGCCAGGATTGAACCTCTGCTGTTCTATAAAAAAAATATTACATACAAGCCCTCATTAAAAAAATAAAGGCGAAACAGGACCGATTTGCCTAATATACCGAAAGCACTTCGGAAAGAATTGAGTGTCTGAGAAAGAGAAGGGGCTATGCCACAAAACCTCAAATTTTAATTTAGTAATCTTAATAAAAAAATTTAAATAATGATTATTTTTAATTTTCCCAACTACCGTGTTGAGAATACAAAGCAAAGATGCCATAATCCAATAAAAATAATCAAAATGTATGTATTTTGTACTCAATCTAATAACTCTTAATTTTTCTCAAAACTATGTGTTTGTGGCATAGCCCCTTCTCTTTCTCAGGCACTCAATTCGACATTATCTGATACAATTTTGATAGCAATTTTTTTTTTATTCCTATAGTATTGATATTAAAAGAATAAGAGTCTGTCAGTCAGATCACTTTTCAGACATAAAACAGTTTATAGTTCTAAATTGATTAAAGTTAGAGCGGGTATGGGCAACCTTTGACATGTTATGGGCCAAACTCTAGTGTGAAAATACGTTCGCGGACCGCTATCAAAAGTAGTGCATTTTTTGCGCATACATTTTTTTAACATCCGTAAATTATTTTTATTCAAATGAAGCTGTACCGATACACACCGAAGTTATAATTCCCTTATTAATCATAATGTTCCACATTTGGAATGAGTATGAGTAAGTAGTGTAATATTTTTTTTATGATATGGTTTTTCAAAATGTATCGCAGACCGGTTGTTGCCCACATATGATTTTGAGTATAGAATTCCGAGTTACAGACGTTAGAGCTCGACCGGTTTTTTTTTTTTTTTTCACCAACAAAGTGCTGATTTTTATATTATGGATTTTGGCTAATCCACTTGACCTATTTTTATTTAAAACAAAGCATTTCATGCGTAATTGTAAGCCGTTTTGCTTAGAAGGAATGCTGTGTGATGTATGGTTTCTGAATTGTGAAGAAAAAACATTGTAACAAAAGCCCTAAAATTTTCGGACTTTAAATTGTAGCTGAGCTGTACAAATACATCAACAATTTAATTAATATCTCTTCAGAATCTGGTTTCAGTTTTGATCTGGTTTTTTAAATTATGGAGCTTGTTAGAAGCAGAATGTAACGCTCTACCATTTTTACCTGTTATTGGATTACGTTGGATCATTTTTCAGTTGAAACGTAAGAAATATCAGACCAATCAAATTCAATTATCAAATCATTCAAAACGGAATCGTGTGTTCTCTTAGAAGGAAAAAAAGGATAAAGTTTTCTACGGTATGATTTTTTTTTAATTGTAAAAAACAATGAAGAACAAAAATTTCCCTTTTGGGGAGCTCCCGTTTGTAGAGATCTGACTGGCTGACTCATGTTTTCATAGTCAATTCGGCAAGTATTTAAAAAAAATCGCTATCAAAATATTACATTTAATCTAAATACAGCCGACTTCTTTCTAAAAAATACCAATGTTGCCAACTCTATGAGGTACATTAAGAGAACAAAAAGAGCTTCAATTATTCCAAGAAGTTGGTTACTCTTTTATAATTGATCATTATTTCTTCTAATGTCAAATTTATAAAATGTACAATTATAAACACAAAAGCATAAAATTCCCCAAGTTATAATAGGTTTCAAAAGTAATCGGTTAATTTTAATAACGTATACAACTACCGATTCTAACTGGAAAAATCAACAAAGAGGTAATTTACTAATATAAAAGTAACGTGTTGTCTCTAGGTAAGAAGATAACATTGAGAACTTCAGAAGTATCTTTCTCAAGTATCTCTCTTGTTTGATGTTTGTTTGTTTAACATCACTTTATGCCTCTAAGGTTAATCGGACGATGCTATAGCGGGAATCCTAAATTTTGCCTATCCAGGTATAATTAGGATAGGGGTGTTTAACGAGTACCTGACATCGCACAGGCTCGGGATCTCAATTTAACGTCATACCTGAGGCACGGCATAGCCAACCATTTTTTACTCCCTTTGATACGCAGTGACAGATTAAAGTGCGTATTATGGCATCGTGGTCCACGTAGAGAAGTTAGGGCAGTTTTGCGATATAATTTTGTGCGTGGTTTAAGCATAAATCAATGCTTAGAAGAAATGAAGATTGTATTGAATAATGATTGTCCACATCGTACGACTATATTTAGATGGTGCAGAGAATTCGAAAGGGGCAATTTCACTCTGGAGGAAGGAAGGCCACGAACGTCTGTAACAGAGGAAAACATTTCTGCTTTGAAGAAAATGTTTGATGAGAGCCGTCGAGTGACATATCAACAGATAGAGGAGATATTATGCCTTCATGCACCAGCAATTCATTCAATTCTGAGAGACCATTTAAAGCTTTAAATGGCTTTAAATTTAAAGCCGATAACATTTTTTTCGTTTACACTGTTAATAATAAATTTATGCTAAGAAGCCAGTAAATTATTTAAGTATATTATTGGTTTTTTATCCTTTGTTAAGTTAATTTTTTTTCTATTGTAAATTCTCTCATTTTAGTAATCATTAAAAATTTTGTCCGCCAAGAGGTTTCTAATATTATCAAAGAAAACAAAAATATTTAAAACTGTTATAATATATTTAATTTATATTTATTTTATTATCCAGTAGTAATATTATTATTTAATTATGTAATTACCTGTCAGCCACTTCTACTACCCAGGAAGATACTTCTTTTCCTTTATTTGTGTTTTTAACTTTCTTAACTAATGTCTTTTTTCCTTCTCCTTCATCGAGATCTTTAACATAAATCTGACTTCCGTCTTGGTCTCTCAACTCGACCACCTAACAAAATAATTTAGATGAATTTATTACATTACGAATGAATTAAGATAATAGAAAGAAGAATACATAACAATGATAATCATTATATTCATTGTATTTACAAAAAATAATCCAAAATTGTTAGCCTGGAAAAAAAAATGTGAAAAAAATATATCCGCCCCCCCCCCCATGCCTACGACTGTCCCCAAAGTCACCCAGCGCGCTATAGTTAGCTCTCGCACACGTAAATTTTCAAACCGTAATTAATATGGTGTTTTTTTCCTAGCTAGTTACCCCTCCCATAGGTAATTAGCCCTCTTCATTGGTATATACAGACAGAAACTGCACGTTACCTTGGACTTCTGTTCGACAGAAGGATGACTTGGGGCCCACATATCAAAAAACCTAGTTATGAAATTAAGTACCTACCACCTCCTTTTGACCAATTGAGAATGAAATTTTTGCTGTTACATCCATTTTACGGTATATAGTTTTTGAGTTAGTCTGTTCACACACACAGACCATTTCGCGGGACTTGGTTATTTGGACTCAGGACCCCAAAAAGTGTATTTCCGTTGAAAACCGGAAGTCGAAATTTTCCACGATCGCAATACTTTCCCTTACTATATACTTTATATATAGGTAAGTGAAAGTAAAAATATGATTTGTGATTTAATTTACTTCTTAGTTCTTATTATGAGGTAAATTACCTGGAACCGTTAGAGTCATTAGTACGTGATCATATCTTAGGAATGATCCAGGCCTTTCTGTGTGTGTCCATTTCGGACTAAATATAAAAAGTGATCGACTAGTGTCTTAGTTTCCCTAAGCGTACAATTACTTTTGAGTTTCTGTTCGGTCGTTAATAGTTACTGTTTTGTAAAGCTATTTTGAGTTTTAATTGCTTGAAATTTTTTTATTGCAAAATCACGAAAATAGAATTACTTAAACCCAAATTGGTGTTACATTATATTAAAGATATGAGATATAATAAGTGTAATGAAAAAAAACTATGTAGTTCATCTAAAATTGCGATAAATAATTTTCTACTTGGTTATTTTTCACTATAGTGAGGAAGAGTAGTGATTTCTAGGATTTCATTATGAAGGAGTCTATTTTTCTATTTTTAATGTTAGTATTGCTTTTTTTTGAGCTAACTTTATTTTGTTCATAATTATTTATATTGTATCATATTTTATTTATTATTTTTTTTTGGAAAGAGATTTTCTTCTAAAATTAGTATATTTTAATTTTAATGGTTTTTGGGTGGGTGTTCTATGTCTGTTAATGTTCCTGCTCAATTTATAAGATTTTTTCTGTGTTTATTTCTTGTATAGTGGGATGGTTTGAACAATAATTTAGTAGGTCGTTACTTGTGATGGATTTTTTGTCCATTTTGTTGTAATTTTCTTCTTAACGTTATTAATATTTATTTCTATATCAAGAAATCTGATACTGTTGTTCATGGGTTTTTCTATGGTAAATTCTATTTTTTTTTTTTATGATGGTGATTATGAACACAGCATAAAAAACAACCATACCTTTGATTTCAAAATCACTAAAATTCTCAGCATCGTACAATATTTAAAAAATAGGAAAATCGAAGAAGAAATACACATAACAAAAAACATAGAAATACAAAAATAACAAAACAGGCACAAAACATCTAAACAACCACTGTGCTCACACAATAAAAAAATAATAGGAACAAAACCACAACATATAAAAAAAGATAGAGAAATAGGATAAAGGGGACAAAATAATTTGTGTCCCAAAGTCCACAAAGCAAATTAAGTTTTAAAATGTGACAATGAGATTGGTCCAGAGCCAACTAAATGTTAAAATAAGGATAGGGCAGTTGTATGTATAAAGATGTTATATATATCTTTTAGGGTGTTTCATTTTTAATGGTAAAAAATAAAATGTAAAATTCTTGCTGACTTTGCTTTTGCCCTGCGTCTAGGTGATGTATAAGTTATCTGTGTGACATTTGGAGATGATTGGATAATATTTGGAGGTTGCACACTTTGAACATTTTTGGGTAAGTATTTACAAAATACAAATTTTCAACTTAATACAAATTTTATTGCTGAAATTATCAATCACAAGCTTAAGATAATGATTGATATAAACAATAAGATAGTCCTTTAGTAAAAAAATCACATATTGTATCAATTATTCAACTATGTACGATGCAATAGCCTTTTTAGTTCGTTTAGCGACGGCTTTTCTGTGATGTTCAATGATCCTCATTAAGAATTGTTTTTGTTGTTCGTCTCTTGCTGATTCATTGAACTGTTTTATTAATGCAATACCTCTCTCTGCAGTATCATTAACACCCTTAAGGGCATCAACATGACTTCGTAGAGGTTCCATACAGGATTCTGTGATATCGGTAATTCCAAACATTTCAAAGAAAAGTTTTGTTTTTTTAGTAACAAAGTCACTGATGTCCTTCCCTTCAAAATCAAAGGTTTTGCTTTCTAATATTTTTGTTTCTTTTTTTCTTTGCAGGTTTTTGGTCTAAATTCAAGAACATTTTTTCCTTTACAGTCTTAGGAATACGTTCATCCACAAAAGCCAATCCCACGTTAGTTTCGGATAAATACCACAGATGCCTCTTAGCGACAGTGAGTGCACTTTTTTGGACGCCTTCATCAGGATAAGCTTTGAGAAGCTGAATCATATCCAAATCATTCTTTGGAGCATACCTACTTACAATCGCCTCATGCTAAAAGCGTACATATATAAGGCTAACAAAGTGTGCGACTCTTATAATTCCGTTCAATTCTCGTTGAGGAAAATTCAACTGTTTAGAGAAGAGGGCAATTTTAAGTGCATACATTGCTTTTGCCATCCACCTTGCTTGGTGCAAAGCTCCTGGGATTCTAAAACTGAACTCTTTCTTACACCAACCCCCTAAGTAGAGAAGTGATAACTCCTAACAATTCCTTGTAGTCTTCTCTAGGATGACGGCCCGTTTTTAGGACCTTTTCTATTTAACTTATCATCTTCTGTCTTTGTTCTTCTAGAGGGCCTTCTAAGGAACTCTTCTCATCCAATATTGTTGTGTATGACATCTTATCAAGTGAATTCCATTGACTTTGGAACTTCTTGAAAATCTGCACGTCTGGACCACTTGAAGGCGTGCGATAACACTCCTCAAACACTCCTTTTAATAATATAAGTTCATGGGTGTGGTGACGGCAAGCTAACCATAACAGTGTGTGATTTAACTCTTTTTCAATTCTTGTACATGCCCCTTGGATCAACCCTGTATTTGATGCGGTTGTATCGAAAGATATACCAATGATCTTGTCACGTAGTCCAAACCAAATGTTCAAAGTGTGCAACCTCTAAATGTTGTCCGATCGTCCTGAAACTCGAGACAGTTAACGTTTGCATCACTTGGACACAGGGCAAGAGCAAAGTCATTTGAAATTCAAACTTTTGGAAATTTGAAACACCCTAATATCTTTATATGATGACAATTGGCAATGGAACAAAAGACTTGTAAAACAGTTAATTATAATACTAATTTATAAAATACAAAAACCTCATATATAACTCAACTATTGTGATAAAAAATAATAATTTAAAAAAAATGTTAACATATAGATAACCCTAGAGGATGGGACAACAACACGAAACGTTGGTTCCTATAAATAAATTTTATGTTTATTGTTCATTCACAATGAACACAATGAACATTTCATTTTTTTTAGATCTTCTCGTCGACGTTTGGGGGTTCGCCACATCTTTACTCGTATATCTCTATTTCAATTTTTCTTTAACATTCCATTCAAATAGTGGTTTTATTTAATCATAAGAATAGCAGAAATTAAGTATAAAAGTATTTTAAATAGAGCACTAAACAGATGTGGTAAGATTCCAAAACCTCATCGGAACTATAATATTAATAATGAAAAAAAAATGGAATAAAATGAAATTTCACTTTGAGTTAAGGAATAATACAAATAAAGAAGTAGTGAATATTCCTTGTTGATCATGTCATAATCAACAATAAGAAAACAACTAAGATTTTATGAGATATAATCATTACTTATACATAACTACATTTGATGTAGGTATGTGTAAAACATATTATGTATGTTTATGAAGGGGTTTGAAAAAAAAGAATAAAGAAAAAAAAGGCAAGGTTGGTTTAAAACCATAGCGAACTAAGTGCAAACCAATTTAATAAATTTTTATTTTTTAAATTATCCAAATTTGTTGGTACATAGCAAAATTAAAAATGCAGTTGAAACTTCACATGAGATTATCCAAAAAAACAGTTGTTCGAGTTGTAACTATCTTCCTGCCGAAGTGCGATATGTATGTATAATTAAATTGCTGGTGACAAGTTCTTTTTATAGAAATGATATTACATAGCACAGCAAAGAGGTGTTTTTAAAATTTAAATACAAAACTATTTTATTAGAAGATAAAAGATTCGACCACGGCAGGGAATCGAACCCATAAAAATACAAAACATTTAAAGTTACTTTTAACATCGAGCCTTCTGATAAACTACGTTGGGCATCTGTTCTACTTGGACATTGAGAAATATAGTAACTGTTCTATTCCTAGTTATTAAAGACTATCATTGATAAGGACATACGGAAAGATTCTGATTTGAAGAACTCTGCAAGAAATTTAAAGATCAAGGATACTAAATACTTTGTATGCCGAATCTCACCACGATAATATTTTTTAAAAATCTGGCGCGTGCGCGCAACACACAACTTTCACTTACCAACTTACTTAGATAAGAAATTAATGCGTTTTGTTAATGCCACTTCTCAAAGTTACTCATTTTTCCACATTCATTTGTTATTTTTGTTTTCATTTGCTCTATAATTCCCTCAGAACATTTGAATAATGATAATGCTTACCTGATATTAAATAACACCTAATTTTCATTAAACATGACGAATATGATGAAAATTGTTAAAGCCGTTTTTGAGATAATCGAAAAATTGGAAAAAAAGTTATGAAATAAAGTGCCCCCTCCGGTTGATCAATTTTGATGAAATGTTGGCTATCACATCTTTGACATATACATAAATCAAATACCCAGTTTGATCAAAATCGTCAAAGTCGTTTTTGAGTAAATAAAAAAAACACGTGAAAATGATACAAAATTTATTAAGTAAGTCCCACCTTCGTTTGATCAATTTTAATGAAATTTTTACGGTCATATTTGGGGCATATTAATACATCAAATACTCAGTTTAATCAAAATCGTTAGAGCCATTTTTGAGAAAATCGAAAAAACGTAAAAAGTTATGAAATAAAGTGCCCCCTCCGGTTGATCAATTTTGATGAAATTTTTGCTGTCACATCGCGGGCATATACATACACTAAATATACTAAATTTCAGGTTCGCACGGTTTATAGTTTTTGTGCTAGTCTGTCACACACACACACCATTTCGCGGGACTTGGTTATTTGGACTCAGGGGACCCCAAAATGTGTATTTCCGTTGAAAACCGGAAGTCGAAATTTTTGACGATCGCAATACTTCCACTTACTACATATTTCATATATAGGTAAGTGAAAGTTAAAATGAAAATAAGACTTTCTATAAGAATTATAATTATTATTATTTTTTTTTTTTTTATAATTATTCACAGTAAACAATAAATTATGTGATTACCTCTCCCGGTTCATGCCAATAGGTCCTTGTGTTATGTTCCGACAAGTTGTAGAGCTTGACGTTTCCATCAGTCGTCTCCCGTTGTTTTGACCCTTGTTGCCTTGACCCATTCCTATCCGGTTTGTAATAGTAGGGGTTCTGCGGCAACGGCTGTTCTCCTTGCTATATAGTAAAGTGTTTAGTATAAATACGAAAACATGGAATTGAGTTGATTTTATTTTAACGTGAACCATTTGAAAAAATAAGGTTATCTAGAAAATGATTACATTTTTTATAAGTTCATGAAGTCTTCTATTTAAGCACGGGAAAAAAAATACAGCCAACTACTTATCAAATTTCCAACCAAAAAGTTCCCATAAAGGTACCTTTTTCGCTGACAAAAACCCAACAAGCTGTGACTTACATCGTCCGCTGTCTCTTCCAGGATCTTCAGTTGCTCGTCAAATGTTAGCACCCAAGCAGCAAGTTTCCTGGCAGTGACTTCTGCATCCTGAAAAAATTGATCAGTTTTAAAATTTAAAAGTATTTTCTGAATTTTACTACTTCATTGACTATAGTCAAAACAAGCTCATAATCTTCTTTGGATTTTCCTATTCTTTCGTATGAATGTTGTTTCCGGAGGGTATATGGATCTTCATATGCCTTGGAACATTAGGGTAACCTTTTTAAGACAAAAGCCAGGATAGTTTTATCTTACAAAACGTACGATTTCTTATTTACGGTGTACAGTTGACAAACTTGTTGCAGCCTGGCCTTAACCTGACACACTGATAAGACCTAATATTTATCAGAATTGAAAACTGAATTAAACAAAACTAAATGAAAATAATAACAAACTACTTATATTCATTTTATTATTCGATAGCTGAAAATGACAGGTTCATGTAGCCCCGATTTCAACTGAAAATGACCATTTGGGGGCTAAGGTTTTTGGTATTCGTTTGTGTCTCATTAGCTTACCTAGATCTAATTATGATAATCAAGGCCTTTTTTAAGAAAAAAAAATATTTTCCACATCGCAGCCTTTTCAGTTAAAGAGAGCCTTGATTACCTTTACACGACTTCGCCTCAACAGGGAGAACAAACTCCTTTTTAGGGTCTGGCCACACATGTCCGCACCGGATCCGCACCGTAGCATTAATATAGGTTATGTTCAGAATATGTTTAATTTAACTTACATATTACCTTTAGTTATGCCTAAAGTGGCCTTTGTCTGACATGTGTGGCCTGAACTTTAGGCATAACTAAAGGTAATATGTAAGTTAAATTAAAAATATTCTGAACATAACCTATATTAATGCTACGGTGCGGATCCGGTGCGGACATGTGTGGCCAGACCTTTAGAGGATATCGGGGCTACACGTGTCCACGGATCCGGGGAAAACGGCTCGAATTTACAACTAAATTAATAATTTGAGAGAGCAAATTAAAAATAAATAACATTGACTATAGTATAAATAAATACGAGGTAGGATATAGAAAGAAATGGTAACATAACACAGGATGACCGGGATAGATATCATGTAACAAGAAAACTAAGGATTGCAACAAGTTTTATCTACTGGATTGTTCCTGGTTTGAAAACAGAATTACCTGTTAAGGAATGTGTTGCTTCCTTATTCATCTAAGAGCTACCATCCAAATAAAAATATTTTTGATTTTTACAACACATAATTGTATTTATTATATGTTGCAAATAATAATAGTAAATAAATTAATAATGTTTTACAAATACGTCATTAAATTACCAAGTCATTAGTATTGGACTGTCTCAAATCAGTTGACAAATTCTTTACTAAAACTTTGTACAAGTCGTTATAGAGCTCATCTCCAGGACCTGATACATAAAATAATATCAAGATATATTTTTTAAAAAGTGGTTCATCAAATTGATTATGATTAATAGTGTAATGCAATTTTATGATTGATTATTAGTTCTATATCCAAATGGAAAATATAGTGTGACAGTATAAAAAAAAAAGTTAAAAATGTATAAGTGCTTTAAGCTTTTTTCATAGAAGTTATTAAAATCAATGATTGGGAATCAATGATTCGAATGAACCATTAATTCATGCTACGATGGGCAAATATTATGACTTCGTGATTTTGATTTACAATCATTTATTTCATCAACTTTTAGTTAAAAAGGTTTTCCACGTTCATAATTTTTTATCAATATATTTTTCAAATATTTTAAATAGAGAATGGATCTACATTGAATTTAAGCTATTCAAAGTAACCAATAAAATTCATATAATTGAGTTTTCCAATAGTCAATTTAAATAACGCAACGACAATATGGTTGGTTTGTCGGTGTAACGCCTAAGTGGACTAAGCATCAAACACCATATTTTGAGAAAATTGAAGTTATAGTTGAATTTACTTAAATAGGATTGATTTTGCTTCAATCGCTTTTGAAGTACAACATTTTTAACTTGGTCTTTAATATTATTCAAACATAAAGAAGCACAATTATAAAAAGTAATAATAGGTAATTCAAAAATAAAAAAAATTATAAAATTGGTTTGACGCCTTAGTTCGCTATGGTTTAACACGGACCATATTTAAAACTTATTTTATTGATAATACCTGGGATTGATGTTCTCCTTATCATGTTCTTGACAACTTCAATAACTTTTTTATCAGTGAATTTAACCTGAAACATTTCTTGATAATAGTCTTAACGTACCGCAAAGAGGGTACTTTGTGGTACGTAATATAAATTTTTTAATAATTTAATGATGATTTTGGCTGAGTTGATAAAACGTCCGGTGAAAACATGCCGCTCATTCCAGGGTTACATTGGCCTGCTTAAATTAATTTATGTCACTGATTTGGCTCCACCCAAATTAAACAGGAGACCTTTCATCCGAGCCCACTTGTTTCAAACCTTACTTTTCCTCTTTTCCTTATAATCCAGCGAGGTGCCTGAAAAGAAGCTGGCCTCGTGACCATCTAGTTTGAAATATTATTAGTTCTACCGAAGCTTAGTTTACCAGCCTATTCATATTGTCACGTGGAAAAACATAGCTGAAAAGCTAAGAAGGCCATTGAACCTAGGAGACCCTGAGAGGCAGTCCGGGGGGGGAGACACAGTGAGGCAGTCGGAGTCTGGGATAGGCAGGTTGAGGCTGGTGCAGGCACCGACAGGCCAGGAGAGGAATTCGAGGAGTGTAGTAGACCCAAGTATCGAGTATATGAGTGGCACCAAGTATTTATGTAGCTATGAGACCCCCCCCCTTTGGTAATTGGGACCTGTGAGATTGTTTATTGTACAAAATAAATGATGTAAATAGTCTCTAGTTTGATCATTTTTATTTTTGAAATGTTATTAAATTAATAATAATAAAGGGTGTCCAGAAAGAGTATTCGGGTTTTTGTTACTGTGAAATAAGAGGTTTTTTGGCACAAGACCTTCAAGAGTTTAAAGGATATAACTCTAGAACATGGTTTCAGCAAGACGGGGCCACTTGCCATACTTCAGACTTATCAATTGCTACGGTAAACGAATTATTCTAAAACAAAGTGATTTCTCGTAGAGGCACCATTAGTTGACCGCCCAGGAGTCCCGATCTCAGTCCTCTTGACTTCTTTCTGTGGGGATACCTGAAAAGTAGGGTACACGAAAAGAAACCGACGAATCTAACGCAATTGAAGCAAAATATCAGAACAGAAATGACGGCAATCTCAGGAACAATGTGTCAACGCGGTTTTAGAAATCTGCGTTTGAGAATCGAGGAGTGCCAGCAGCGTTATGGTGGACACCTAGAGAATATTATTTTTTCTAAATAAATTTCCAGTTCATTCTGTTTAAATAAAACGTAAACGTCCTACTTGATATTCTGTATTTGAGATTTTATTCAACTTTCAAACCCCGAATATTCTTTTTGGGACATCCTGTACATTGAACATAATCAATGTGTGGCATCAAGCTTTTTCAATGAATTTTCAAGAAAGATAATTTCAAAGAAATTCTTGAAATTAGAATTTACAATAATCAAATGAAATAAATGAGAAAAAAAAGGAATAAAAAAAAACCCTCAAACATAGCATAAAAGATAAAAAATACAAAACGAAAACAAAACAGATATCTGTACATTAAGCTCTTATCTGTTTTATAATACTACATGTCTCAATCTTTTATGTTTGTACATTTTATAAGGCAAATCTGTTTTGGTATAGTTGACAATTTCCCTTATATGAACATGAGGACTAGCCTCACATGATTCTAGCTTGATCGATTACTACACAACCCTTACCCCCTGTGTCACGATGGACTTGTATATTTAAGAAGAGGGGTTACAATATCACCATTTCATTTCTTTGATCACATTCACCTTCTGTATTTTTATTAGCACTGTAGTAAACTTTAATAAATACAATTAAAAATTTATATATTAATTGATAATTTGATATTACTAAGGAAAAGGAACTCCAAGATGGCCGGCGTGAGTAAACAAGGTATTCCAATCACGCCCTACCGGATATCCACGATTCAGTTCGGGTTTACCGAGAGTTCCCGAGATCCGATGTCGTCTTTATCCATATTTTTGGAGGGGAATCCATTCGCTGCTTACTTTATAAGGTTAGGTCTGATCCAGCTACACAATCTGTACCTATATCCAAGTGGCATATTTATACAGGGTGTTTCGGAATTGCACGGCACTATTTTAGGTACGTGTTCTCTAACACAAAATAAACAAAAAAGTTCATATTAACATATATCTCAAACTCATTTATTAAACAGATATCAAAGGTTAAAGATTTATTATTTATTTACTGCATTAAGACTGACTGTACAACGTTTAACGTGT
This sequence comes from Aelia acuminata, assembly GCA_911387785.2. Lineage (NCBI taxonomy): Eukaryota > Metazoa > Arthropoda > Insecta > Hemiptera > Pentatomidae > Aelia > Aelia acuminata. The sequence goes on along the minus strand of OU426984.1, from coordinate 53,969,692 downwards.
TTAATACTAAATAAAAGGTTTTAATCACCTGATAAACAAATGAACGATAAGCAATGACAGTAGTTGCTCATCTGTTTGTCTAGTTCTGTGTGTTTTAGTGTGAGTGAATCTTGTGACACAGTTCAATTTATGATTATCAAGGGAGATACCACAAATTTATTCACTTTTGATGAACAAACAGACATGCTTTTAACTTATGGCGAGGTACATACAAACGGTGGTGCTGCTGTTCGAAGATATCGTGAAAAATTTCCTAACCGAAGAATACCAAATCGTAAAACGTTTGAGGCCATTGAAAGACGTCTTAGGGATAATGGTACGCTAAAACCTATACGAGTGAACGCCGGTCGACAACGATTTCGACGAACTGCAAACGTAGAAGAAGAAATACTCGATGCTGTTCAGTTATCTCCTACTACTAGTACCAGAAGATTGTCACGTCGTTTCGATGTTTCCTCTACCAGCGTATGGCGAACTTTACGCGAACAACAATTATATCCATTTCACGTATCAAGTAGGCAAGATTTGTTACCACATGATTATAACAAGCGCAGAAATTTCTCCCAGTGGTTAATTCGACAATGCACACGAGATCCTAACTTCCTGAACTGCATTTTGGTTACTGATGAATCTTGCTTTACAAGAAACGGGATTCTTAATTTTCGAAATACCCATACTTGGGCCGAAGAAAACCCTCATACGACTGCTGTTGGACATTACCAACATACATTCTCTTTAAATGTCTGGTGTGGTCTTCTAAGCGACAAAATCATCGGCCCCTTCTTTTTGCCACCTAGGCTGTCAGGTATATCTTACTTGCATTTTTTGCAAAATAATCTGCATGATATTCTAGAAGATATTCCGCTAGGCATTAGGCAAAGGCTGTGGTTTATGCATGACGGTGCTCCAGCTCACTTTTCTCATAGTGTCACTGATTATTTAAATGCAACTTATGGAGACCGATGGGTTGGTCGAAACGGTCCTGTTAAATGGCCACCACGATCTCCGGATTTAACGCCATTAGATTATTTTGTGTGGGGCTGGATGAAGTCTATGGTTTATTCTGCGGCAGTTGACACGCAAGAAGAGCTAAGAAATCGGATCGTGGAAGCCGCAGTAACTATCAACCACCATCCTGATGCTATACGAAGAGCCAGAGAAGCATGGATTCGTCGTGCTGAATGTTGCATTCAACAAAACGGAGGCGCCTTTGAACATTTACTCTAAATGTTGTAATAATAATAAATAAATAGTAATAATAAATCTTTAACCTTTGATATCTGTTTAATAAATGAGTTTGAGATACATGTTAATATGAACTTTTTTGTTTATTTTTTGTTAGAGAACACGTACCTAAAATAGTGCCGTGCAATTCCGAAACACCCTGTATAACGAATTTCCGAAAGCTCGTCGAAGCTTGGAAGTATTGTTCGAAAACTTTTTGATAAACATGTATAAGTTTTGATTGGGTTTGGGCAGAAAAACATTAACGAATATATACATTTAAAATATAAACCTTGTGCAGAGGCAATATCGTGACCAATGAAGGTCTACTTAAGTGCGATTATTGCTAGTTGAAACTTATTTCATTAATCATCAGTGAATTATAATAAAGTTAGCCGATAATTATAGTTAAATTGATTTTAATAGTTGCTATTTCTTAAGCCTTTTATTCCCTTTCTTCAATCTAATAAATCATGTACAATTTGTTCTTTTTCCTATAGAGTCACATCATTTAAAATCATCATCAATTCATTTTAAAAAATATCCTTTTTGGTTATTTAAATATATTTTTCTTGAAAAAAAAAAGTAATCTGGTGGTTAGGAATACTCGGATTCTTATATTATTATTTTATTTGTACCTTTCGCATTTATGTGTCCATTTAACTTGAACCCATTTAATCATTTAAACAAGACAATAAAATATTTTTAGAAAACAAATAAATTTACAAAACTAAAGATTAAATTTATTTCTGAAATATTGCTAAAGAAGCTATCAAATTTAAAATTTTAAGCATCACAGGAAATAGTACTTCTACTCATATCTTTGTAGAACTTTAATTATATTAACGAAACATTAATTTGTACATTATGTTGGTTGTTCCCATTATTGAGGCGAGAAGGTTATTTCGACTACATCTGCTCGGGAACTCTCGGTAAACCCGAACTGGATCGTGGATGTCGGGTAGGGCGTGATCGGAATACCTTGTTGTACACTCACGCCGGCCGCCATCTCGCTGTTCCTTATCCGATGTAATACCAATAATTTTACCTAACAAAATATAAATAGACATTGCGTAAATAGAAAATGGTTCACGACAGTACAATTTACATATGTAGTCAAATATCTTCCTTTCAAAATAGCTTCAATATGTGATTATCGGGGAAAGACCGGAGCATATTATATACTCAGTATATAATATGCATATATACAGAGTATATAATATGCATATTATATACCGGAGCATACTATATACTCATATATTATATACTCTGGTCTTTCGTTGTATAATATATTCTAAAAGCCATAGTCCTACCACAACCCATGGAGGATGAAGGGGAATTATCGGGATAACAGGTTACTTTTTTAAATTGAAACTAGTTACTTTTTTTTACTGTCATTTAATAAACTGAGTTAAAAGATATGAAACTTAAAAAATCACATGGAATATTTGTGATTTTTTACTTGCTCAGTTAGAGAAAAAAAATCTTTTATAAAGATGACTACATCTATTAACTACATATATCAATCATAGAACTGAACATATAAGCGTGTTTTTAAATTATTGTAATTATTATCTTTCACAGAATTTATTTCAAATATCAAAAAGTTGACTTGGATACAAATTCTGCACGGTAGCAACGTAACCCGATAACCTGACAAGCCGATGTCCAATAGTAACCTGGGCTCACTGCGCGCCGCCCAGTTTTTTTTTTTTTTTTTTTATGAAAAAATTGTTATTATTTTTTTAACTCCAAATTATGAAGTTTTGAACATTTATAAATTAACACTTAGATAAACATCGAAATAATGTAACATCAAACGTCATCTAAAACGAAAAATTATTAAAAATAAATAAATTTAAATTGACTTACATCATTACTAAGACTTCGTAGTGATCGCTGCAAAATCACAAGAAATATTTCCATTAAATTATAAAATATAAAATAATATATCGGGTAGCATAATAATAACATACTTTTTCATCTTCTTGTGACATATTGTAAGTGTAAAATTTAGAGGTTATTTGTGTTGTGCATGTTTCGAATATCTGTGTCTATTATAAGACCCAACATGTGTTCGGGCTTCGATGCCTACATGTGATAATTTAACCTACAAATTTTTCTTGGTATTTGACTTGAACAATTTTTATTTATTTTTCGATTGGCTCTGCAGTGCTTGTAAATTTACCACCCCTTAAAGGATCACCGTTTAAGATCCTGATCGCAGATGGCTTACGTTAACAGAGGGACTTAACCTGTCAACCACTCAATGATACTACCAAACTAACTCCTTTGGATGGCCAGTTCTTCTAGATCTGTTTCGAAGAGGATTTCTTCACTTGTTCTGACCCTAAAAATAGTACCCTTACGGATCAAACGACATAATCATAACACAGCCCTAAACATAACACTTTAAGTTGTTTAGATCCCACAGTCCTTCTTTATACAAGATAATAATCTCATAATAAACGGTGCTGACAGCCACGTGATTGTGAGGCAGGGTAGTCATGACTATTTTTTGACATAGTAATTACAATTTGATGGAGACATATTTCCTAATTTCTTTCACAATTGATGATCATTTACAATTGAGTTTTTCTTTCGAATTTAGGTCATTCTATTGGTTTTATTCTGAATATGCAACACAAACATAGGAGATGGGTAAATTTGTAAAAGGATACTTTTAAAACGATAAAAAAGTCATTTGGGACAGCCACAATCAACTTTAATACTACTTAGCCAAGAGTAGGTACTAGGAGGCCAACTTGCAATACTGGGCTATTAGCCTTTGAAGGCCGAATATCTTTGAAATTAATGTTCTGTTTCGCGAAATTAATAATTTTTACTTTCGCTTACCTATATATGAAATGCATTTGTATAGTAAGGGAAAGTATTGCGATCGTGAAAAATTTCGACTTCCGGTTTTCAACGCAATTACACGTTTTTGGGTCCCCTGAGTCCAAATAACCAAGTCCCGCGAAATGGTCTGAGTGTGTGTGTAAGCAGACTAGCCCAAAAACTATAAACCGTACGAGCCTGAAACTAGGTATTTAGTGTATGAATATGCCCGCAATGTGACAGCAAAAATTTCATAAACATTGGTCAAATGGAGGGGGTACTTTATTTTGCTAAATTTATAATTATTATATAAATTTAGCATTATAATTATTATTATAAATTTTGCCTCATTTTCACGTATATTTTTTTTCATTTACACAAAAACGGCTTTAACAATTTTGATCAAACTGGGTATTTGATGTATGTATATGCCAAAGATGTGACAGCCAACATTTCATCAAAATTGGTCTAACGGAGGGGGCACTTTATTTTATAACTTTTTTTCCAATTTTTACCTTTTTTTCGATTATCTCAAAAACGGCTTTGATGATTTTGATCAAATTCGTCATTTGTAATGAAAATTAGGTCTTCTTTAATATCAAGTAAGCTTTATCACTATTAAAATATTCTAAAAGGGAGCTCAAATGGGAAGGGGCCTTTTTTGTTTTCCTATAAAGTACCTTTTTTTTTTGTTTATGCGGAGAAATAAACTGTCTCTCGTTATGCCTAAAAATAAGAAATGGCTAATTATGAAATATGAAAAAAATCAAGTAAACATATTAAGGAAAAAAAAAAGAAAAATATTTCTTCAACTCATAAAACACGTTGAGTCCTCGCATGCGGAGTAGTTACGCTTTTAATTAGCGACCATTGTTATTAAAATTATAATTAAAGCAGTTCTGTTCATTTAATGGAAATTATTTGTTTCATGGTAACTAAACGAAGTTTACAACTACATAGAGAATTATAAATTCAGACGAATTGGATTAATATGCTTGCATTACCGAATTATCACAAGTAAAAACTGTTATATAATAATAAAAAAAATTAGTGTACTTTAGAGAGCAAATAAAAACAAAAATAAGAAATAAATGTAGAAAAATGTGTGACTTTGAGAAATGGCAATTAACAAAGCACGTTAATTTCTAGTCTAAGAAAGTTTGTAAGTGAAAGAGTGCGCGCATGCACCAGATTTTGCCTATTGAATTTAATATCATAATTTTATAATTTAGAATCATATTTTCCCTATACTGCAAGCATTGAATGTCATCAGCTTGGAGTGGAGATGCGTTTCAAATCCCTAGAACACGATTATTTCGGGGGTGTTTTTTTAAAGGAAATATTAAGTTTTAAAAACGGCCAATTTTTCCATTTGCAAATGGTAAAGGAAGTCTGTTTAGTCACGGGGTAATATACATTTTATATATAAAATTTTAGAAATTATGGAATCATTTTAAAGTAATTGGGAACATCTTTCTTCTCTTCCTCTCCGAGCCATTTGTGACGTAGATGGCCTCTAGCCAAGCCTTCCCGCCTTATTTAATTATTTTTCAAAAGAATTAAAATTCATGAAACGAATACATTTCCTTTAATTGCCCGACCCTCTAAGCCAACTAATATTAGTTGGTTCTAAGTTGTGATTCGATTTGTCTTCAAGTCAAAACTCAAGTTCACGGGTCACCCAACCGTACTAAGATCTCGGCATTACCAAATGTCCCGAGATGTTAAGAAGTAGTTGCTGCATCTAATCCGATGCCATCTGTCCCATTTATGTAGTTAAAATATCTTTTAAATATTTTTTCGGAAAAAAAGTAAAAATATATGATCAATCCAAAGAAATCATTATTTCAAGAACTTTTTTTTTTTTTTTTTAAACTTTATCCTCTAAAATCTAATTCAGAGTCAGTGGTGTAGTTTTAATTACCTTTTCGGTGAGAAATTTTTCCTCATCCAGCAGGGTGTTGAACTCCTTGATAAGCTCAGGACTGAATCCTGTAAAATTACTTGATTTAATTAACTACTTAGGTTAGAGGTTTTTAGTTTGGTCATGATGATTCAACACAAGAGTCTGTTTTATATTCACTATATATTGATAACAATAAAAAAACAAATAAAATACAATAAGGCTAAAAGACAGTTAGAAAATTTAGTATTTTGGAATTGCTTGATGTTTAAATTATATTTTATAAGTTTTTTATTGCTATGTAATGGGGGTTAATTTATTATTGTTTTTAATTAAAAAATGATTAATGATTTAATGGGATGCCAGAGCATTTTCTAGGAAATGCCCAAACTAATAAAATATTTACTTCCCCTGATTACATACAATACCTTCCTTTTTTTATAGTAAAATAAAAATATGATTCCCCTTTTATGAATCAAAAGATAATAGACTTTCCTGAATTGGATTCCTCTCCCAAAGGCATATGTGGGGCAATATAATGTTGCATGCTTATAATATGAAGATATATATATATGATTAAAATAAATAAAAAACTGAGTATGTATTTATGGTAATATTATTATTCATAATACAAAAAAATGTATTAACTATTTGTTTATTAATATCAAAGCAAAGTAACAAACATTTTATTTATTATGTATCTTTAAAAGAATTAAATGAGATTTTAATGAACTTGATGATTAACAGTGTCATAGCTGACAACCATTACAAAATAGTTATTTATTATACAAGTGACGAAAGTAGATCATTTTACAACTCGAGTGAAACGTTTAAAAATTTCACGAGAGTTGTAAATTCTACTTTTTTCACGCGTGTAATATTAAATTTTTTCTGTAATCGTGTAATACATGATCAGATCTAACCAGAATATCAACAAAATTAGGATGTTGTGAAGATTATGGTATGTTGTTGGTAGGTTATAAGCATGGTTGTGAAAGGTTATAAGCATAGTTATAAACAAGTGCAGGTTATAAACAAGGAAGATAATTATTATTATATTTAAATTTTAAAATATATTGATTATTTCCACCAATAATTCATTCACATTTCAATTTATTTTGTTAAAATAAATTCTTACAATGTTAAGAAACATTTAAAAGCATTTAATTTCCAACTTCAAATTATTTTTTAATTTATACTTATTACTAATTAAGAAGGCAATTCACTTTCTTCACTTGTGAAGAAAGTAATCACTTTCTTCACTCTATTGCAAAATGTTTCACTTTCTTCACTCATTTCAGTTTAGTAATGTTACCATTATTCAACGATTACAGAAAAACATATTTTCGACAAATAAAACATATATGATTAAACCAAATGCAACAATAAACTATAACTACTACATTACAAAATAATCAAACATATATACATATTGGGTACTCATCTAGATACTCCCAGGATCTACGACAGCTCTCTCCACTATTGTAACCTCTGATATAATACCAATTAACCGATAGCGCCAAATGATGGTTTTAAGTCTCGTCAACTTTACACTCATCTTTACAACCCTAACTTGAAACACTTTCTTATAAATCCTCAAATACTCTTTTAAGCTCACCATGGATTACCATGTTAATTAAAAAAATCACTAATGATACATTTTTATGTCCTGAAGGGACAGTCTATCACTCAGGACTATCCAAAGTTATAACCAAAAGTACATGTTGACAGTACGAAGTCACATTCAAGAGTCCCCCACTGGAACATCCCTTGTCTCAACTAAAGAATGGAGGGGGAAATATTCCTCCACTGACAAATTTATTAAAAAGGCATTTAAATGAAAATAAAAATGATATATTTGTAGGTTCTCTACCAGGGAAAACACCTGTAAACTTTAATTTGCATGGTTCTTGTTATTAAGATAGTAATTAATGAAAAACAGGTAGCGTGGGGACTATATTCTATTTTAGCGGCTTTTATGTTAGCGGTCGAAACGGCTATTCCCTGGAAAACAAAAACAGGATATCTTGAATTTAGCACATTATCTCCCTAACAAGGAAACTTCGAAGGATATTAAGTTTCCTCATCTAGTCCTTCTACTAATTTAGTTATTAATTAAAATATTGATCAGCTGATTTTAAATTTAGACTCCTTATTAAAAATTAAAAATTTTGATATCCAACAAGGATAGGATAGGATAGGGGTTTTAGGGCGATAAATATCGCGATTATTACGCCCGATATCCAACAAGATATATCTTATTTGATTACTTATTAAGTTTTCTAATTGGTAAGTGGCTCTATCATCAGCTATTACAATGATATATGATTATTTTGACTACCTCTTAACCTAATACATAGTATTACCTCTTTGGGGGTAATAGGACGTAACTGGAAAGGTTTCAATGATTAAAACAAGTGCTCATCCTTGAAATTACATTTATTTTGCAAAAAAAAAAATATTATCCAATTATCTGGCATGCCAAAATAACTACAATAAATTAAATAAATACTGAATGCTCAGAATACACTACTCATGCAAATAAAATATATACATAATTAATAATGCGTGCACTACTCAACTTGTTTAAATAAATAAATAAATCTACGAATAAATAATAAAACTATAAACGATCAACAATAAATAAACTCTAAAGAAACTGTAACAATCTAAAAATACATGCTTTAACCTAATAACTTAAAACTAATAATAAATAACTTAAACTAGGTACTACCATTATCACAGTCTATCATCCTCATAATTAACATCTTTCGTATGGCCATACTTTCTTAATTACTAGAATATCACAGTTCATTAGAGTTTCAAATGCACATGCCTGAGCCGTTGCCTAAAAACCTTTTCCCCTGGTTACACCAAAGAGGTACTGTAAGGCGCAGTTATTATAATTAGTTAGTACGGACTGATACACATAGCATTATGTTCTTTAAAAGGCGGCGATTCATGGACGGTATAACAATGAGATACCGTAAACTGGTACAACTTTGCTAACTAAAAACAATTTTAGTTTTTGAAAAGTATTATTTAGGGCTCCTGAGAAGATAACCAATTCATCCGCTGGAGGCGTCATTATTATCTGTCATTTTCTCAAAGTGGTGCAGGATGCTTTTCAAATAGAGATTTCAGGACCTTTGAGAGAGAGAGGGAAGCTTGCACTGGTCAACGCATACTGTTTTGTATCATTCGTTCAAGCTTGGAAGGCCTATTAAATAGGCCTACTCTTGAGAAGGACTTTCCTTCAACGCAGAAATAAAATACAAATGATCATTTTATTCATTCACTTATTTACATAACCATCCCTATGTAACTATGTTAAAGCCTTAATTTTATTTTTTATTTTTTGTTTTATCTATTTAAAATAAAAAAACTGAACTGAAGATAACCTTTATACTTCTTGGCTATGTCCTTTACGATATCCTTCATCACCTCTGTTGGAAAATTCTGAAAATGTAAATTATCAATGGTGATTAATCAAGCTATACATTATAAACAATATGCAAACTTTTTTCCTATCATACTAGTTCGAAAATACATAACAATAATTATAAATATTTTTTGCCTCGATTCTCTAGTAAATAAATAAAAAATAAAACGTCTCTGATGGATGGTCAACCAACGGTACATTACAAGTACAATTAAGAATTAGTCATAATAGGAAATACAGAATCAATTAGCCCATAGGTAGGTACCGTTTCCTACAGCAGAAAACAAGAATTAATATGATTTATAAGAGCTTTAAGAAAAACAACGAAATTCTAGCATTACTGTTGAAACACGGAATTCTACCATTCTTTTCTTTCTTTTTCAATTAAAAATTAGAATTATGTTGATTCAATCCTTTTCTTGGCATATAGTTTTTTTTTTTAATGTTTTTTATTTGGAAGTGGAGGTGGCCGAGTGGCTTAAAGCGAAGTACACTCACGAGCGTGTCGATACCCGGAAGGTAAAAAGAGGCACGAGTTCGTATCCCGACTCGGAGATTTTTAGCTCACCGTCCACTGCCAAACAGCGCTAGTGTACCGGCGGGAGTCAACGAATGCCACCTACAAGCAAATCCCCTCTGCGTATGTGAGGCCCGTTAGACTACAGGAGGCGACTCACATCGACCGGGCATAAGAGTGATGAAACCTTCCCCGTGTATCTTATCGAGAATTCTGCTGAGGTTTTCCAGGATTCGCTCGGAGGTTTGGTACAAGGCGGTATGCTTCATGGAAAGAAATGTAGGTCCTCGGGACCTGGTGATTCTGAGCTGCCATAACCCTTGGCACCTAGACCACTTTGTCATAGCCCTTTAACCCAATACCGAGCTGACGCCATCGGTAGGAAGGACACTGTCAAATAGGCCCCAATGGCACTAGTTATATGGATCTATGGGCAGTCTGCCGCTGCACCATGGAGACCATGGCTTGCAGCAACGTGAGGTTTGGGCTAGCTCCTCCAGGATGTCTGTAATCCCTCAAGCAACCAACGGTCCACAAGTTACCAAGGCTAAAGGTCGGTAAGCTTAATGAGCCAACCGATTTATTTTTATTTTAATTTATTTCCCTAATTTATTCTTTAGAGATTTATAAATTTTATTTTAAAATTAGGTTTTAGCTTACTATGGAAGGGCCCTTCTGTTCCTTTTCTTCCTCTTCATTTTCTTCTTCTATGGAGTCGATTTTCTAAAGTTTTCAGATTACATTAAAAAATTTGTCTTTGCATAAAATAATATTATAATTATTATTAGATATAGTTTATATTAGATGTAAATAAAAGGTTGTTTCAAATGTCGTTTGTGCATGAACAAAAACTTTAATTCCAACTCAAATAATTAATTCTGTGAGGATGTTTTAATCCTAATTTTTTTGAATTTTTTTCATTTAACCATTTGTTTCGTGAACTGTGTTAATATTTTTTTTTTTTTTTTTTTTTTTGTAATGCCTCAAGGTTTTATTCCCCTTTCCTTTTTATATGGAGAATTCTTTCTGAAATTCTGAAGACTTAATTCAAAATTTTGCAGTTTCATAAAATTATAATCATTAAAAATTATAGTTAATACTGCAAATTTATAATACTTTCTATGGAGAATTCTTTCTGAAATTCTGAAGACTTAATTCAAAATTTTGCAGTTTCATAAAATTATAATCATTAAAAATTATAGTTAATACTGCAAATTTATAATACTAAAATCTATTAATGATGCACTTATAAATATTAATTCAAATGTTAATATGCATGAACAGAACCTTTAATCATACTTCTCATTATTAATCCTATAATAGTATTATTACCTAAACCTAGTACCATAGTGCAAATATAGTACTATAGTTTATACAGTAGACCCAGTTCTTATAAATCTGTTATAAAACTGCGGATCAGCACATTTTTTTTCTTTTTTTTTTTCGATTTTCTCAAAAACGGCTCTAACGATTTTGATCTAATACGCCATGTTTAATGAGTATCAAGTATTGTTTAATATCAGGTATTTTTTGTCATTATTAAAATTTTCTTAGAGGGCTTAAAAGGGGGAAGGGGCCTTTTTTGTGTTCCTAGAAAGTGCCTTTGTTTTGGAAAAACGAGAGACAGTAAATTACTCCGTATAAACAAAAATGGAAAAATTTTTTAAAGGAAAAAAGTCTCCCTCCCCATTTAAGCCCTCCCAGAACATTTTAATGATGATAAAAATTACCTGGCATTAAAGAATACTTGATTCTCATTAAACATGACGAGTTTGATCAAAATCGTTAAGAGCCGTTTTTGAGAAAATCGGAAAAATTTGACAAATTTATTAAATAAAGTGCCTCCTGCGTTTATCAATTTTAATGAAATTTTTACTGTCATATCATGAGCATATACATATACCAAATACCCTAATTTACCTAAAATACAAATACCCTATTTCAGGTTTGTACAGTTTATGGACTACGCACACACACAGACTATTTTGCGGGACTTGGTTATTTGGACTCAGGGGAGAAATAAGAAATAAAGACTCCAGTCGGAATCTTTTAAGATCACAATACATTCACATAATATATATTTCATAAATAATAAGGTGTACAAAAATAAAATAAATTACCGTTTTATCAAATGCGAAAGTTCAAAAGTCTGTAAATATTTTAATGCTATTTATTAATTAAATATACATAATAATCCCTTTAGAGCATTCTCTAAGATTGTTTACAAACACAGGACTTTTCAAAAAAAGCCTCAGTTTAGTTGTTTATATCAAAGAAGAAACATGACAGAGTCCTACGAAATTCTCGTAATTTTGACATTACTCAAAAAAAAAAAAAAAAAAAAAAAAAAAAAAAACAATTCACAGCCGCTGAAGCGACTCCTGAAATTATTAAATATGAAGGGGTAATATAAAATTTAGAATCTTAGAAATAGAATCTTGCGACTGATTGTTGGAAATAAGAAAGTTTTGAGAGGAAATAAATAATCGTCATTAATAATCGAATCTCAGCATGACAATAAGGGAAATTGCGAATCTGATCCCAAGAGAAGTGCAAGTCGACCATGGTATATGGGAAATAGCACACCAAATGATCTTCACTACGGTAGTGTTTATAAATTTTCCAGTGACACGAATCATACGAAAAATGCATGAAAAAAAAAATGAAATCCTCATAAAAAAAGAGATAGTATTTCGTTTACATGTATATGAGAAAATGGTAGTCGTTTTTACAGTCTAGTTATTATGAGGAGGAAAAAGTTTTGTTTATTAGTAATTTTCAGTGTTTATTAAGTACATTTCATATGTAATGTAAGTCTGTAAGTAATAAAATTTACATTTTATACCTCAATAAATTATTTTTTCTGTCATGTTTGTGTTGTTTAGTTACCTAAAAATATAATGAGCCTTGTTAAAAAAAATAAATACGGTTTTTGATTTCTTACCCCATATACTACTCGAGACACTGTGTCGTTGGTTTGAAAAATTTAGAAGTGGAGATAGGACGTTGGAAAGGAAGAAGGGCTCCGGGCGACCATTAATGGATATTGATGAGGTTCTGACGGGAGCTGTTGAGTCAAATCCGTCACAAGTACTCGCGAACTTGCCAGGGAGTGTGGTGTGTCGAAAGATACTCTTAGTCGCCATCTTCTCTCCATGGGGAAGGTGAAAAAGACCAGTAGATTGGTCCCCCACGAACTTACTCTTCAACAATCAGCTAAGAGGCCAGAAATTTGTGAATATTTATTGAAAAACCCTTGTGATAGGAGATTTTATTGGAAGGTTGTTACCTGTCATGAAAATTTGGTTTACTGGCGGAATCCGAATACCCATAAGCAATGGCTAGATCGCAGTCAAACTGCTTTACCTGTTACTGCAAGAGGGCAATTTGAAAAAAAAAATCCATGCTTTGCGTTTTTTGGAATTTGGAAGTTGTTATTCATCACAAATTTGTTCCTGATGGATGCTCTATGAATTCTGAACTCTATTACGGACAACTGGATAGATTGTACGCGATGTTGTCAGAGCGTTATCCTGCTCTGATAAACCGAAAAGGAGTTTTATCCTAACAACGTAATTATAGGGAGCTTTTAGAATCCGCTATTGCGAGACACCCCTTGTACGCCTTAATATAATATGTAATAACATATGTATATTTTTATATAAAAAAGTTGAAAAAAATTGGAGGCGGAAAACCTAATATAGGCGACTAAAAAGGAAATATATTAACAAGTATTTTTAATTTTTTAATATTGGGTGTGCCCTATGTCTTTGCGAAAAAGTGGCACGTAGTTAAAATATTATGAATAAATCATATGTCTGTTGATGATATGCTATACTGTTTCCTTTTTGACTAACCTCATCTTTATCTTCCTCTCTTTCTGGCCAGGTTTCCTCCTGATACGTTTGGAAAAAAATTCAAAATCATGTTGCGGCACCATACATTTTTTATTTTATTTATATTCAATAACCTAGGTACCTCACCTCTCCTTCTGCACTATAATAACTGTCTTCACTCATTAAACACAAAAATTAGATGAACACTAAAAAAATAAAAATTTGTCTCCATCGAGTTAGGTCCCCGAGAACATATGATCCACATTAACTTTTTCTTGATGAAATCACATGGGTGTAGTGCTAAGCGAAAATTTGATTTTGAATAAATATACTTTTTGTTTTTGTGTATAAAAGATATTTATTTTATCTCGTAAATATCAAATTGGCAATTATTCAATGAATAAGTTTACAATTATTAGCATAAATCGAACTTGAGAAAACAAAAATTTAGAAATAGTTTTCGAAGTTTCCAAAAAAAAGTTACTGATAAAATACTACTACTTTTGGGGTGGCTTATATTCAGACTAAAGTTCCTGGCAAGCAAGAAAACAATACATTTATTTTTCACTCATTCACTATTAAGATTAATAAAAATATGTTTCTAAAAAATTTGTTTTCTCTAAGAAAAAAAGAGATAAGGAAGAACAGAAATTCATGCAATTATTTTATTTGGTGTTTGCCAGCTTTAATGTTCAATCATTTATTTAAATCGTTACTCTCATTTTCCTTCCTTTTGATTTACATGCTAATTGTTAATGCAAAGGTTGCAATATTAGGTTCAATATTTCAATAACATCTTTCAGCCCAGTTTCGACCTTTCACAGATTATAATTTAATGAAACCGGGGGATTTATGTATGGTTACCCTAAGAAATTTCAGTCAATTTATCCAACAAAATTTCGTGATGGGAAAACCACAAATTTTATTTTTATGCTAAAAACTCGAAAATCATGCATCCACAGAATTTGGACACAAGGGATTCCAAAGCGTGTATTTCCTTTGAATAACTTTTTCACGATCGCAATACATTCCCTGACTCTGTAAATCATATAGTAGTAAGTGAAGGTAAAAATTAGTAATGAATTTATTACTAATTTATTGTTGTTTTGAGTAAGGCGTATTTAGGTCTATTACTTAACGGGTGGCGGGATGACCGAGTTGGCAAACGCGTTTGAAAATACGGTTTGCCACGGACAACCGGACAGATGACTGAGAACCAGAAGATAAGTTCAAGAGCCAGGGATATTTAATAATACTCGGCAATTATCCCCCACCCCCTCCCCTTGCCCGGGAAACCCCATATAGCCTAAACGGCGAGGAAGGACCTAAAAAAAAAAGGTCTATTACTTAATAAATGTCATATCAATAATCATAAATCAATAAAATATTTTATTGATTTTCACATAATGGAAATAAATAAATAATTTTGGAAATTAACTTAAATTATTAGTAATTTAAAATTAACAAATCATTGAGTTATTGTTGCCTAAAAATATAATAGTGAAGACTAAATTTAAAATTAAATCATTTTTTTTATTTGGACAATATTTTCAAAGTAGTTTAATTATTATTTAAGTCGAACGCAACTTTTTTAATAAGAAGTTGCCTCAGTTTCCGATGAAAGCTTCGACTTCCCAATCCTCAATGAACTGGATGGTACAATGATTACTAGAAACTAATTGACTAATTCAAAGCAAATAACATCTTATTAATCACCTTACAACACTCTCATTTCTTCTTAACATCCATAATATCTTTGAGTCACTACCATACCATCTTTGGTTTTAATTTTGCACATATTCAGCCTTCAATGGCAGAAATAGCGATTGCTTTTCATTTATCGCCTGCGTGAAGAACTTTTTGGATCTCAGCTAATGTCATCCCTTGGGTTTCGGGTAAGTATATGAACAAATACAAGGAGGTACAAGCACAACAAAGGGAGAACAACATATAATCTATGTAGTAACCAAAACCATCTCCAATCACTTGATACATTTTCAGGCATAGGAACGAGAGGACCGTGATGTAGAAAGTGTAAATTCCGCAAGCCATTCCCCGTGTACTGTCTGGAAACAGTTCCCCCTGTAGCGCTGGGATGGCGCCCACTCCGGTGGACATGATAGTTGTGAAGAAGAGTATGGTCGTGTAGGGCACCCAGGTGTAGCCGGACATGTCCGCATCAGTCTTCTCGTGGAAGTAGTAGTATACGGCAGTGAGTGCGAGGAAGACGGACGACAGCCCCCCAGAGCAGATGAGCACAGGCCGCCGCCCCATCCGGTCAACCAGGCAGGTCGAGAGGAAGGTGGCAAAGAGAATGGCCATGCCGACCAGGATGGTGACCATGTTCGCTTCATGCTGGTCCCCGGAAGTGGTCCCGAAGATCTCGGAGATGTAGCAGAGGACGGTCGTGAGGCCGGACATGATGTACAGGGTGCCCAACATTAGGAGAAGGAAGAGCGCCTTCCGGCCCGCAGTGGTACAAACAACGTCCCTCCAGCTCGCCTTTTCCTGCCTCTCTTCGACAATAGACTGGTCGATCTCCCTCAGCTCCGCTTCCACTTCCTCTAGGGACTGGGCCCTCAGCCAGGCCAGGGTCTTCGCGGCCTTCTCTTGGCGATCCTTCATCAGCAAGAAGTGGGGTGATTCAGGGCAATACATGAACGCTATCATGAAGATCTGTGCACAGATTAAAATAAAAATTAATGTGTGTAGTTACTGTTCATTACATACATTTTTAATCAATGTTGTATATTGTGTGGACTATAATCTATAATAGGGAGTCATTGCACAAAATTAAACTTTCAGAAAATTTAAAAAGTCTTTCAGAATATCTGCCTTTTCGGCATTAATGATGTACTTGGATTTCTACATTTAACAAGGCAGCAAAGATCTTCTTTCAATAGATAATAATAAAATTGTATAACAAATAATAAAAATAGGGGTTAGAGACTTGGAAATTATAATGAAAAGTAATTTGGATCTTCGTCTCTACTACTGTTTATTATGTTTTGTATATTAAAAAATCTGGTGCGTGCGCGCAACACACAACTTTCACTTACCAACTTACTTAGATTAGAAATTGACGTGTTTTGCTAAATATCATTTCCCAAAGTCACACATTTTTCTACATTCATATCTTATTTTTGTTAATCGTTAAAGCCGTTTTTGAGTAAATAAAAAAAAACCGTGAAAATGATACAAAATTTATTAAGTAAAGTCCCCTCTTCCGTAGATCAATTTTGATGAAATTTTTACAGTCATATTTCGGGCATATACATACATCGAATACCCAGTTTGATCAAAATCGTTAAAGCCGATTTAGAGTAAATAAAAAAACACGTGAAAATGTTACAAAATTTACTAAGTAAAGTCCCCCTTCCGGTTAATCAATTTTGATGAAATTTTTACAGTCATATCTTGGGCATATAAATAGATGAAATACTCAGTTTAATCAAAATCGTTAGAGCCGTTTTTGAGAAAATCGAAAAAAACCTAAAAAGTTATTAAGTAAAGTACCCCCTCCCTTTAAGTAATTTTGATGAAATTTATGGTGTCACATCGCGGGCATATACCTACACTAAATACCCAATTTCAGGATCGTACGGTTTATAGTTTTTGAGCTAGTCTGTTCACACACACACACACACACAGACACACACACACACAGACCATTTCGCGAGACTTGGTCATTTCGACTCAGGGGACCCCAAAACGGGTATTTCCGTTGAAAACCGGAAGTCGAAAATTTTCACGATCGCAATACTTCCACTTACTATATATTTCATATATAGGTAAGTGAAAGTAAAAACGTTTAGACCTCCATGGCCGTGTTCAGTGTTTCTTAAATCACTGCATCATACCACATTCTAACCAGATTACTGCCTTCCCAGTACTGGGGTAATCTTACTTTTCTTTATAATATTCGCTATTCAATTCAGTGATACATATTGCAACTCACAATAGTGGGTCCGATGGAAAACCATGTAAGGCCATCGTACTTGAAGATGGCTCCGAAGAAGTACTCGTAGAGGAAGCCGAGGTACCACATCACTTGGAAGAGCGAGCCGAGGGCACCTCTTCTGCTTGACCCCGCGATCTCCGCCAGGTACATCGGGAGCACGGTGAACTGGACGCCCATCGCCAGCCCTGCAAAACCGGGCCTTAGCTTAGCAGTCAACAGCAAATCCAACTCAAATATTTTGTTCAAGTTCTTTTGTCCGTGACCATTTGATACACAACTCATTTTTTATTTTAAATCACTCGTTAAACGTATTTTTTTTTAAACCTGATAGTACTTTTTAAAAAAAGTAGATACGGTTGGGGTGTTACACTGTTTTATTGTTCATTCCGTTTTAATTCCTAATACTCTAGTAGTGATCTCACAACTATTCAGTTTACTTTATTGAATTACTAATAAACATACTAATTGTATAGCTCACCTTGTACGATCCTCATGAAATATAGCGCAGGAACAGTCCTATAAAAGAGGATAAAGATCCACGTCAGGAAATAGAAGGGCGTGGTATAGAGAAGGCAGGGCTTCCGACCCATCCTGTCTGCGATGAGGCCAGCCGGGATGCAGGAGATGAGGTTACCGATCTCGATCAAGGAGATGACCCAGGATCCCTCATCGGCAGTCAGCTGGAGCTCGGAGGCGTTCCCCTTCAAGGCGGGCAGCAGGGGGGTCGCCCAGGTGTAGCTGGCCCCGCACACGAACAACGACAGGCCACCTAGATCCACAAGTATATATTCGGCATTAGAATTAACGCAAAAGACCTTGTTCTAACCTGTTATTGGGTTTGAGAAACTAAAAATATGATTGGGATATACAATTACAACTACAATTAATACGGATATACAACTAAAACGATTAATAAATTGTTTCATCCGATTTATATTTGGGATCCCAAGAGACGTCGCCATATCGCCTTATTACGAAAAGTTAAAGTGGTTATATCCTTCCTACCGCCGTAAGTATTTCCTAGCCTCCTTCCTTTTCCAAGTTATTCGTTCCTGTCGTCCCTCATATGTCTCTGAACTTCTTCAGTTCAAATCGTCTGTCCATTCCCGCAATACCCGCTCTAGGTCTTCAGATCTATATACACCGGCCCGCCGAACGTTAGCTTTTGATAGATCTTTCGTTATTAGGTCTTCATCCATATGGAATTCTATTCCTCCTTTCTTCTGTAATTCCAATATCCTCTCCACCTTTAAATCCCGCCTATATCATCACTTCATAGCCATCCAGTCTCCTTAAAAAATAAATTGACATTTCCTATTATAATTTACTTTTTAAACCGTTGGAAGCTCTTATTTCATTTTTTTTTTTTTTATATATTTTTTCTTTTGTTCTGTTTTTTTTTTTTTTTTTTTTTTAGAAAATATAAATACTATTTAACCAACCTGTAAATAAGTGTGTACATATGTATATATTATAAGATGCAGAAACTAGCTTCTTTTCAGTCGATTAATGTTTATTTTTATATTTATTTAAACTAGAGGTTTCCTAATTATTTGTATCAATTCAATTTGTTTATTTAAACTTCAAGGCTCTAAAGCCCTCTCTCTATTTTATTTATTTTTGTTCTTAAGGGACACGTCCCAGAACAAAAAAATAAAGAATTTATTATTATTGTTATTATTACAATATACAAGGAGCAGGGAGAAAATCCTGGGCTGCACCTGTTAATTACGCATTAATTTACTTGTTATTGTAAAATTAGTTGAAAACTTAAAATTATAGAATATTTAGATTATATTCCATGTTTTTTCGGGTTGGCGGGGGCTTTCTTTTACAATTATTATGTTTTTTATGAAGATTTTTTTTTGGCTTGCCTTAAGTTGACATCAGCAAAGAGTTATAACGATATAAACGATTCTGATCAATTATTCTTCTTATTCGGGAGTTCTTTTATGCCAAAAGTTTTGTAAAATCTATTTATTTGATTAATGTTTTTCCTTCTTTCTTATAACTGGTTATAGATTTTCCTTATCAATTCCGATGTTAAAACCTTCATTTGAAAGTTGGCTAATGTTTATGTATATAAAAGGCTCAAATTCTTATCAGTTCCATAGTTTTACTGCTTTTAAACAATCTGATATCCTATTTCACATAACCTGTCAAAAAATAAATCTGTCAATAAACAATTAAAGTATTTACTAATTCTTATTTATCCTCGGGTTTATATGAAATTTTCTATCCCAGCATTGACCGCGATACTTGTTAGGCACGTAAATGAAATTGAATGATGGATAGTAAAATGAAGTAACGTTTCTAAAAGCAATTCAGTGATTAAGTGCTGTAGCATGGAATTTTTCGAATTTGAAAAATAAGAAAATCTATGACTAAAATGAAGGGCGAGTTAAGTTTAAAAAGTTTGTTTAGTCGATTTCTCGTTGACGGAAACTTTGAGTTGGAAAAAAAAACGGTGGAAAGCGGAAATAGACAGCATTGAAGAATATAAGCAACAACAATAAACAATTAAGAATAACAAGAAAGAGTGTCGAAATAAATACTTATTAATATGCATGCGCTAGTCCTTAATTAAAACAAATTGCTGGATTATTTTTTTTTTTTTTTACTATTTTCCTTGAATTCTACGTTTTTTTCCATTTTGAACAATCTCATATTGGTAAAGTAAAGATTTACGTTAGGAGAAAATTAAAATTAATGAAATTTTATATCGTGGAAATTAAGTGACTTAGATAATGTTATCTCGAGTTGCACATTTGTAACTTTTTTTATTAGAGGATTTGTATATGAATTTTTATTCTGAAGTAGATGTCAAAGATATTTCGTTTATGATAAATTGAATGCTATCAGATTATTAGGAGACTAAAATAAAGTAATCTACCTCAGCGATTATTTGGATTACCTGGATAGGTTTTCCCACAATCATAAACCTGGATTTAAATTTTATTCACTCATACTAAAAACTCAGGGCTATTATTTTGTTTGATTATTATTAATATTATTAATGTTAACGATCGGGATAGCCGAGCGTGTTTGAGTGCCATCCGCTTTAGCACGCTCGAGTCGAACGGCGGCGGTTCGAATCCGCCCTGGGAGGGTTGACTTTTACTTCGTGGAGGCCCCCGGAATAAATCTCGACCTTCCTACCATGGTTAGAATAGTGGGTTACCTATACAGTACCTATACAGTAACCCCCCTTGTGCCACACATGGCCAGGTAGGGGTACCGAACATTATGATAGTCTGTAAATTTTATTTCAATTTTCAGATATAAGGTTAGGATATAAGATTCAATTGCAATTTTTTTTTTAATCTTTTTAATTCACTGATGCCTTTTTAGCAAGGTAAATTAATAATAGTATAAAAGCTATGTCATTATCAAACATTTAAATTACATACCATAAAGCCAGTCATAAAAAAAAAAAATGAGAATTATATTTTGTTTGATTAATTTTAAATTGTGTTTTAATTGCCTTGAGGAAAACACAAACTCAAATCTAGACTAAATGTGTAAATTCATTTACAGCAGTGCTCACGTAATCCTGATAAGGTGGCGAACGTTTTGTGTAGTGGAAGGCGAGCCAAACATTAAACTATGTTTATCTTATTATTAAATATAGATTATGAAACGTTTAATAATTTGTTTATCATTAATTATTGAATTATGTAAACAAAACTATTTACATTTTTCAATAGAGTCTATTTTTACTGTATTGTTTATCTACTGTACCGAAAGTTTGGAGACACTCCAATTGGCTTGGTCTATTAATTTTCTATTAAAAATATTATAGATAATGAAACATAATTTGTATAAGTTTTGTAAAAAACACTAGATGGTCACACTCTCATTCTTTGACTTTACACTCTATACACTCTTTTAACCAATAACTGATCAAACTTATCCTATTTAAGGTTTACAAACTATAATTATTTGTTTCAGTTCAAATAAATTTGTTTATATATATATATAAAATTAAATCAAAATACCAAAATTGTTGATAAATAATTACTCAAGATGTATTAAAAGATAAGTATTAATTTATTAAATGTTTTTTATAAACTTAATGGCGAAAATTATTCATTCATTAGTACTTTTATCGCTCGGCCTCTGCAAGAATAGACTAACTCAAAGAAAGCTCATCCATGATTTCTGTTGGACTTTCTAACTTTCTTCTATAATCAACTATTTCTATAATTCCATCTATGGAAATAATCAATAAATATTGTAAACGTTTAAAATCCCAGACCTATCGTTGGAACGAACTAGAGGTTGGAGTGAAGCGTCAGAGCACGGGTTTGGGACTAGATCGTTCGAGTTCAAGGCCTGGATGATTCCACGGAGGTCTTGAACCTTCCAGACCAGTCCTTTTACGACTATTTATACGGAGTTAGTGACTGGACCAATTAGTCATAGTCTTAGTATTTGTCTTGATTGTGAAGCTCAAGTGTGGTATAAAGTTATAATTTTTGTAACCTGCTTATTATGTTGTTATAATTCGTGTGGCATTGATAATTGGATATTTTTGTTGAATAAATATTCGTAATCCACAGAATCCACAATATCAACTTTAACTTCCTCGTATTTCCAAAAAAAAAAAAAGTACATTACATTTCCCGGATTGCAATTTTTGAAATTATAAAAAGTTTTAATGATATCAGTAAATTCTTTAATGTATTCTGAGGACTGCATAACTTCATTAACGATTTTTCTCTTTTTCACCATATTTTAAAGTTATCGTTTATCGGATTTTTTTCAAGAAAAAACAACATCGCTATATGAGTTTACAGAGATATGACGTTTTGAAGATTGCAAGACTATAACGTTTACTTTGCATATTTGTTTACTTTACTTTGCAGTAGCTGGCGTAAGGCATTTTTAGATAGTAACTTGTCAGGTGTGACGTCCTGGATACTAGTGAACTATCTGCGAGTGACTCGGTGGTTCCTCATTTCAGTGTCAACGAAATTTCGATGGAATCAGATTTTTCGAGTGTCACTTTATCTCGTGCTATCAAAAACACGTAAAAAAAAAACAAAAAAAAAAACAGAGATTGATGAGATCAAAAAAGAAAAATGTTTCAATGAGATCATTGATAAAAAAATAACGTCAGTTATAGAGAGTTGTTATTATCTGTAGAAATTGATTTACTTCCATTCCCCAATTTGATGGTTTTGATTATAAAGACGTTGAAAAATTTCTCCCTTTAATTTGAGTTATTATATTCATTGTCTTTTATATTCCGTAACAAAGGGTGCTGCTGGTAGATATTAAGAAATTCTACATTATACTTCACCATGCATTATATACAAATAATGATTAAAGGATTAAAGCCATCAACGTATTAACAACCATTAGTTTGCTCGCTAGGTATTTGGGTTTTGAGCAAAAGGCAGGTTTTGAGTGCTATTGGGTTGATGTGAAATTAATGCAAATTTCCTCCATTGCAATATCTTTTAATACTATAAAACCAATTCTGTAAACAAAGCTTCCTTGTACACAATAAGAAATCTTATCTAATACCCTCCTGGAATTTTATCAGGGAAATCGTTTTGTTCGGCATGTTTAATGGTTTAAAATTGAAAATTTCGTAGTGGAATTTTCGTCAAATTTATTTTTAATAATTTAAATTGGGGCCCAGCGCTGAGCAAACAGCTCGTAATATTAATGAAATGTGGGGTCAGGGGGCTATAACCGAACGCGAATGCACTGTGCAGCGTTGGTCCCAGAAGTTTCGCAGTGGAGATTTTGACTTCGAAGATAATATAGGTCGTAGCTGTCATTCATCAGAGGACCAGCTGAGACGACCAGCTGAGCTCAATAGTGGAAGAAGACCAAACCAAGACCACCCGAGAAATGGCGGTAGAACTCGGCGCGAACCAATCCACCGTCACTTGGAGGCAATTGCTAAGGTAATAAAGTTTACCAAGTGGGTGCCACTCCAATTAATCGACCTCCAGAAAAATTGAAGCTTTCAAATATGTTCCATATTTTTGACACTTCACAAAAATGATCCATTTCTCGATCACATTCTGACGTTCGGTGAAAAATGGGACTCGTACGACAACAGAAGGCGTTTTAGACAATGGTTGGCGGTGTTATCCACTACAGTTTTCTCAAACGGAGTGAGACTAACTGCTGATAACTACTGTCAAGAAATTGATAGTCTGAATCGGAAGTTGCTGCATCTTTCCCCAACATTGGAAGTAGCCGATCCTTCTCCACGATAATGCCATACCACACGTTAAAGAACCAACGCTATGATGACTGCATGAGTTGGGCTACGAAGTTCTTCAACACCTTCCTTATTCACCTACAGACTTCCAATTTTTCAGACATCTGCACAACTTTTTGAGGGAGAAAAGTTTTCAAAACCAGGATAAAATTGAAAATTCTTTTCGTGAGTTAATAACACCCAAGAAGCCAGATTTTTTTTTCTGCTGGTATAAGAAATATTGTACTTATGCTAAAGTGCATTGATTCCGACGGCATTAGTTTGATTAAACATACATACATAAAGTGAAAATATGGCGTATTTTCAATAAATATTAAAAGCCTGCGTTAATTCCGCATCAACCCAATATACTAACACACTAATCCGACTTTCAAAGGTTATATTTAGGCGGATTTAACTAGTTTTGACTGAAGACATCAGGCTAATAGATAAAACCTCGCTTCGACTTATGAAATCGAATCTTGGAAATTTTCATTTTTTGGACATAGCAGGTTTCGATTATAACGGCTTCATATGTTCAATGAAACATGTGATTGACTCAAATGCACATGTTTGCAGTTATTAAGAAATAACAATAACGGTCTTGTTCCTTTTAGATCTCTTTTTCAGTGATGGATCAAGACCTACTTAACCAAAACGAAGCACCTAAACATAACTGACATAGGTACTAAGGAATTATCCGTGACACTCACCGATAGAAGCGACCAAATATTGCCTGAACGTTCCTGAAGAAAGCATGACGGTAGTGTGCTCTCATAAGGCTGACCTTTATCGCACTGTAATCCAGTCCTCAAATAATCATAGTCTTATAATCTTCAATGTTTACTCTTTTCGCCGCAATAGTTTTTTTTTTTTCTTTTAGATTTCATTTAATTGGTCCCTCGTTTATATAACAGCTAGTAATACCTGAGCAAACAGAAGAACCAACCGTTTGTTGCTGTGGACAGAGCTTTGGAGTGTTTAAACGAAATCATCAACACGTCTGATAATTTTGTTTGATTGTAATGATTTCATTGCGTTCAGTATTCTAACTAGGCTAATTACATGTCTTCAAAATTTTTAAAAACCATAGAATATACAGAATTAGGTAATTATCAAGCACAAACATTCATCATTTTCAAGGACTTTTTCAAGACTAGAATATCTAATTGTAACAAATTGATACCTATCTGAAAACTATCCTTTTTACAATTTTTCAATAATCTCTGCACATCACAAAACATATTGTGGCTGTATCATTAATAAACAATCTTTGCCGTGTGATTTAAGTATTTACAGTAACTAAACATTTGTTTCAATTTTTTTTATTGTTCGAAAATTATTTACTTTATAACACCTTTTGTTTGTAACTTACATTCACTAGATGGTGAAAAGCCATCGAAAGTGAACAGGCATCTACTAAGAACGTTTTACTTCTCTTCATTGGAATTAGAGAAATAATATTAAAATTCCAATTTAATATTAATTTAAAATTTTAATAAACAGCAACGAATAATAAATTTCTCTCA